>JAPFBL010000014.1:0-455000 GCA_026182355.1 Hermatobates lingyangjiaoensis | reverse complement strand
TTCTCAAATTGTTCTAATTCAACTATTTGAAAATATATCTTGCAAAACAATCTATACATTATTATAAACAATAATAGTGTATAGATTGTTTTATACAAATATTATAGGTACAATAAACTATAATATTATTTTGATAATATTTTACTAGAATGTATTTTATTACTTAGTAACAATAGTTTAATTAAAATAAATTCCATTGATTGTCAACGAGTTTGATATTATATTTACTTATAGTAAAGTTTAGTGCACACTACTCTTTAATTGTTAGAAAAGCAAAAAAATTTCCGTTTTCCGTTTTCATCATGTACGGTAGTATATTTCTGCAGCAATTCATTTATAATTTAATGCATTTTAGTAAAATGTTTAAAGCTTTTAATAAAAAACTTTATATTTTTGTATTCATTAAAAAGTATTAAAGTTTGGTCATACACTTAAGTATTCCCGCCAGCATACACAATGAAATTGATCTTGATTACGGTATTTTAATAAAGTTAAAATTATGTTCAAGTTAATATATTGTATTATAAACTGTATCAATAGATGAAATAAGTCGTTTCTGAAAAAGTATGAATCTAAGTGAACTTTCGGACCCTTTAGTTGGATGCATGTCTCAACACGTCAGTCTTCGCGCTTCGCCAGACCGAACAGCACAAATTTACGTCTCATCGTCTTAAGGTATAGCAATTTCTACATAGATCATATCCTATGATAATATGTTTCATTATTTTATTTACATATATTTTCACATGCATTGTACACAATATTTAATATACAATATCTGTTTTAAAAGTTAAATGGAAGTTATTTTACTTCTTTTGATTCCATCAATACCAAACAACAAAGCCTTAGTTCATGTGAATTTTTATTTTAAAAATTAGAAATTATAAAGCTAATCTAAAGTAGTTTCTTTTCAGTACTTAAATAAAATTGATTACATGATATTAACAATACATAATTAAATGTCTTAGTCCAGTTGTTTTATATAATTTTACTAAGTAACTGGAATGAGCAGATTTATCTCCTCTGTGTATTTTATTCTACTTTTCAACTACTCACTAATTAGAGATTCACTTCTATCAATTATTATTTGTAACATTCTGCAAAAGACGTCTGAAATTAATTGATTTAGTGCTTAGATCTTTAAATTAGTAGGTCTTCAACTTGTTGATGTTAGATGGTCAACAAATTCTTGAAATGGTTATAAAAAAATGTAAGACAATAATCTAATTAATAAAATAAATATTAGGTAATTATTAACAATAACATTTTTTTCAAAAATCATAGTTTTAATTTTCTAGTTGAATGTTTGATCTAAGCTTACCTTCTTTAACCTTTGAATGTTAAACCTCTAAGCTTACCTCCATCTTTCATTCTCATTCGCCCTCTTACTCTCACTCCTCCTTTATCCCTGTCATACACGCCCTCCTCTCTATAGTCATGCCGTGCTCTCTCTTTCTTTAACCTTTGAATGTTAAACCTCTAAGCTTACCTCCATCTTTCATTCTCATTCGCCCTCTTACTCTCACTCCTCCTTTATCCCTGTCATACACGCCCTCCTCTCTATAGTCATGCCGTGCTCTCTCTTTCTTTAACCTTTGAATGTTAAACCTCTAAGCTTACCTCCATCTTTCATTCTCATTCGCCCTCTTACTCTCACTCCTCCTTTATCCCTGTCATACACGCCCTCCTCTCTATAGTCATGCCGTGCTCTCTCTTTCTTTAACCTTTGAATGTTAAACCTCTAAGCTTACCTCCATCTTTCATTCTCATTCGCCCTCTTACTCTCACTCCTCCTTTATCCCTGTCATACACGCCCTCCTCTCTATAGTCATGCCGTGCTCTCTCTTTCTTTAACCTTTGAATGTTAAACCTCTAAGCTTACCTCCATCTTTCATTCTCATTCGCTCTCTTGCTCCCACTCCTTCTTTATCCCTGTCATATACCCCCTCCTCTCTATAGTCATGTCGTGCTCTCTCTTTCTTTTCCTGGTCACTCTCACACCCTATATTTTCTTATCTTCTCACACTTGACCTCTGATCGCTGTAACAATGTGTCAATAGTGATGTTTTTTTTTTGTTTTATTGATTTTAGTGAACTCTAGAGCAGAGAGTTTCTTATACACCTGTTATATTATACAAATTAAATATATTGATTCAGGTTTATAAAATTAGAATTATTTAAAAATACATAACTCATGCCACAATATATTAGTTCCTACACAATATAAAATAGAACTATGAGAATTTAAAAATAAAAAAAAACATTAAATGATTATTGATAAAATGTCATAAAATATTTCATAATTATCATAGTATTGTTAAAACATACTAAAAATAAAGGCCCAATGTTTTTTCAATAGTATCTTTTCAAATATGCAATGAAAAATTAACTGTTTTGTTAGTGATAAGTTTGCACTCAGTCATTAAATTGTAATTGTAAACATATAACACTTTCAATTCCTAAGAGTATTATGAAGTATGACATCTTTGTGCACGTGCTTCATGCTTATGCTTGAGTTATGTACATATTTTTATTCACTTTTAAAAACAGGGTAATTTTAAACAGTTTTGCTTTAAAGAAAATTATAATGATGAAATTTAGTTTTAAAAGCATTAGGAAAGACTGAATTATTACGGTTTATTTTTCTCACAACACCCTGTTATAAGGGAGTTTATTTATAAACCGCACGTGTCACACTAGGTATAACGTGCATACAACTACATATAACATATGACATTTAAATAAAATATACAAATCAAATGTTACATATTCTATGAGTAAATATAATATTATAGCATGTACGTAATATAAACAACAAATAAATATATATATATATATATTTTAATCTACAATATTTACATTTATTTTAATATTATTATCTAATTTCACTCAGACACTTCCAACGGAATATTAGATAATCATTTTCTGAAGTCATGCGCAAATCGCTCTGTTATTAATTTATTTTCTTTGATAAGCCAGTCGTGCCCTGTAGTGTTTACTTTTTGTATTAATCTTTGTCGGTAAGGATCTAATTTTGGACAACCATAGATTAAATGGTTGCATGTTTGGTCAGTTAGTCCGTCACATATTCAAATTGATTTTCGAATGATAGAAAATCTTTAAGTAATGTCTAGTTCGTCCATTCCGGTCAGTACCTGAGTCCGTCCGTAATATATTTGTAAGTCATCAAGTTCTTTACTTGTCTTTATAGTCGGAATGTATTTCTTTGTTTCTATTCCTTCCTGGTGTTCCATTCCTCTTCCCATTTTTCTTCAGTTTCGTCATTTAGTTTCTTTTCAGGTAGGACATTGGTGTAGCTGACGTCTATGTCCTCCTCTGTAGCTGCTTCCTTCACCAACTTGTTTGCCATCTCGTTACCTGCTGTCCCCCAAGTCTACTTAATGCCTATTGCCGTCCTCGATATTTCAAGCTCAATTTGTTCAGCAAAGTGCCATTAAATATATCTATTGTGTATTTTTTCAATGGAAGTTTTCCTGTCAGTTTAAATTAGTGTTTTATTGAGTTCTGTTTTTGTAGATACTTGATTAATCCATATCATTGTCTGCAGGATCTCAAACTTTTCTGCCTTGTTGTTTCTAAGAACTTCTTACTTTCAAAACACATTTTGGCCAAAACAGTGACTTTCCCATCATACAATTCAAACAATAGGGCTCATCTACGCTATGAGGCTCATTTTCCCGTGAAATATTAATTTGACCCATCAAAGATTGTATACTCTAGCGTATACACTAACTTTTAGATATATACTCACGCACCCATCTATAAACATACAAACATTACCTAAAAAACGTCATAAAACGACTTTGAGAACCTCAAAACATGTCAAAATCTCCAGATTAATTTTTTTAACCATCACGGTACATTACTTATAATAAAGTAAAAAGAAAAAGAAAAATCATGAATAGTCTGGAATATTGATGGCTGTAGTGAAACTAAAATAACCTACAAGTTAATTTTTTTTTTGAACGCAGGAATGATGTTAAAATGTTGCGTGTTTTTGTAATAAAAAAGAATAAATAATTTCACCCATCAGAAACTACAATTATATTAATATGAGTCATTTAAAAATTTGTTTACACTTCAATATATCAACGTCCAAACCACGATTAGAAATGAGAGAAAAGACTAAAATCTTTTAACTGTACGTAAGAAGCTGTCTTCGTCAGATTCAACACGTTTTGACTCTGACGAAAACCGCTTGTTACAGTGATTGTAAATATTTTTAAACTTTTTTTACCAATGAAAAATTTTAATAGCAATTTTATACGTAAAACATAACTCATGCATACGTATACAAACATCGAATTTATTGAATAATCAGGAATAAGTAAATACAAATTAATGCAGTGAATTTATGTTACTAGATCCATTTAATTTATTGAAAAAACCCCATGTATATTATGGTTAAACCATGAGACTTTTATTTTTATCTATGTTAAAAAACTAAAAAAAACTAAAGAATGGTCATTAAATTCATTTTGTACAATTACATCATAGGAGAAAATAACAAGTTCATTAAAAAGTAAACTTTATAAAAGTAGTAAAAAAATCAGGAGTGGCCTACACTCAACATTACTATAAGTAAACATAATATTAAACTTCTTGGGTATGTAATGTACAATGCCCCATTTATGTATAATATAAATGTCTAAATGGGAGATGTTTATTACTCTTTCATTCCTGAAGGTAGTAGAGATAGTGATTGATCGATCTACTTATCAATATTCATGGTTATTTTTTTATATCATACCACTGATGCATTTAAAATCATTAGTATAACTACAGGAGTATAACATTTTTGAAAAGTAAAAGTGTAGATGTCGTATTACGAAATAATCTCTTATAGGAGAACATGGCTTTTTGTTGCAATAGCCAATGGATCTCGTACATACGAGTAGTTTGTCTGACCTCCTTCTGCAGTGAAGATTTAAGACAAAAATTTCTCATTTAAAACATGAAAATATTCCTATTTTGTCTGGAAAACATCACAAACATGTAAGAAAAAATGTTTTATGATAATTTTTAATTTAAGATGTAGGATAATTGTATTTATTATTTTTGAAAGAATGTTGTCATTTTTAAATTATGTTTTACATTTATGGACTTTTATACAATTTTTATATGCAAATTTTATGGCACACTAGTGTTTCTTAAAAAGAAACCATTGTCAAAAATCATAAAAATCCAGTTTACTCTGAGCAAGAGTTACCTTTTTCTGTGTGGTGAACTGTGTTATAAGATTACTGTAAATGTATATTGAAAAAAAATATATTAGTAATTACCCTGTATGTATACTGAAATCAAATCAAATCTGGCTTTTCAGCATAGTTTAAAAATTATTTAGCTGGAAGGTTGAAATTTTAAAAAATAATAGCTTTGAACTATTAGAAAAGAATAGAGAAGAACTTGATATTTGTAAACAACATTATAGCTTCTTCTTTTATTTTCGGAGAGGGGAAATTTTCGCATTAAGAAATATAATAGAAGAAGAATAATGTATAATTCAAACTGAATAATAGGAGGAAAAAAAATGTATTATTTAAACCGTAATTGGTAAGTAGGAATAGTCTAGAAATTGTAACCTAATGCAGAAGGAAATGAAAAGTAAAATCATAATTATAATAAGAAGAAGAACTCGGTCAGTATTACTCAATTCTACTGCTCTATATGGTGCTTAAAAGACATTACGATCTGTTTATTGAACTACTTTATAAAATATTTAATTATTAAAACCTAATATTTATTAATTATAGATCCATCCAATTTTGCCAAGAGTAGGTAACATACATATATGCTGGAAAAACTATTATCACTCAATCCCAAAATTTGATATATTGGTACCCAAAAAGAAAGGTAGTCATCCACTCTCGTAGAATATAATTCAGTATCTGTTATTTAACGCATTTGTTTTGGAAGTAGGTTCAGTAGTACTTTGATTGATATAATACATTAAAATTAAAGAAAATTTTGCTATTGTTTATATTTAGTAGTGATAAAGAAGGTAATGGTGTGGTCAAAGATAAAGATAATGTTGAAAATGGTTTATTTGTGAAAGCAATAACACGAAACTTGTTGACTCTTATGTGTGATGACTGAAGAATTAATCGCATTCAGGATCAAGGGGGCCGTGAAGCTGGTTGTAGCAGCTTAGTTCGCAGTTGGTATCATCGCTCTTTTCAATGACTGAGCTACTGGGAGTGATGAATGCAGTCTTGGTGAGGCCAACGTCCAAGTTGAGGCATCGCTCAGAGCAAACTCCCTTCAAGACTGTGGAGAGATCGCACTCTTTACAGCAGGGACACTCTGCGTGGGCGAGGGCCACCAAGCTTGCTACCAGTGCCAGCACTACCTGTGAAAGACAAACTTTAAGTTAAGGGGAGAAAGGCTCTCAGAGTTTGCACTGCCTGTCAACCTACAAACTTGAAACGACAGGGGCTAAGAATGCTTACAATGACATGACCCCTGTCGGTCAAAAACTAGCAGTTGTGTGATATGTTACATCAAATCAATGTGCAAAACAAGTAACCGTACAGTACATGTTACTAAATTATCTTGCTTTTGTCGGTACATTAGTTACATTAGCTTATATTAGTTTTAATTGTAAAAATATGCAAACAGAAACTACTAAATGTTCCATTCCTTATCAAATCATATAAGACACTCTCGCTAGTATATTTCGACCGCGCCTTCATCAGGTCGAGAAATAACAGAGTCACACGCCCAAGATGCACGATGACACATATATAAATTGTAGTTATTCTTAATTAATTTTGTAACTCTGAGGGAGTCCAGTTCCTTGGTTGAAATATCTTAATCTGATTGCTAAATTTCTTACTTCCGCCTGAGAAGCGATGTTCTGCCGCGCAGTGTGCCATTCCTCTTCTCTTCATCATAATAACAGTTAACAGAAAATTCGAGACTTTAAGATGTTAATCCATTACATCTGCTTTTGGAAAAACTTTTACAATTTTTTTAAGAACTTTATGTATATATATATATATATATATATATATATCACATCTATCTTTTAATAAGAAAGCAAGGTTTAATAAGATTATGTCATTACAAAATGAAAGTGTCATTGAAAATAAACCAAACAAAAATTTGTATTTCTCATTGTTTATACTAAAGCATGTTGGCTGCTATGGTGTGAATTACTACTTGGTTAACTGTTTGAGTTGGGATCACCAATTTATTGTTCTTCCAGTTTATTTATTAGCACCAATTTTATTTAAACACTTACTAATAATCGCTATCAGGTACAAGAAAAAGGAAAAAAGAGAAGGGATAGGCAAAGGTAGAGAGTGGGATAGTGGGAGAAATAAAGAGTAATTATAGAGGTGAGGGACAGTGAGAAATAGAGGGAAAAGGGGTAAGAAAGAGTGAGAGCAAAGAAGAAGGGAAGAACTGAGATAAAAGGGGAGGAAGAGAGTAAGAGGAGAAAGGATGAGAGACATATGTATAGGTTGAAATGGGGTGAGGAAATAGAGGAATGATAGGTGAAGAGAAATATTAGCGAAGATAGATAGTGAGACGAGAGAGGAGATGGGAAAAATGAAGGTAATATATTGTAAAGAGATAGATATAGGGGGACTGAAGGAGGAAGATTGAAAAATTACAAAAGGTAGGGAGATAGTGAATCGACAGTAACGGAGAGAATAGGGATCAGAGGTGACAGAGATAATGGGGAGCAAGGTGCGAGAAGAAGAAATACTTTTCAAAAAGTTTTCAAACAAAATAAAGACTTGTTTAATTTGACCTGCTATTAATTCAATATAGTATATCAATATGGATGGAATAAGAGCTTATTGACAAGGATTTACTGAAATAAAAATAACTTGAAGTGTCCAGGGCTAGAAACTCAAGTTGGACTTCTGCAAGGTACACTCAACAGCTATTATTCGTATTAATTAGAAAAATGTTATACAGAACTTTTAAAATTGATAAATAGAACTAAACAATGGAATGGTTTGTAATAAAAGGTTCTTTATAGCATTAAATTGTTTAAAAATGTTAAACAAATTAATAAAATTAAATGTATTTAACTAATAAATAATAGTTAATGCAGACTTGTATATGATTGATTATACGATGGTTAAGTGAAATCAGGATAGTCTAGAGTCTAGAGGATAACTTGTCAACCGCTTTCATCAGAGGAACGAGTTTGTATCCTGTTTGTTGTTAAAAGCATTCATGAGTGAGAGAAATAACCTTGTGTATATTATATCTAATGGGGACCGATGCAGTCATCCTCGTACATGTCGTCTTAAATACCCCTACCTAAAGAGGATAGGTGTAGGAATAATTCAATTAACCAAAAAAAAAATACTTTTAATTTAAGATGGTGCGAATAGACTTAGAAATTGAACAAGTTAAACACAACAAAAACTAACTCAAACTGTTTTCAAAAGGAGGTCTTTCCAAGATGTAATGGTTTTACTCAAAGGGGAAGGAAAAAAAATATCATGAAAAATTCAATCCTATATTTCATATTTATAAAATAAATATGAAAAATAAATATGAATTTATGAAACAATCTGTTTACAACTTAATAAAAACCGAGTAATTTCAGTAGGATTTATAAATATTCTGTATTTATAAATATTTGACATGCTTTTTGATAAAGGATAAGTAAATTAACTTTAAATTGTGAATATATAAATTCACATTTTCTCATAAGTTGTTTGGTTGACTCAATAGGTTGTTTACATACTTTAATTATAAATAAAAAGAAACATTTATGAATTTATAATTTTATTTATAGGATCTTCAGCGCAAACATCAATAATTTCAATAATAATCCCGTTTATCAATAAGCGCACTCTCCTATGAGTCTCAGCTTTGCGCTTTATACAGATATACTTTAATTTATAAATCATGAATTAATTAAGACGTAACTATGTGAATAATATCAGCACCAAAAGCCAGACGGGAATACTTGTATAATAACACAACATGAGACAGTTAAGATGTTCTGAGGATTGTCTGCAATCAAACCGGTCAAACACGCTGTTTAGGAGACCAGCCAAGACGAATACAAGCAGTTTGTTTCATTTATAGCTAGTAAATTCTAGCTATAATTCATTCATTTATAACAAAAGTAAATTCTAATGGATTCTACATTCTAATATGGATTGTCGAATTGAAGGTAGAATTAACAGCATTGTATATTGAAGATTGTTGATTTTAAAACAATTTAAATGGAACATTCTGAAATGAAAAACACTGTTGCTTTAACACTTATATTAGAGAGTTCATAAAATATAAATTGTGCGTCCAAAACTAAGTTAAAATATAAAAAAATGTAAACGTTCCTTGATGTATAATTAAAATAACTCAATTTGCGGTTGGTACTAAGTATAAACACTCACCAGGACCTTCATTGTAGAGATGTGATGTGATCAGATATCTCAGATATCAGTGGTCAAAACAGAAGCGCTTATATATGTTTAAAGGAAACTTCCAAGATATCTAAGAAGACATTCCCATGCTCATTAGATCACGTAGAGATGATAACGCTTACCTCTGTGCAGCATGATACTGGCTTTTAAGCTATTTAATGGTTTTTACAATGCTATTACTATATTGTTAATAATTATGTTTTAACACTATCTTATATGAACGAAAATCAAATATAAATATATAAAACTTACATATTACAAATTTATTATTCTCTATAGAAGTACATTTGAAATTCTTTCTAAAAAATTTATTTATAAATGGCAACGCATCATAAATGCAAGTTTTGGGGTCCAAACAGGTCAATTTTACCTAGCCTTGAAGCATTTTTTATCAAATTAAACTTGGTATATTTGTATACTTATACTTAAACTTAGTAGACATCACTATTTGACAACAGACTAGTCAACGCAAAAATGCTGATATGAATTTGTCGTTCCGGAATCTGTGTGATGTGTGTGTGTGTGTGTGTGTTTTATATATTTAGTTTGGATTGTCTTTCCGATTTAACAGTATATATATACAGCTCATAAAAATAATAGAGTCAAAAATTATTTTTGACATTGTTTTATATATATATATATATATATATATATATATAAATATTGATAAAAGTATCAACCGAGGAATAGAAACAAAACTAAAATTTATCGGGACTCAGTCAGTTCGCTTACCTAATAATAGTTTTTTTGTTACAGCAATATCCTGTGCCGCAGACTATCTGTGGTACTCTTCAAAAAGAAACCAACTGGAAATGCTTCATTCTGACTGTTCTCATCGTCGGTTGCATAGGTGCTATTACCTGGTGTAAGATGACGCAAGTGACCAAGGTATATTATCAACTAATAGATATTAAAGGAAATAATCTAAAATCATCAACCTTAGGCATTACGTGTTTCAAAGAATTACCTAATTGTGAAATATTTAATGTACTCTTAGAAATATGTTCCCTAAGAAAACAGTCTTAAAAATATGTCTGATAAGTGTAGAATTTTTGAAAATTGAATTAAATAGTCTTAAAAAAAATATATGTTATATACTGGGTGTTGAGCCAATGATGAAACTTAATAATCAAACAAAACTTACTAAAAGTCAAGAAATTATCATTCAGGAATAAACAAGCAAGCTTAATATCTCTTTAATGCATAGAAATACGTAGATATATTTTATTTTTTTTTTTAATATGTAAAAAAAGTGTTTCCCAAAAGCACATGCTTGATTGCCACATTGATGGAAGGTTACACTGTATCTGCTTATGCGTCTTCTTTAAATAGCTCATGGATGTTTTCTTATCGTATATTGAAACTCTTATATTCAATTGATCCTTTCTAATTAACGCTTTATCACCATAGCGTACACTCTAAGTTTCAGAGATTAAACAAACTTATTTTAAGTTTTACGTTTATTATGAATTTAATAATAAGTCTGTGTAATATATATTGTATATTATACAATGCGTGTTTCACTGAATGGGAATGATGTAAAAAGTGAAAGAATTAAATATTACTTTAAGTAAACAGTTTTAAGTAAAAATAGCTATCTCACATAAAATGTTTCACAGTAGAGGGATACAATGAACTGATTAGTAATGAAATTATCAAATAATTTAAATTTTTGTACTTTATTATAAGTAAAGTATAGTGATAACGAAAAAATACGATCTCCAGATTTGGCAGAATTACCTGTTTAGAGGTCACAAAGTCGTTTTATGAAGTTTCCCAGTGATGTCTGTGTGTGTGTGGGTGGTTGGGTGGGTGAGTATGTTTCCAAAGTTTTTGGCCACGCTACGATCCAGAAGCTTTAGTGGATCAAATTGATATCTTACACAAAAACGGGCCTCATAGTGCAGATGACACCTATTGTTTGGGAGTAATTATGATTGACTGGAAAGTCATCATGGTAGATTTGCCAAAATACTTTTTTTTAGATATTTATTTCCTAAACAACTAATTATGGAGTCAGGAAATTTTTGTAGCTAAAATAGCAATAAACTTAATTTATACAACAATTTTCAAAACAACAGGAACATTTTTTTCAATAAAGTTTAAAAATTTTGACTTATTATTCAATCTGAAAGCTTGTGAAAGCCATACCGTTTGACGGAACAATATCTAGAAATAGAACATTATGTGAAAAACAAGTTGAGATAATTTTTTTCCAAATTATAGTCATCAATACGGCATTACAGTACATTTTCTGTTTTCAGAAAATGTTTTATGACTCTAAACGATTCATTAACAAACCGTCAAAATTTGCCAAAAAATTGAACAAAAAATTAACAATTTAAAAAAAAGTTCACATAATTCCAATTATGGCAAATTATTACTGCAAATTATTGCAATTATTATTAATAATTAATTAAATTATTAATATTAATTATTAATTATTATTAAATAATGTGCATTCATTGCAAAGAGCAATAACAGTATATATAAACTGATTGTTCATTCTAGGTTAGTGGACAATCTGATAACATTGAACATTGTTTCACTTCTGGTAATTTGCAATAGTGAAAAATAATTGCAATGGCAATAAAAAAATTACTTCCAGACAAAAGATTTGGAAAAAAGGTAAGCAAAAGAAATTAAGGGAAGAGGTAATGAGAAGAATCTCTAAAGGAAGGAAAGGTGGAAATCATAAAACTGCATTATATTTTAAGACCAAACTGTAAATCATAACTATTTAAGTCAAATTTTCAATATCCTTCATCTACAGCTATTTTTAAAGATGAGGGATTTTTAAACTGTTTGAAAAGCCTAACAATAAGAGGTTGCAAGATAGATTTAACTAGTTACAATTTACTTTAGAAAAATCTCTGGGGTACTATCAACGTCTATTTTTAAAGACTTTGTAACTAAAGATGGATGTAATAAATCAAAAAATAACAGCTAAAGATGAAGAAAAGAAGGAAAATAAAGTCGTAGAGTAAAAACAGAAATTAATAAAATGAATACGGAAGAACGAATGACATATTAGAAAGAAAAAAAGAATTAGAAAATAATGATTAATGGATACATAACCTGCATCAATGGAACAGAGAATAATATTTCATTAAAGTTTAAGGAAAAGTTGATACTCCACATTAAATAAACGATATTTCCGATCAGAACTGTATTTACACCTTTAAACCATAAATTACATGATCAGGCTCTTTCTTATTAAATATTTCAAATAGTTCAAGCTTTAACAATGTCTTGAATTTTTTTCCTGAATTGTTCAGTGTTAAAGAAATGCAGAAATGAGCAATTATATTATATTTCAGAATATAGGTAACTCATTGAACACACTCTCCAAAGTATTAATGGACAAATTGTAAATATTAACATTCAGACAAAACCCTGTCATATATATATATATATATATATATATATATATATATAAAGATTTCACATAAACACGTAAAATAACAATCAATGATCAAACCTTAATATGAAATGGAAAAACAAGACTAAGATCTTTCAACCGTAACAAGCGGTCTTCGTCATATTCAGTTTATTCAGTTGGGTTTTTGACTCTGACGAAGACCGCTTGTTACGGTTGAAAGATCTTAGTCTTGCTTTCCAATTTTCTTATTGTGGTTTGATCATTGATTGTTATTTCATATGTTTATGTGAAATCTTTATATATATATATAAACAACTGTTCTTACTTTCTTTAATATATATATATATATATATATATATATATATATATATATATATATATATATATATATATTAAAGAAAGTAAGAACAGTTGTTTAAACTGTACTTTAAAAACTAGCGTACTTACATAACAGAAAACAACAAAATATTTATTCAGAAAGAACATATTACAAACACATCGAAATCAAGAGAGAATCTAGGGAGAAAAAAAAAACAGAATTAATGATGAGCGAATTTCTCAAGCCTAAAACTTTGAACAAAGGGAACTCCACTCATAGAACTTAAATTAAACCACATCACTGAAGAAGTAAGTTGAGCAAACATAAATAATAGAAAGAGAAATAGAGCTAATAATGAAGAATTAAAAGAAGTTATTAAAAAATGAATATATAGTTGATAATAAAAAGAAATCTGGAATGGCCTACACTCAAATTTGCTATAACTAACCTTAGAATCAAACTTCTTGTGTATATAATACATTATGTGCCAATTAGACATAATATAAATGTCTAATTGAAAGATGTTTATTTTTCTTTCATTCTGGAGGTAGTACAGATCGTGATTGATCAATCCACTTATCAAAATACATGGTTATTTTTGTATATCACACGTTACTTTGTATATCATACATGTTATTTTTTGCATGATTGATGCATTTCATATCATTAGTACGAGTATAACTAAAGCCGTATATCATTTTTGAAAAATGAAACTGTAGATTTCGTGTCACAAAGTAATATCTTAGAAGAGACATGGCTTTGTTCCAATAGCCAGAGGATCTTTTACATAGTTTATCTGGCAACCTTCTACATTGAATATTTAAGCCATAAGTTTCTCATTTAAAACCTTCCTATTTTGTCTAACAAATGTTAGAAACATTTAAAAAAAATGTAGTTTTAAGATCATTTTTAATTTAAGGTGTAGGAAAATTACATTAATTATTCTTCAAAGAATGTTTTCAATTTTGAATTATGTTTTACATTTTAGGTTCTTTTATAGAATCATTATACTGGGAAATTTATGATTAGATACTGTTTCTTAAAAAAATGCTTTAATTTCCCTTTGTCAAGAACTATAAAAATCCAATGTAATCCGAGCGAGTGTTATCTTTGCGTGTTTACTGTGTTATACGGTTGCTGTAAATGTATATTGAGACAAAAAATATTACTAATTCACCAGTTTTGCAGACTCAAATCAAATTCAAATCCAGCTTTTTAGTATAATTTAAAACTATTATAGCTGAAAGCTTGAAATTTATAAAGATAATAGACATGCACTGTTATACTAGAATAGTGAACAAAAATGGATATTTGTAACATAATAGCTCTTTCTTGAGATGGGAGTCCATTCCTCACATTTCAATATTACTAAAGATACAATGATCCATAAACAAAAAAAAATGTACATCTCATATTAAGTTTAAGATTATCTGAATTAAGTTTCAAGGGTGCAATATATAGATTGATTAGAGTATTTTGTAAAACAAATCCATCATACCATGGAAAGCATCAGAAATTATGTATGATTGGCTTTGATTTTCAACATGTATGAATTTTATTCTTTTCATTTCATATTTAGTTATTAAATTATTCATATATTTTTCATTATACCTTTTATTTTTCATTTTACTTATAGTTAAACTTAACTATAAGTACTTATAGTAAATCATTATATTAATATAATGTTTAACTTTGAGTGCGTCTAAGGAATTCATATACCAGTATAAAACCAAAAAAGCTTAATGCATATTTAATCTATTTTAGATCTGTTTAATGTTTTAATTATTTTTCTTTTAAACAGTGTTTAAAATTGAATCCGTGAAAATGTTTCCTTTCAGTGGATGTGGTATTAAATTTATTGAAATGTAAATTGACGTTGATTGACATGTGATTGTTTTTTTGGACAGGTTGTAATTAACTTCTCGGTGTACCCAATCAAGTCAAGCAGGACAGTGTCGCCTTGCGAAGAAGGATACGTCTACATCCCAGTGGCTTTCATGGTCACCCTGTACCTGGTATACTTGGTCGAGTGCTGGCATTGCACTGCAAGACTCGAGCTGGGATATAGGGTCGCTGCAGCTGCTGTTCTTGACAGAGTACAACAAATGCAACAGGCCCAGCCTATTGTTTGGTATAGTATGATATTTGATACACTTTAGAACGCTTGAAATGCATACCTTTTCAACTAAGAGTCGTGACTATTTTGGGAAACTTTACTAATTACTTTTATGTAGTGGCTGTTGAGCCAACTCAAAATACAATTTGGCAATGTTTAATATCGGTACTAGTAAGTATCATTGACCAGACAAACAATAACAAATAAATACTCTTTGCTTACCTTGAATAGTAGCCGTAGTTGGTGGGAGTAGACCAACACTACAGTGAGGAGGTCATTACCAGGAATCAGGTCAACAAGCTAGTGTGTGCACTAGGAATAGTGTAGAAGGTCATTGACCATGTTCACAGTTCAAGTACAAATGCCCAACAGTGGAATTTCTTCCTATAATTGAGAAAAAGTTAGGTTCACAAAAATTATTTTATCGACTTTTAAGTTGTCTTGGCTAGGTATTCAAGTATACTGCTAAAATAAAAATATTCAGGTAGGTTTAGATGCCTGTTACTGTACCAAGTAGGTATTGTTGGTTAGTTCTAACGTAGTGCAATCACTTATTATGTGGTATTTACTCACTGTAGGGTAAAAGTTAATAAAATGGTCTCCACATATAATGGAGATATGTGGAGACCATTCCACCACTATATGTGGAGACCATTCCACCACTATTTGTGGAGACCATTCCACCACTATATGTGGAGACCATTCCACCACTATATGTGGAGACCATTCCACCACTATATGTGGAGACCATTTCATTAACTTTTTACCCTACAATTGTTGGTTAGGTTTAATTTCCTTTGCGGTTATCATAATTTGCTCGCTTTAAAATTGTGAGTCCTGTCTACCCACATACTAAATAAGAAGTATGCCTAGAATAAAATCAAATTTGAGCTCAGTATCTGCAAAACGTAAAAAAACTCCAGATCTAATGACAGTTTTGCCTGTTTTAAATGATATTCTCTACTGTTCTATAATTGCTAAAATATTTTGGAATACCACGTCTGCTATTTTTATATGTACGAGTACATGTTAAATTTTAAAATTAATTTATTTTGCAAATCTACTGAATTTAAATTCAAATTCAATATAATTTTATCCTGATAAATTTTAAAAACTCTTATATTATAAGGTACTTTACGCTGTTCCCTATCAAACCGTGTACTACTTTTTCGCCCTCATCTAGTCAGATGGAAAATTGCGATTGTCTTATGACATAATTAATTATTGAAAATTAATTAATTATGAATTATTAACAGGAAAATTAAACTAAAAATTTCCTGTTTCGAGAGGCCTACACTCAACTTTACTATAAGTAACTTCATAACAAATTTCTTGAGTATATAACACATATAACTTCTCATTTAAGCATAATGTAAACATCTAAATGGGATATGATTATTAGTCTTTCATTCCTGAGGTAGTACTGATAGTGATTGAAGGATATATCAATATATAACCTTATTTTTGTACATCACACAGCTGATGCAAATAATTTCATTAGTATAACTACAGCAGTAATAACATTTTTGAAAAACCAAAGTGAACATTTCTTGATACGAAATATTCTCCTACAAGAGAACATGGCTTTTGTTCAAATAGCCAGTGGATTTCTTACATCATTTACTTGGCATCCTTCTACATTGAATATTAAAGTAAAATTTTCAAATTTAAAAAAGGAAAATACCCTTACTTGCTCTGAAAAACATCATAAACAGCGAAGAAAATGTTGTTTTAAGGTGATTTATAATTAAAGATGTACGATAATTACATTTATTAATCTCTAAACGAAAGATTTCAATTTTGAATTATCTTTTACATTTTTGGTTTTTTACAGAATTATTATACTTTGAATTTTATGGCTTCTTAGTGTTCAATAAGATCATTTTCCTTCCCCTTTTGTCAAATAACATATATACAATTTTTTTCTGAGTGAGTGTTATCATTTTCCTGCACAATATTATTCCTCTTACATCTCATATAAGTCAATACACTATTAAAATTGTTCCTTTATAAATATCAATTTTATCTCAGTGGATTCGCTCAAAAAATTTCTAAGTCAATGTAAACAATGTAAAAAAATATAAAAAATTCGACAAGTATGGCAGATGATCTCTTAGTCTAGGCTAAACAAAGGGTTTTTACTCGTATATCGTTATTGCTCTTTCCCGTAATTGAAACTTCATGATTTTTTTTTATGAACTCCTAATTTTTTGTTCCATTTTTGGTCAAATTTTCATTATTTTTTAATGAGCCGTTTCGCGTCAAAAAACCATTTTCTGAAAACAGAAATCGTACTGTAACGCCCCTTTAGCGAATGTAATTTCAAAAAAAAATATCTCACCTCATTGTCCACATAATGTTCTATTTGTAGGCATAGTTTCATTTTGATCCGTCAAACACTATGGCTTGTATCGCTCTCACAAGGTTTGAGATTGAATTAAAAGTCAAAATTTTTACATTTTAGTGAAAAAAAAATATTTCCCGTTGTTTTAAAATTCTGAATATATTTTTCGTTTGTTCCATTTGTAACCTCAAAGATAATGTCAAAATTTCAAAACTCTAGGGTTATCAGTTTAAGAGAAATAAATGTTTTAAAAAAAACGGTCACTATACTTTACTTATAGTAAAGTAAAAAGGGTGCGCATTGCTGATTTCGGTTTACGTAAAAACAAAAGGCATTTTTAGTGCTTCCGAGTATTTCGAGCACGACCTGCAAATTCACTAGGTATTACGTTGAGTAATACGTTGTATTATTGTATAAAATTAGGAGGGATATTTCAATCGACAAACATAATGATAATAGCAGATATTTTTAATACAAAAATGTAAATTTGTACAAGAAAAGATATTTAGATTACAGAATATTAACTATGGATTCTTAGATGATTTAATTTTTTAAACCATAACTTCCAAATATTAGATTAATTATTTTCAACCATAAGTCCCATCAGTATGTCCAGCGTCGACTAAATTAGTATACGATGATAACCAGAAATCTGGAAAAAATATATATAGATATAACGGCTTCAATAATTAATCTTTATAACAACTATTCTTTATAATAAATTAGAACAAGTCTAAATCTGCTTGAGGGTTCCTTCATTTGTAATTGCATCCGATTTAAAACGGCCTGTGCTATTATTAATGACTATGTTTATGAATACAAATATGAAACAAACTGTCGAGATTGTTCACTCACGTTTTTTTTAAGTCACTGTGTGTGATGGTCATTATAAAATCTATATCTTTATATAAATATATAAGATTTAGACAATCGTTTAAACAAAAACAATTGACGAGATTTCGTTTACTAATTTTCAAATATCTTGATAATAAATGTTATCATATAGAAGTAATTTTTAACATTGTAGCTATGGCATAATAAATAAAACTATAATAGTTCCACTATTAAGAATATGTGATTTAGTCAAAAATTATTTTGTTTAGATTTAATAGATACATTAAATTTTGGGTTTAAGAAGGTAATTTGGTGAATTGGAAATTTTAATCTATTTCTGGAGAAGTATAAGAGAAATTTAATTAATATGGAACCAATGCTTTAAAAATGTAGCTTTGTTGGTTTTATTAACTGACTATAATCTTCATTGATTATGAAAAACATTTTAACATGGGCAGTGTGGCTTCCAATATTAAATATTATCTATTCACACAACAACACTATAAAGAGAGAGGAGAGAGAGAGAGAGAGAGTGAGTGAGAGAGAAAATTATAGAGAGATCAAAAGTGGCAGAAAGTACAACAAATATTTCAATAAAAAATGTATGACAATTTTACTTATAAAGAAGGAAATAAATAGTATAACAGAATGAAATAAAATAGAAGTAAACAGAAAAAATAAATTACATTAAGTATATTTTTTATTTTATCTTAAATATGAATTCATAAGATAAATAAATAATAATATATCTTTCAAGGTAGTCATAAAATAAGTACATATTTTCCTGATAAAAAAGTAAGTATTCACATATACGAGAATAACAAATCACAAAAACGAGAATAACTAAGACATAATAAATCAAATAAACATAATTTATATTAGAAATGTGGTTTAAGTAACTGAAATGTTCTCTTAATTGTTTTCTTTTAGACAGGTATGGTAGTAAAAGTAATGAATTCAATTTTTTTTATTGTACTAAATAATATATTAGAATTAGTAGTAATACTGTCCGTCATATGTCGTAAAGTCTCAGAAAAGCTCGATCGGTTTCGGGTCCGTCCAGATCCCATCTTCAAGAGCAACTAGTATTAATACTAATTCTAATATTACTAACCTCAGTGGAACTAACCCATTAACTATATTTAAATAATATATATTAGCATTATCATAAAAAATTTATGAATGCTTAAAATTGTAATAATTTTTACTTTCGGTGATGTAAATACATTTTGACGCAAATGCTGGATACAAGAAATAGTTGGTAAATTCTAAGTGACAGCAAGAAGTTTTGTTTGGGTGCATCCCAAGGCTGAGATTACTACTCGTACTTAGTCATCCTCAGACTCTTCTTGATCGAATTATATCACCACTATTAAAACACCTTTAAAACGAATTAAACAAAAACTTATTTAAATTTTAAATAAATCTATCTTGTTACCTAAAAAGTCATTGATCTTTTTACTTTCAATATATAAAGTTTAATAGAACAATATTAATTCTGTTAAATAACATGACAGGTAGTAAAAAAAAAAGTTCAACTCCAGCTTTTTGGCCCCCCAGGCAACTGTGTGGGTGATATTGCAATTTATTTTACTTCAATCATAAATGTCAAAAACACCAATATTCCTTAAAGAACTAACTTTAAACAAAATACTTCCATAAAATAATTTAATAAAACTTCCAAAGGTAGAAGGCGTTTGAAGGCAACGATTGAATTATTTTGCTGTGAAAGTGATTTATCTTAAAGTTATTCAAAGGAGTTTTCGTTGGCCTTATAAAGCTAATATTTGTGATGTTTTCTCAACTGATACCTTTCAAAGGGAATACGGTATATAAGTTTATAGAATAAAGATTGCAAAAACCGTTCTAACCAAAGAGAAGCATATTTGAACAGCTACCACAGCTAATTTTCACTTTCATACAACTAAAAAACTTTTCATGTGAGACCCACTTGACTTTATTACCCACGTAATCCACCCCCCCCCCCCCCCTTGCAAAAGTCAGCTAATAATAATTTCAGAGGTTTTTTGTTTCGTTTATTTTTCTTTGTTTAAAATAACAAAGCAGATGGGTAGAGTAGGGAGGTATCTATGGCTACATGTGGGCATAGCTTCACAAATGAAATTTTTTTTAGGAATCAATTTTGTTATTCTCATATATGTAAATACTTACTTCTTTATCAGAAATATAAGTACTTATTTTTTTGAATACCTTGAAAAATATAATATTATTTGTGAATATAATAAATGATATTATTATATTATAACTACTATTATTATAGTCATTATAATTACAAATATTATGATAATAATAATAATGAAAGGAAAAATTAAAACAAGAAAAGCATGCTCTTAGGGTTTTCACTTTATGTCGTCAGGGAGTGACTACACATTATGTCATAAGTCCCTCTCTTATGATATAAAGTAAAAGGCCTTAGAGAATATTTTTCTTTTTTCAATTTTTTCGTGTAGCTTTTTGGTCTATTAATTTCTATGTCACGTGTTTTATTGTAAATATTTTTATTTATACGTACAGATTAAAACAATTACAATATTTATCTAACAGTGAATTAAGCTGTTTTATAAAAAATCGATATAAACAGTCGCTTATAATATGAAGTGAAAGTTATAAAATGGTCCTTGTTACTTCTGGTCAAGTGGTGTTGAATGAGTTGAGAACAGCTAAGCCTGTGTGGGGTTTAGAAGCAAAGAGCCTGAAGAACGCGACTTGCTTTTAAATTCCAATCTCAAATCATATTCAGTATTAGCTTTTCGGTGTAAATGCTGTAAGCTTAAGCACACCTCCGAGAATCATCACCTCATAAATAAGATTCTTTAGGACCATGTGGAGTACTTCTGAATTCCAGAATGCAATAAAGATTACATTAACAATGTACATTCATTATAAACGTGATATTTAAATGTTAGCACTGAATCTATAATAAAACTTAGCTATTTAACGTGGAATTGGTATGATACAACCTGGTTACAAATGATGAAAGTAGGTGGACGATGTGAAAAACTTTTCAGAAACAAATGTAATAACTCTACACTAGTTTCAACGCTCCCTTTTATGATGATAAATATAGCGTTGCAATATTTATTTTACATAATAATTCTTAACACAATTTTAATACTAAGACTCTAAGTAAAAATTATATTCAGTTTTTTATGTACATTACATTTATTGACTAGTCACTGCTTCACAGAAAATGGATATTTGGCTACCAATCCTGCGGGAGCCTTCCCAAAATCAGTAACTGACATTTTGATCTTTTTAATATTTACTATTTTACCGCTAGGATTTATCAGATTCATATTGGCATTAACAGTATCTATAAGGTCATCGTAAGCTTTGCATAACTGAGCTAGATCATTAGCAGCTTTTGTCAAAACATCTTTATCCATTTGTTCACATTGGGCCATTTTTTTTTCTAATTCCATTCTTAATTCTTCATCAATTTGTACATTTTCAAGTGTTTTATTTATTTTTTGTTTATCTTCATCAATAATTTTTTTCAAAACATTTATCTGTTCTTCAAATGGTGTCATAATTTCTTTTTTCCTTTCCTTAACTTGGGAGCATAAATCGTTTATTATTTGAGTCAACTGTTTAATTTCTTCATCCAATGCGTTGCTTTCTTCGAATTTACGTCTTACTTTATCCGCTTTCTCTTGTTTTTCCTTACCCAGCTTTAACGCCTGTTCAGTCATTCTGTCCATATTTTCAAAGTTATTGTTGTAGTGGTTCATTCTCAGCTTAGCTCTTCTTAGATTCCTTTCCATCTTGTTCTTAGTAGCTGTTAAATTTTCAATCTGTGACGTCACCTTCTTACAATATTTCACCTTCTGAAATACACTTTTTTTTATTTTTGTCAGTTCTCTTTGTAAAACCAAGATCAAGACAATATCATCTTCAGTGACAGTTTTATAAAAATTTCTCAAAGTTGAAGTGTTGCATTCTCCATTTTCAATTAATTTGAAAAACAGTGAGTTATATTCTTCTTTGAACTTAGTGAAAGATATTTGACACATCATATTTAGACGATTCATTTCCTTTTCACACCTTTTTGTTTCCTTATCATACAATTCATATGTTTCTTCTGAAAGTCTTTCTCCTAAAACGTCCAATTCTTTTTCAACGATCTGCTGTATTTCATCCTTTCTTTTAATAATATGAACTTCTTTTTGATCTGCTTTTAATTTTAAATTAACTTTATCTCTCAACATTTTTGTTAAAACATTGTCATCCCATGTCTTCATAATAGTTTCAAGTTTATTTTCACACTCTTGTTCTAATTTTTCAAGCAAGTCTGTATGTTCATAACTTAAATATTTCTTCCTTTGTTCAATGAATTTCAATTCACCGTTTCTTAAATCATCCTTTTCTTTGTCTCTGTTTGCCGCAGTTAATCGAATTTCAGAATTGATATCATCTAGTTTATTCTTAGCCAATTCCCAAGCAGTACGTATTTGATTACATTGTACTTGCAAAAAATTTCTTTCTTTTCTGTAATTGTTTAATTTCTTCAACAATAATAAAACAAACTCTTGAAGTTTTGCTTGGTTCATTTCTGCAGTGTCCCAGTCATCTATTACAACTGGTTGATTTTTGGCTTTTTGATCAGGCATTTTGATTCAAAGACACTTCAATGCAACAATCTGATAAACTATACCAAAGAAAACACTGTTTTTTAAGTTATGACAGGTCTGACTTATGACAGGCAGATCAACCACCTGTTCATAACTGATATTTCATTTCTAACACCAACACTGATAAGTTTTCCACCGATGGTGACTTCTCAGAAAAATTACCTCAATTGGGAGTGAGGGAAAGGGATTCTCAACACAAGGTACAAATAGAGCAGCATTGCAAGCTTTCTTAGGCCCAAGGTTCGCAATTCGTCAACTATTCATGGCATGCATGAAAATATTAATGAATCAAAGTCTCAGAAGTAAAAAAAAATCTGGAGTATTCTATATTCAACTAACTATAAGTAAACATAATATCAAACTCGTTAACAGTCACTTCAGTTTTTATCATTGATCAAACCACAATATGAAATGGGAAAAACAAGACTAAGATCTTTCAACCGTAACAAGCGGTCTTCGTCAGAGTCAAAAACCCAACTGATGAGAGTCATAATAAGGCTATGATGATAAAGTTATTCCACACCATCTGATAATGCATAACAATAAATGGTTAACTAATTAAATGGTTTAATTTGTTTTATTGTAGCTATAACCATTTTGAATATAAATAGCTGATCTAGAACAATCAGATATATTATTATTATCAGGTTAAAACTGAAGGCCAAATTTACACTGCTGCTATATCAGCCCTGCTGAGATTCTCTTTGTTTCTAAAATCAGTTTCCATTTTAATTTATTCATTAAACTTCAAAGTTATCCCTAAAAAATTATGGCTAGTTCTATTAATCGTAGGTTTGTTTACCAAAAGCTTTATACTCTTCAAAGAGATTGCTTTGAATTCAGATAGAAAATGATCAAAACCATGATGTTAATTTTGTTTTGAATAATTAGTAGTTAAAAAAGAAAATTTCCGTTAGGTGTTCTACTTATATTTATGAAATTTTCGTTTGAAGATATAATATTTTCTTATAGATTTAAGTTCATTGTAAAGATACATTGTAAAATTTTTTTACAATAAATTAGACACGGTACTCGTCTTTTATATCTTTACGTTTATGAACTTTCCTAAAATTTTGAAATTTTTATTTCATTTCAGCCTCAATAGAGTGGAAATTACCTCTTTCTTTTTAACACAATTTCTAGGGAGGGAGGAGGTATCGGGAATTTAATAAGTTTTCCACGAGATAAGGCAGAGAGTCATTACTTCTGATATCCTTGGCATGTCTGTATTTGTAGTTTATTAAGACTAATTTTGGTGCATACTTCATTGACTCTATCATACCACAATGATGTGTTGTATGCATACGAGCATTACGTTAATGATACATACAACAATTAAACTAATTTTGCAGTGCTAAATTACAGATTTGAGGTATAACCTCATGCTCTACCAAAAAATTTTGATCAGTAGAACATCACCTTTGTCGCCTTAGCCAATGCATCTGTTACATGGCCATTTAAGAGACTTACCTGGAAAGCACCAACGTTATTGCACACTTCAGACAGTTCTAGTTGAATATATTTAATGATTAAGTCTTTGAGACTTATTTTCTTTCTTCTTGAAAAACTTATTAGGAACATTTTAGCTGGTTTAATATTTAGAGCTTTCAGAATCAATGATAACTGAAAATTCTTACATTTTACTAAAACAGGATCTAAATAATAATTAAATTTACTAAAAAAAATTAAGTTTTTCCTGTTAAATCTGTTATCAGTTTTATAATAATTTCAAAGATTGAACACTCTGTCGTTAGTAGTTTGGGAGAAAGAATGTAGTATAAAATAACATTCTAACTAAAAAAGTGACTTTTCCATGGTACAGTACCACCCAAAAACAACAGGCACGTCTACGTTATATGACCAATCTTCTTTTAAAGATGATATGATGCATCAAACAGTTGACCTGTAGCAGCCCACAAATTTTTGGATATTTAACCACCTACACACACACACATATATATATATATATATATATATACAAACAGCCAGAGGTTATTGAGGGTTGGTCTACACAATCAAACACTTCATTTACGCCAACGTTTCGCTATATTTTTATAGCATCATCAGAGCTGTACAAATGTAGACCAACTCTCAATAACCTCTGCTGTTTGCTGTTATTTTTTGTGGTCGAAAAAAGATAGAATTATATATATACATATATCAGTCGTTATCAGCCTTTGGAGCGATTAACATCTATTATTAACGACGAGGACATTGAAATATAGTAGTGAGTTCAATGATTTCTTTTCTGTGTGTTATTTTGAAAAATCTAGTTTATATATATATATATATAAAGATTTCATATAAACACGTGAAATAACAATCAATAATCAAACCACAATATGAAATGGGAAAACAAGACTAAGATCTTTCAACAGTAACAGCCGGTCTTCGTCAGAGTCAAAAAACCCAACTCAGGTTTTGACTCTGACGAAGACCGCTTGTTACGGTTGAAAGATCTTAGTCTTGTTTTCCCATTTCATAATGCGGTTTGATTATTGATATGTATATATGTATATATCATAGAAAAAACGTTTAAAATGGACTTGGGGACCTCAAAACATATAAATCAGTTTAAATTTGAAAATCGATTTTTTTCAAATTCATTACATGTTCTATAGCAAAAAAAAAGTATTTAACCACAACTTTCGTTTTGCCAAAACTTTGATCAGAACAATTACCGCTTTAAACTTAATAGGGACCTAGAATTCTGAAATCATTCGTAGCTATATATCTACGCTGTTTTGGTATCAATAATACGATCTTTTTATCACTCCAGAAGAGATTTAACGAAGGTTTGATTATAATTAGAAAAATAGTTTTTTTTTCTATTTTTCTAATATAAGAAATTTATTGTGATGACATTTGCATATTTTTTTATGTGAAACTGCATGTATTATTCATGGGAAAGTTTTAAAATGTGTTTATGTATTCTAAGTATTCGTATTAATAGAAGTTTTACAAGTTTTTTTTTATGTTTAAGGTTTCGAGATTATTTATAATAATAATGTCTCGTATCTACGGTGGTGATAGGAGGTGTGTTATTTAATACTTCTTAGTTGAGATTATAGGAATGTTGTATCACACAGAAGATCTCAATAACTTAAGCAACCTTAAGAGGCTTAATGCTAGTCGAAACAATATACTTTTTTAAGTAAGATGCTTTAGAAAGTGTAAAGTCCATCACATATTATTGTGAAATGCACTTGTAAGTCAGAAGGCCTCAGTAGTTTACAAGCATAGTGTTTAAAGAGTGTGTTAAACTGAAAGGACTTATAAAGAGTGAATATAAAAGTGAAGAAATGGTTGTCTGTGCACAAGTTTTTTGAAGATGAACTGCCAAGCTATTAGTGACTAATAACAACAGTGATAAAAGAGCAGAAGGTTATGAAGGATAGTAAGAAAGTGCGATGCTGAAAGAACGAACAGAACTGTATTCCTTAAGGCTCAGGTAGAAGGTGAACAGAGAGTCCTAGCAGAAGAGTCTAATGTCAAAAAGTCTAATGTCTCAGGAGGGTTATGCTGTAGCGCAAAAGAAACAAACAAATCGTAACCCTTAACCAACAGACATGACAGTAAACTGTTAGATTAAATAGAACAGGCACCAGAAGTGACAGTTGAGAGTTTAAAGGGAAGTAGATCGAATGAGAAGACAAGAGCAGAATCAAGTGACTTGAGTAAACGGGAGAGTGTCGAATCGGCTGGTGAGAGCAACAGATCCAGACTGGATTTAGAGGGAGGCTGAAGGCCTTGCATGTACCCACTTGGTAATTACTATTCATGATTCAAAGCAAGCTTTATTGGTTACAATTTGCTAAAGGACTAAAGACGAACAAAACAAACAAAACTGTTTAACTATTGTCAGTTAAGCAAATGACGATCAAACTAATCAAACAAAAGGTTACACAAAACAAATTTCTGACTCTTTCTGATAAATTACAGGTAGTCAATGAGTAACAAACTTATATTTGGGTGTAAGTAATTAGTTTAAATATATTATCTTTCTTATTAAATAATGAAATAATACTTATAACACCATTATTTACACAAAAAACATTATTGAGAAGTTACATATCTATCAGTATCACCTAAAGTAATATTTGGCTTGTTATGTCAACGTTAGATGTCAAATTTTTTTTTTTAGCCAATTAGTAAAGTTTTATTAATATGAATTGTTAATCATTTTAAGTTAATCCTATATATTTTCGTTTTATATTTTGAAAAAAGTTGTAATCTTTCAATTAATTTTTAAATAAAGTATAATCATAAGTTTAAGCATAATTCTAATATTTTCTCTTTTTCTTTAAGCATGCTATATTTAAGATTCTTTTCAAGATTATGATTGTTTTAGTTCCTTTTCATACTTTTAACTCGTCTATTTTTCAGTGATATTAGGTTTTATATCCAGGGATGTAAGAAATAATGTTTTATAGATATTATTCATATAAAGCGCTTGAAAGAATGAGTATATAAGACTCTTTCTTCGATAAATTCTTACACAGCAGTAATAATTAGAGCCCAGTATTAAAAAGGATTTTTTTATAAGGTAATTTATTTAAACTTATTATTCAACCTGTGTGGAAAAGTCACCACAATGCATGACTGTTGTCAATAAAACTTTTTTTACAGATGTTCTTGCGTCAAACTTTACGATATCATAAACCTTTTCTCTTACACCTTGAACGCCATTTGTTTACTTTCTATTGTGTTCAGAAAAATAAAAACTCTCCACGAATATCCATGGTTGAGAATGTTAATAGTCGTCATAATCCTTGATTTCAGATATTATATAATTATTTAATTTTGTAAACATTTTGGCTGTTGCTTTATATACAGAAATATTGGATAAATAATGTAATTATTATATATTTATATAATAGTTATTTTATATTAAATTTAAGTGAAAACTTAAATTACAGATGCAAAGTACATAAATGAAATATTCATAAACCTTTTATTAACCAAAAATATATGAAATACAAGAAGATTTTTTTCCTGTACAATGGGATGATTTTGGATAAAAAAGGCAACTTAACAGTCTCTGTTTAATAGAAAAATCCTTGTCATTATTGATATGTTTACTCGAAAACGCATATTACATCATCCAGTACATTTCTGTGTCATGCTCAATATTTTCTACATCATGTTTATGCTTATTTAAATTGAAAAAGACAAGAAAATACCTCAGAATGTTTTATGAAAACAAAGACCGCTTGAGCTCATACAGAAATTTTTAGACTTATCAATCTTAAGATAATTAACGTCAGTCACCCTACAAGGGTTTTTGCTAAGTTTTTTCTTTATTTAAAGTATACATATTATGCCCACCTCCAACACTTACAACATAGGGTGGAAAGTGTAGTCTACTTATCATCGAGTAAGTATTTTTGTTATAAACGAGTCATATTAGGATTTTGATTTTACTTAGGAAGTCCTAAATATTACCTGACTCAAGTTTATTAAAGTAGGGACCTTTAAGGGGTACCTGGTGCTGTGCAGACTCGTTATGGACGGCATAACATGATTTTTGAAAAGTGATGTTCACAAGATTTTCCATGTATAACATAAAAAAATTATCACCAGAACCAAGAGTTGAATCTACGAACTTCATTACAAACTACCACTTGACCACACTTGACTCCTTGTGAAAAGTACTTATTAAGAACATAAGATAAAAGAGTTCCATATATTGTACAATCATGGGATTATCGACGACTCTGCCGGTCCTAGAGTGACGTGTGTAATTGTTACTTCTACATGTAAAAAATATAATATCAGAGAGAGCTACAAACTTGCATTATTTGGTTTCAGCACAATCACACTGACTACTAGAAAACTAAACATCATCTAAACAATTATTACAAATGTTTATTATAATCTAAATTATATTAAATATTATGTGTTTTGTTTTAGGTGGAAGGCGATTTGTTACCACTATGTTCGGCGAAAGCGGCAAGTAACGCGCTATCGAAACGGTGACACATACACAAGTACGCAGGTTTTCTACGAACGCGTCAACTCTCACACTGCTGGTGCCAGCTTCTTGTTTACTTATTGTGGAGTACGTGACATCTCGCGAAGACTGGTTCTGCATCCTTCAACAGCCACGATCACTAAGATCAGGTTTAGCAAAGGTAAGAGTCTAATGCTATTAAAGTAACTAGAATTCAGTTGAAAGGGCCAGAAACATTAATATCTAGTCTTACAACACTAACTGATGTTGATAAAGTAAAAAACGACTAGAACTAGCATTAGTCAAGCTTGAATGATATTGTAAGTTTTTTAATCTTATTTAACTCATAAAATATTCCCAATTTCCTGTTAAAAGTATTCTGTTATTTCAATAAAGAAGCCCCCTGTATTATAAAACGCATTCTACAATGTGTGTATAATTTGGGATATGATATACGATTAAATTTAGCCAACTATTCTATCTAGCTCAAGTAGGTTTAGAATACATGGTTATATCAAAATCACAAATTTAGTACTCAGAACATAAATAATCAAACAAACATATCCTCCTACCTCTTTATTAAATGACACATAATATAGTTATATGATATTTATTTTCACCTTTTGCATTTGTATCAGTACTAAATCATAAAGCACAATCAAGCATTCTATAAGCGACTTAGAACTTTGGTAGGGCGATCGTACTCATCGGAATGACACTGACTTTAACGAACACCTTTGAAATTTAAAATAGTTTAATCTATTCGTAATATATATTCATATTATATATTTTCAGTTACTTTATAAAAATTGCAGTTATTTTTGGAAGTTATAGTGTATTTAGGTTAAAAAAATAAAAAAAAAATTGTACAACGATAAAGATTATAAAATGTGGGCGTCAAAGTAAAAAAAGTTGCCAAATTAGGGTTGGCAATGATGAGCGCTGTATATGACGTTTTCATATGCAGTATTTCATACGTAAAGATGTTTACATTGGCCGACTATTAACAAATTTACAAACTAACATAGTAAAGTATGCACAGAGCTAGCGCAAAGTGGTAAGCAAGTACCTACGGTGGCAAAACCAATGAGCTATAAACAAAAAAAAAAACAACAAAACACGGTCTACTCTAAGAGGAACGTATTTATTATTATTGGTTTGAGGGCCAGAGCTCTTAGGGAGTCTTTCACACTGCAGGTAAATTATTCTATTTTAGTATTCTTGTTGTGATCGTTGCGTTTTTATCGTACTTAGGTGATCGAAACAGACTACAGTGGAGAAGGAGTCACACATACTAGGTATGAAGGTTGTGCACTGTTTAGTCAACTCTTACTGCTACCTGAAGACCTCGTATCCAACATAAAAGAAAATAAATTATAATATAAATTGACCATAAGAAAACATTCTGTTATTTTAAATTTATTAAAGCGAATGAAGAGATAAAGAAAATATAAAAATATTATCAAAATTAAAAACTGTCACACTCATACCATTCTAGATCATTGAATGTATGCAACACAGAAGTATACTTGAAGGAAATAACACTGAAGTAGATTTATATTTTTTTATTTTTTCTTTCCACCCTTCTTTCCCTTCTTTTCTTTCTTGTTCTTCTTTTCTTTTTTTCCTTTCTTTTCGCTTTTGGAGTCTTTCTTTTGTTCCGGTTTTTGTTCAACTTTTTGTAAATCTTCTGCAAAGACAAAACAAAGTCATTAAGGAAATTATAAAGAGGAGCAGTATAATGTTGATTCATAATTTAATTAATAGAAATAAGGTATATATATATATATTTAATCCTATAAGTTAAATACAATTGGTATACATTATTTTAGCATCTATTCATTATCGAATTAAGGTCACAGTTTGTAATCTAACTTAATCTGCCTGAATTCTGCAAAACGGAAGTAGAATAAAAAAATCAAAGATTAACGTACATAAAAACAATCTGAAGTGTTCCACGCTCAGCTTTACTATATCCGGAATACTAATACTGGTAACACTACATTACTATTGTGACTTCATAAATAAAAGCTCCCAACATTAATTGTCACTTTTATGTGTATGAAATTTGTCGAACCACCGAATTACAATGTATTGTAGACATTCTCCCACAGAAATTTAACTTTGAAGAGTGACATTCACAAAGTCCAAAGTAACTTATTAGAAAGAGCACAAAAAAAACTACAAACCCATTTCTTTTATTTTTTACATAATATACATTACTTTGCTCCAAATTCCAACTTTTGAAACCACTAAAATATTTATTTACAGATTGGAGTAACTGAATATAATTTTTTATTTGTAGATCAGACATGTACCGTGATTGATCTCCAACACATTAAAAATCTTTCGATAATAAATACTTTCTAAGATAGTAGCCGATAGTACCCGTATATTCTGTCATAGAGCTTCTATCTGTAACTAACCTAACCTACCAGCACCATACATACTGACTGCACACCAAAGACGGACACACTATTTCTCTAAACTATAAGCTGACTTTGGAAATCTCAGAGAGTCAATTGACCAGTTCTTCAAACTCATTAAAGCTACTAATAAATGTATTTCATCAAAAGATGTCCACCTTAGTGTTTTTGTACATTTCTCAGTTGTGTATGACAGAGTCCGGAAACGCCCTCCTTTACACAAAATACAATTAAAATATCGCATCTCAGGAAAAACACTTAGCTGGTTCATGTAATTACTGTGCTAAATACAACTAGCCGTGCCATTCCGAGATATTAGATGGTGAGATTTCCAAGAAGAGAAATGGTGTACATTGGGGATGTACCAGGGGCACTGATCAGCTGTACATTGTTTAACATAGTCAATATAATTTTATTTCGAAGATATAAACAAGAGTTTAATTCTGGAGTCTCCACCCTTTTCATTGATGATGACTTTGTAATATGGGTTACTGGATAGAACTGGAGTAAGTACCATGATATCATTAACAAAGGTCCAACTGTTTAGCATCAATAATACTGACTAATCTGTCCTCCAACTTTTTATGTTGTCAACAGACCCAACAAAAATAGCCGTCTTTTAGAATGAAATCACACTGACCCGTAAAATGCCATATTTATTCATTTATTAAAAGTCTTTAGTTAAATATATGGATGAGTTGTCAGAATAAAAAACCAGTTGAACGAAACTTTTAAAACAAATAAATGCAACCCTTGGTGTGCAACACAAAACGTCCTGCAATCTGTGTATACATCTGCTCTGTGCTGGAATACGGGAACGAAACCATCAACTTGGAAATCAAAATAAACTTTACAAAACTAACTAGATTGTACCTATAACAAGTGAATTCAATTCAATCTCTATCACAGCAGATCCCTAGTATAAGATTCAATTTGCATAGAAACAGAAACTGACAGATTGAAAACAGTATTGATATTCTGAGGCAGAAGAATCAATTAGAAATTAGCTAAGTCTCTTTCTTGGAATTGGAAAAAAAAGAATGAAAAAGAGAATGTTGGTGAATTCAGAGAAACTGGGGACATTGCAAGAGAGTAATAGGGGGAAATAGGGGTCAAAACATACAGCTAAAACTTCAGGGATGAGCCAGTGAAAATTAACACGCCTCGAAATTGAGACTTTTTTTGCAATATTTTTTTCATACTATCTAGTATTAATTGATGGTGCACACCATTTTTTAAATTTTTCTACTAGCTATCATGTGAGGAACATGAATATTATTAATCTTTTTGCATTTATTAGAGGTTTTTTATTTTTTTTTTTTATTCTCTCAGCGTAATTCATGATGTTTGCAGAGGGGCAATGTGATAAAACCCTTTGGGGGGGGGGGGGGGGGGGGGGCACTTCTGGCGACCCACTCCAGGGCCAGAGAGGTCTTTGTCACTACTGCCTTCTCTACCAAGGAAGACAATTTAAGAACAATCTCTGTTTAATCGCCGTTCCTAACAGAGTGTGCATTTCTTTTTTTAAAAAAACTCTTTTTCTCTCTGAAGTCACGTTAACTATATAACATGCTAAAAGTATTGACCTTTTAATGGATTAAAATCAAAATTATCTACGTTAATCATTTTTCGATGTTAAAAATCAAAGCTGAAAAGTTGACGCCAGATTTTATTTGATATCTTTTTTATCATGAATACTTTAAATATTTGTAAATGGAGATTACGAAGTACAATTTATATGCAATGCATGCAACAGACATAAATGTTTAGGTATAGGTGTAGTACAGACAATAGTACTATAGGTATAGTCAATAGGAGGTAAGAGAAAATATAAAATATTGATTTTAAACAATAATGTACGATGTATATGTAATAAATAAATATGTTTATAAAGAAAAATTGTAAAACGAACTCTCCAGCTTTAGAAAATATCTACACTGCAAAAAAGTTAGAAGTATGAAATAGGTTTCAAGTAAAATAAAAATGTTTGCTTTGCAAGTTTGTTAGACTGGAAAAGGGATCGATTCTTTATTCATTTTTATTCTAATTAATATATATGTTCAATGTTCTTGGGTGTTCTTTTTTATTTATAGGGGTAGCGGTGTTGTTTTATGGTCTCTTTTCTTAGCATAGGCCGCCCCAAATTTATGCATGCAAGCCTTTATGAAATTAATGTAAACGCAGTACACAATAACACAAACTTTTGTTTAAGAGTTCTTTTTTCAAGATTACACACTATGCCAGAAGGGTTAAAACGAGTGGATCAATTGACCTGGAAATATTTCCACCCTGCTTGTTACAAGAGGGGTGGCTTGCCCCTAAAGGGCTCACTTTAGGAAACTCTTCCTCAACTTTACAGCCTTGCTGAAATCTTTATATTTATTTAATATAATCATAAGTGCGTATTTATTATAATTCTTGTTTAATATAATTCTCAAGCTCCCTAAACTAAATATGAACAAATTAAAAAACAATTTATGTCTTCTTTTCTTTTGTTCTATTTAGTAACTTAAAAGCAAAAATAATTAAAATAATAAAAATATAATAAAAAGCGAAACTATATCAAATAGAAAAAAAACAAGTAAAAATAAAATTTCATAAAAGATTTTCACAGGTGTACAAATTATTGACTTAGAAAGTTCCAGCTTTGATTCGATCGTTTACTTGCTACTTGTAAAGTATTTTAATCATGAAAAAAATGAATTTCAAGATTTTGAAGCATTTGCAAGTTTTGACTTGTGTTCATCTCAGAACATTTTTGGCATTTTTATGACGCTTTCTCGATGTATCTAGATACTACCTCCTTCCAGGACTGTATACATTTTTCTGGAACTCTATTTTTCTTTCATATTTTACTATTAAAAAAAAACTCTGTTTTTTCGTTACAAGATTTACTATATTGATATTCTATACAAAATTCGTCAGGTTAATATACTTTGTGTTCTATTGTTACTAGGCAATATTACATAAAGAAAAAAATACTTTTTCATGCTTTATCAAGAAAAGTAGTAATTTTTTCTACTCTTCTGGTTATTTTAGGAGCTTGATATTTTACTTTTAGTAATACTTGTATATTCATGACTTTTTGATTATTGCAAAAGGCAAAATAAAACAAAAAGAATAAGCATTGATTTCCAATGGTAGTAATTTAATACTTTTAGGATTTGTTTAACAAAGCCTTATTAGGATCTTAAAATAACAAAATACTAGAAGTAAACTTATTTATAAAATTATATAATAACCAATGGACTACTACCAATTGAAATCATTCATATATAAATAAATAAATGTATGAATTACAAAAAGATGTGTGTCCACTCGCATGTTAAATTTCATTATTGAACCATGGTCGTTCAACAGAAGCATACCTTCCAAGTGTTTGCCAATTGTTTTAAAAAAAACCATTGCAATTATATTTTGATTACAACAGGCAAAATATAGTACCATCATTGAACAATCGATTAATTAAACTGAATGATTATTATTTCTGATTATGGATGTATTTAAAGTTAAGATGTGTCTAGACCACTTCAGATACTTTTCTAATTTAAGATCCTGTGGTGCCAGGTTATCTCAGTGGTTAATGTACGCGCCTTTGAGCTGATAGGATCGGGGTTCGATCCCCACATGGCCCTCGATTTATTCTTTCGGGAGGTGAATAAATCGGAGCACATCATCCCTCGGAGAAGGACGTAAAACCGTCGGTCTCTAGCCTGTATGATGTCAGGTACTCGTTAAAGATCCTAAATCCTAACTCAAATACACTTGAGTTAGTCAAAATTTAGGACTTTCACTGTAGAAATAATCTTCATTGTATAGTATCACAAAAGACCAATGCTCGGCCTAACCTAACCTAATTTAAGATGCTGACTTCTTACAACTACTAAGGATTTCCATCATAACGTTCTAGTTGAAGCAACTATCTTAAATTATTCTTGAAAACCATGTTGATTTGATTTGAATTCCAAGCTTTTAATAACCATATCTGGTTACCTTGCATTTTCTTCTTAGGAGTAAAGTCGGCAATGTTGTACTGAGTGAAATCGGTTGTCAGGTCTGGTTTTCGTTTTTGAGGTAACATTGACGCTGGAGTTCTATATTCCAGTTCAAATGAATCATCTGAAGTTTGAGCTGAACTTGTCTCTTCATCAGAACTGCCTTTTCTTGGATCAATCTAGGAAAAAACATTGATTGTGAAAGAAATAATGAAGATTAAACTTTTAAAAATTCGTATAATATTTTTCAAAGTTAAGAGGTGTATCTTAAATGAAACTAATATAATTGTTTAATAAGAAAACATCTACATTTTAAAGTTCGTAGAACTACAAAGAAAATTATATACTATCATTTTAAGGCATACATAATTATATACAACAACGCTTCATATTTTTCCAAAATCGTTTATCTTCTAGAGATACTTTGATCTACTTCGATTGTTTCAATCAGTGCCTTTTAGTGTTGAGAAAAAAAACAAAAAGCCACTATAGTAGAAACTCTAACCAGTTTTTGGCATTAACAAATATACAATCTAAACTAAAATCAAATTTATTTAATACCCAAGAACTTTGGACGAAAATAATCTAATTTAAAACTCAGGAATATTAAAATCCTATCTTCACAAGAAATAAAGTATTCACGAGAATGAAGAAGTAAATATAGTACAGAAGTCTTTTTACAGAATAATGTATGCTGCCAAAAGTTCTGAAAAAAATCATGAGAGTTTATCTTCTTTTTTTGTTTCGGATTTTGAAATTTATATATATAAAGAAATCACTAGTCAAAGTTGTAAAATAAATTCAAAAACTTACTACTTTTTATTGGTGATTTCTTTGATTATAGAGTTACTTGGGTCCACTGTGACGTTTTTGCATACGTATGCATGCATACAGATACCATACATCAAATATAGAACATAACTGTTTTGTTCTGCTCTGCCCTCTATTTAGCATACTTTTGTAAAGCCCAGTTGACCGCCTTTGCCTCTTTTTGAAGTATATATAGACGAGTTCAAAATCGAAGAATAGTAACACACAGAGTAAAGAAACATACTTACAAACTCAAATTTTCGGGCAATCCGAATTCAGAAGAAAAGAGAAAGGGAGACTAATTACTTGCCGTTGCGTCTACAACATGATTGGCCTCCTTTTCACGCAAAGAGTGTTTTTTTACTCTGTGTTGTTACTCTTTTAGATTTTGAACTCCTATTGTATCCAGTTCATATCGTCTTTCCATTTATTAAGAATATATATATTTGTAAGTTTTTGCAGCGGACTTTCTTGACTATACGAGTATGCATTATTAAAGACCTAACCATTTTTGGCTGTAACTTGTGATTTAATCAGCTTTGTGTTCTCCTACATATCGATGACTCTCGTTATTACGTCTATATTGCCTTATATATTTCCATAGCCGTCATATTTTAACGTTCTCTAGTCATTATCAGGACATGAATAAACTGTTTTTTTTTTAAAACATCCATTGAAAGAAGTCGTCAGAGGATATCGACAGCTTAAGAGGATTAAGATGTTTGTTCATAATGTAGGAAAGTGATTGGGCTAAGGTAAGAAGATTAAGAGATTTCAGGCACTAACTGTAAAAGTCTTTCCTGAGCTTAAGGAGATCGGGTATTTTTTTAGAAAGAAATACTATTTTCTAAATAAATGTTAATATTTGGTTTTCCATTTTGTATATGATAAAAAATTACAGAATCTCCCCTTAATGATTATGTTTGGAACGCATCATTGTTTACCTTAAATGAAAGAGGCTTGATATCAGGCGGAATGTCTTCGCCAGCAGGGTGCAATGTGACGTGGTAGAAGCCAGCTCTCTTGTGCACGTGCAGTGTTGGCCTCGAGCTCACCTTCAGCACCTCCTCGTGCTTGGCTCCAACCTTCTTCTTCTTACGACGTAAGCTCAACATGGAGTCAGACTCATCGTCTTGCAGGCCTGATGCTTTCTTCCAATTGCCGAAGTTACTTGTTACTGATTTCGTGATTGCTCCTGGTCTCCACCCTTTTCGACCCTATAATCAGGACTTAACTCAATTAAAAAACCCAACTACAAATTTAGAGAACTATAGCTGATGAAAACACCTCAACATTAGCAATCGAGAAAAAAGAAATAAAAAAAATGTATACCATCCCACACTATAAATTAGAAGAAAAGTGAAAAGAAATAAATAAATATTTCACGATAGAAAAATGATAAAGCTGAAAACTAGTCACAATGAACTTTATTTATTTATATCTATGATTAAAACTCCAAAGTTGTCACCCACCCAGTTGCAAACATACAATTCAAAGAAGTTTTAGCTATTTGTATCACATTGACTCTAAAGTTCAAAGAAGTAACGATTTCCAGTATATGGGACTAGAACATTTTAGAAAAAAATTTGGTGTGGCATACACTCTACTTAGCTATAAGTTATCATAATATAAACCGATTGGCCATTATTTAGTCTTGATTTTATTTTTGATGTAGCTATAGTTTAAACGTAAAGTGTATTATCAAAGTCATAGATAACTTATTAAATGATTTTATTGTATTAATGTGGATATATTCTTTTTATCAGGTATAACAAAACTTGAAACCATTTTTGTAAATCTAATAATTGTTCTAATGAGATTTTATCATTATTATTATTACACCGAGTGTCTCGGTTTGAGTCTCATTGGATTTGAGGGACGACTGCCATATCAATCCTATTCTGCTTATCTTTATCGTTTCTAAAAATATCAGTTTTTAAGTTTTTTGATGAACCTTATAATTTTCCATAAAAAAACATATTTCTATTGGTTTTGGCTAAAATAATTTCTAAAATCCTTGAACTCTTAAAGCTAATGCCCTCGTATTGACATGTAATGTTTTCACAAGTTCCGTCACGAATATGGTATATGTTCTTCGCTAATGTTAATTTCAGTATGCACGTGTAGTTAAAAAAATGGTGTTAAGTTAGATATTTCAAAATTATTTTTAAATTCTTCACTTGAAATTAAATTCGCTGTAATGAGCTTTTTAGACTGAATTAGTCCTGATTGTTCTAGCCACCTTTATCCCTTTATCCCCTTTCTTTTCCAACCATTCAGTAATTGAATCTTGAAAATCTGCGGGTCAAGAAGTATTCATTTCAAAGTCATCAGTTTAGTCAAATTTTGTCTAAACTTCCAAAAATTTGTAATACAAAAAAAAATTATGAAATTGCAATTAAAAAAAAGGTGAATAAAGCTACAAAAACTACAAAAGCTACAAAAAGCCCAATGAAATAATTTTCTACTGTACTAGTCTGATTTTTTTTTTTTTATAAATTAATTATGTCACATAAACGAAATTGTAAATGTTTAGTTCTATTAAATCTTGAAACATTTTCTTCCTCACACTCATTTCCATTTCAAAACAGTTTTAATGTAGTGTAGATGGTTTCTCTAGATAAAAAAAAATTAAAGGAATGAAGATTTTATTAGAGTGTGCATTAGATTTGTTTGCAAGGTTAGAACAGAACTGAAAACGGAGTGTAATAAAATGAATAATTATCTAAGTTGTTTGGTTTAGCAAATAGCTTTATACTCAATATAATCTCTATTGTAACTAATAAAAAAAATCCTCTTTTGACGTAATTAAACAAAATAGGCACCAAATAGATATAAATTCAATCACCAATCGTTGCCGGTTAACATGTTTTAAGGGGTTAACTATATCTTGGCTGCTTAGGTGTTTATCCCTAATAGAAAGCACTACCACTAATCGACTGTATATTTCTACAAATCAGAAATTGAAAATTATGAACAAAACCAGATATCTCTTAAAGAGGTTAGCTGTATAGTAACAGGAAATAACTAAAATCCTCAAAGTCTGTAAAAAAAAAATGCATTGTTGAAATTGTTTGGCAATTTATTCTGATATTAAAGCCCTGGCCGTAAAATGGTTACTAAAAGACGACCGCAAGCTCCCGTTCGTAGATAGTTTTAAAACATAGACTGTACTAAGTCACCTCTTGCTATTTATTTCTATTTGGCTCGCTTGCAGTGTATAGAGAGTTAGCTCTCTATGATAAAGGTATCATATACCTTTATGATAAAGGTATCTTTATCAAGATACCTAGATAAAAAATTTCCTTTTTAAGAATTTGTTAAAAAACTGGTACTCATCTAGTATGAGCTGTGGTAAGTATAATGGACTCCACAAATAATTGGAAACGTAAGTTCATGAAGAATTCCACAACAGAGATGGCTATAGTGGTCCCTATTTAATTAAATGCGATTACACGATTTAATGGAAATGTTGTAACATTGAATTTTTTTTTGTTTTATTTATGTATTTACTTTTTACTTTTTATCAAATAGAATACAGAATCAGGACGATACCATAAACTAATGCAGCAAAAGGTAAATGAACCGACGGCTCTGAGGTGAAGGCATGCACTTTAACGTCTAACACAACGGCAGGACATCAACTGTAACTGTAGTAATAGAAAAAAAGAAACTGTTTTTACTTGTTTTAAGTAGATATGAAATTATCACTTTTTAGACAGATGAAAAGAACAGCTGTTGAAACTTTTGAACTGAACCTAAAGTCACTTACTTGTACAGGTCACTCAACATATCTGTTCTTTAGCCCTTAATAGGTCACTGATTATTTCATCAACCCTAATACTTATAACTTACCTTAATCTTTCTAAGCGGACCCGGGTGACAAGAGCAAGATCCCATACATCCAAGATCCTGGAAGAAAATCAAATGAATAACATTAGCATTTCGTACTCTATCTAACTTGACGGATGGTAAAGTAAAATTAAAAAAAAAATTAAGTTTAGTTTTTTTATTTAATTTTTTACCTATACATCAGTTGAATTTAACGATACTTTTTTTTATAACAAAACTGCTATAAAGAGAGACAAAAGAAGCCATGCACAGCAGACTGGAAAATTACCAGACCATCATCAATCTACCAACAGAAATACTAATAAAGAATACCAGTCTTGCCAACACAAAAAAATGATAAATCCTAGTAGACAAAACAACGCCGCCTAAACGAATATACTAGTACTTTTTACCAATAACCAACTGACAGGAAAGCTAATATGAGCAAATTCTAACAGCAATAGCAACTCCAAAGTTACAGCTAAAACCTTCCTTCTCTGTCCCTTCGTCTCTTAACTTAGGACCATTATACAAGTAAACAAACTGACCCCAATAAAGGCTTATTCCAACCACTAGTACCTGTTTCACACACGTTAGGGAAAAAGCGAAGAATCAAACAAGAGGTGATCGTAGATGTTGGAGATAGCAAAAATTAGAAATGAAATAAATATTTCTATATATAACAAAAGAAGCTATTTTTTAATCATATAATAGTTAAATTAAAAACTCTGAGTCATTTTAAAAATGGAAATGACATGTAGAGGGAGAAAATTTGAGGTGTAAGGTGGTACAAATTCTTCTTTAAAAATAATATTTAAAGATAAAAAAGTATCATAGTTATAGTGTAGGATTTTTTTAGTTAAAACTGTAATAATTTCATTCAGCGTTAAGTTTTTAAAATCATTACATGAAATAATAAAGTGAAACTAAAAACTTAAACAGACGACTCCCAAAAATGAATTCAAAATTTTAAGCTTAATACCACAGTTTTCATTGTATTGCCCTATCTGCAATAAAACATTTGAATATTGAATAAAACTGAAAAAAACCGAGAATCATTGAATAAAGTCTGATATAGTAAACAATTCTGTGAAAAGTTACACACTTATTATTATGAATTTTTTTTAACAAATTAATGAAAATTTTACTATATTTTTTTTTGTTTAAAACTGGGACAATACTTGTTGGACACCCTGATTTCATTAATAAATCAACCAAGTAAATAAAAAAGTGATGTATTGTTTTGCTGATATGTAAATTCAATCAAAACTGTCAACCAGTTTGAATATGATATATTATTACTATTGTTACTTTCTATTCATCAACTGTCGTAATGACGGATATAATGCTAGCAATAAGACTGGAGTCTAAAACTGAAACTGGTGATTGGTATTCTAAATGGTGCCCATAGGTGTCCACATCCAGATCCCATGTGTCCCATTTGATTATAATTTAGTAATCACCCGTTGAATATATTTTTGAAAAAAAAATTAAATTAACTTCACACTTTTAAACGGTTTTTCATTAAAATAACCATGTTTTATTTTTTTTTATAAATATTAGTAATTAATACGTTTCAAGCAAACTGTTTAAATATACGAGTATTCCATTTTCAAATAATTTGCAATAATTCAGAAGATATTTATTTAAACCGTGGTTTCAATAAATGCATAATCTATAAATTAAATGGTCTACTCAGCTATTCCATACGTATATCTAAGAGCAACAATTGAAGATGGGCGAAGTCAAAAACCGGTCAAAACTCAGGTCTGATAGGTTTATCTACTCTCTAAGATGATTAACATAGCATATGGTTAAGAAGATTATAAAGATTAATAAGATTTGTCAAACATTCTTTGGTCTGATTCATGCAATTGGATCATTTTTTTTAATTTTTTTCTTAGACTAACTTTAAATGAGATAGTATTTACTTTATGAATTATTACAATTGTTACTTTCTATGCATCAACTGCAGTAACTATTTTCGAGATGAAGTTATAAACTGTAGCCTTATTAAAAGCAATTGTTAAGATTTATTAGTTGTGCCGGCTTTTATTATGCCGTTCTTACATATAATAGGCAATTATCACAAATGCTCTACATAAATTTATTAACGAATAACACGTTTCAAACAATTATTTTTCCTCCTCAGGTAAATGTGCTTGAGAGAAAGGCGAGAAGGACACCTTGTCAAATGTGTATAATATTAAGAAAAAACCTTTAAGTGTTATTAATCAAGAGTAAAAATGTACAAATAAATTTATTTAAATACGATTACAACTTGGACATATCAACCTTGCATCATTCTAATCTGTTTTATATGGTATTCTGAATAATAATATTTTTTTTAGTTATAAGTGGTAATTTAGTATTTCTTCTCTACATGTCATTTTTTTATTGTAACCAATGGCTAATCTTACCTTTTGTTTTTTCCCCTTAGAAATATACTTGGATATAATTTTCAAGTGATATATATTGATCTGGAGTTGTCTTGTACAATATGTTTATACAAATCTATCCAGTTAAAGAAGTTTATAAAAGCTGTATCCCCTCATCACACTACTTTTGTTACAAAGTTTTTGACTCACTGACTGAACTTAGTGCTTCTAAAACCATTATTAAAATTAAAACACTTCATTTAATGAATTATAGAATATCGTTAATTCATGAATTCCCTAATTCATGATTCATGAAAAAATAAACGCTTCTTTCATTTCAGCGAATGATTGATCTCTTTAAAAACTTGTAAGTTTAAGCTTCATCCATTTATCTTACATACATTTCTTCAAATATTTATGTAAATCTGAAAGAAGTTTTATACCCTTCATCCAAATATTTTAGGCTAATTTTCAAATGTCTCAATTATTTTCATAATTATTGTCATGTTGGATGACCATAGTAAGGCATACAGATATTATTGGAACTGTATTATTATTCTTTAAATGCTTAATGAGATATTAGTGAATCAGTCGTCTTCAGAGAGAACATTAAGCCTGCGGTCCCGAGCTTGTACGATGTAAGGTACTCGTTATAGATCTCTAATCTAAATGCATTTGAGTTAAGAAAAACTCTAGGACTCCCAATATTGAATCTACTCGTCATGTGGCTCGTCCATTACTAAAATGGGTGCCAAATAATGAATGAGCCACTAATTCCGTCCCTAGAACAGCATTAAATTGAGAAAACATTATAAGTGTGGGTGTTGGAAAACAATGTTAATCAAACACTAGTAGTAAAGGTATAACTTTTAGACTACTTTAAGCAATTACACAAGTTCATACCTCGCCAGTTGTGAGTAGGTTCCACAACCATCCCATGTTGCGAGGTACCATGCGAATAGGAGGTATACAGTAGCGGTGGCCTATCACCGTACCTGGGTACATGCCTGCTGTGTACTCATACATGTTGCGTTGTGTTTTCTTTTTCTTCACTTCCTTCTCAATTTTTTTACTTTTTGCGTCCCACTCCACTACTTCTTGCTCCAAAGCCTTTTTTGCAGTTTCTTCTCCCGGTTGAGGAGGTGTGTTAGGTGTAATAATTGATGCTCGCTTTGGAAATTCTTGTTTAATAGACATTTTATCTTCACTAGTATATTTTGTTTGTGTTCTGAGTTCGAGTCCGCAGATTTCTGATGTGGGTTTAATTTCATCTGAAGGAGGTACTTGGGGCACTGATGTCGGGGGAGTCTGCACGGGTGTCATTTGTACTGAGGAAGGCTCCACGGTGGTAGTCACAGGAGGTGGCGTGGGAGAAGGTTGGGGACAAGTGAAACTGGTATCACGAAGTGCGGCAAGGATTTCCGCACACTCACACCGCAAAAGTACTTCTGGTGGAGGAGGCAGTGTTCGCAGTCCTTCAGGTATTTGTTCACAAGTGCAAACTGGCGCAGGAATGGGAGGACGCAGATCTGCACTTCTTCGCCAAGGTACAGAAGGCTGAAAAGTGTCACGTTTAAAACCTGTGCTTACATTAGGAGGGATTACATTCTCTTCAGTGGCCATAACGGGGTTACATTCTTTAACGTGACTCATTTCCTTCTGAGATGGTGGTGCTGCTTCCTCTTTACTCTGGGACCCGACTGCAACACCAAAACAACTCAATCTCAAATAAACAACTATGGATCCAGTCTCTTCACCCAGAACATTTCTCAAACGGAAACTATCTTTCAAGACTGCTGTTACTGGAAGCACAACTTGTGAACAAGCAAGAGTCACTGCTTCTGCGAAAGCCTCAGTCAAGTGAATTTTAGCACTGCCCAAGATAGTAGATGGTGATTCAGGGCACTGCCGGCCACATACACACACTCTCAGAGGAGATCTTCCAACTGCACGCAATAACACACTCGGCAGCATAGAGAACATGCATGACTTCCCTGTAACACAAAGCAGTTATATGATTAGACATTAACATTGCAAACAGACTGACACAGAGCAGTGCAAACTCCAACAACTCAAATATTACTTGCTAATTAAAATAATTTACTTGAGGTTTTAGAACGTATGTAATAGGAATTTATTAGCATATATGACATGATTTCCCTATGAACTCATGGAATAAAAATCAGCATATAAATCACAGTAACAAAGCAAAAAAAATACGAAGATCTTTCAAGCATATCAGTTGGTCTTCGACACAGTCAAATTGATCAGTCTTTTGACTCTCACCCATCTCAACGCCACAGCAGATGTTTACACTTCACTTGTTTCAGTATCAGTTTGATCTCTGACAAACACCACTTCTTTCCGTTAAAAACTGTTAGAAATTTTTTTGATTTTTTTATGTGGTTAAGATGTTGAAATAATATACATAAGTATAGTGATAATTGAAAACGATCCCGTAATGCTATTGAAATTATATAAATCTCAACTTCTGAACCACAGTAAAAAAAATTCAAATTTGAAACCAAGATCCTTCAACAAAAACAATTGGTCACACTTTAAGATAAGATGAGTTCTTCAGATGACAAGATATATCTATTTTAAAAATCATTGATCACATAACTGGTTTAATCCATAGTGAAAGTCTTACATGCTTCTGTACTAAATTTTATTAGTTTAGAAATCTTTAACGGGTACCTAATAAATTATGGCTTTAGACCTACGGCTTTAAATGTTTATATTACTTTGGAAAAGTTGATCATAATCGTAAGTTAATTCCAATTTCACTTTCAAATTTTATTCTAGAGGTAATTATGCGCCTCTGTCAAACTAGTATGACGTGTATACCATGCAGATAATACCATCTACCTGAGGGTTGCAAGTTCAAGTTTTTGAACTTGAGCTGTTCAGTTCAATACCAAAGACAAGTCATTTTGGGTAAAAAAATCTTTGTTACATTTTTGAATTTTTAACTGTGGTTTAGACGTTGATATGATTTTATGTGATTAATGTGAATTTGTTTTTTATATGGAAAACTGACTTCAATACTTTAGCTTAACATTTAAAAAAGGGACGAGACATTAAAATAAAAAATGCTATGCTGCAGTACGAAAGTTTTATTATTAAAAAAGCTAAAGCCAAAGTGTATTTGAAGGAGATAATGGAATAAGATAAGAAGTTTCTAAGGTTTCTTAATGCAAGTCATTCAACAGTGTTACTGTATTACTTTACACCCTCAGGTACATAAAAAGAAACCTTTTCTTCATAATGCTTGCAATGCTGAACCTAAACCCTTGTCCTTTCATTCGCAGTGAATTGCGATTTTTTAAGACTGGATTTTACGAGATGTAGAATGTATTTGCAAAGTAAACTCGGCCTTGTCAGGTTTCTCTTTCAGACCTTTCCTCTTTTATTTATGACTTCTTTGTTTTTACATCTCAATGTAAAATATAGATCAATACTATATTTCTAGCAGAGCTGATAGGAACTTGAGTTTCAGTTATCCAATCCTTGAAATGAACTTTGCAAGTCACCCTTATAGACGAAATACAAGATTTCATTAAATTAAATAACAATAAAGAATAGCGGTTCAGATGATGATTGGAAAATAGCCTCATAAGTGTACTAATTACTTATTTTGCGTTATTGACTTCAAATTTTTATTGAAGTCAATAAAAATTTGAATTACTGAATTGCTTACTTTACGTTATAGAACTTCAAGTTATCACAGGGGTGTAATAACTACTTGTTTTACGTTATTGACATCAACTTACCACGGGAGTGTAATATTTACCCATTTTACGATATATGAGTTCAAGTTCCCACGGCGGTGTATTAATTAGTTATTTTACGTTATATAACTTCAAGTTTCTACGATGGGATTAGGTACAATTACAAATAGTTACAGCGGCTTTCTTTCAGCACCGCAGACGATTCCTCTAAACAGGACACTTGCAAAAGAAGTGAACTCTTTAAACAAACAAGGACAATACTTATTCTAATAATGCATATGTATATCACCAACAATGTTCGCTACCCCTCACGTATTAAGGTTTTAAACGAACGAGTTTATTTGAGAAACTGAAAGTGGAGAATGTTTGTGACAACTTGAAACCTGCTTTAAAAGTTACATTGAAAATTTAATATACATCTGGTGTGGGAGAATACACTTTTAAGGGGAGTAAATTGATATTTAATTGAAACACGATTCAACATTCAATAGACCTCTGCTTACATTAAAATTCCATCATATCATTCATTCCGTTCATATTGCAGTGGAGCTGAAAATTATATTTTATTATATTTTAATAAAGTCTACTTTGAGATCAAAAATTAATTAATAACATTTTTAACCCTACTCTTATCACAAAATAAATTATTTATTTACTTTTATACCTGAAATAGCAATAACCTTTGGATAACTATCTGTCGTAGTTTTTTGTAACAACACTTAATGTGCTGAAATATAATATGAATAATAATACAGTAAAGAATTGTTAATCCCGGAAGTTCTTGACCTTTAGTTCGAAATATGAAGATGTGTAACTCAAATCTTATAATTGGTACCCTTCTTTGTACTAATAATAGACAAACTGATAAAAAAAATCAGCAGAAACTAAATTTAATATGTATGACTATTGTATGCAAAAAATAATGTACAACTCAAAATATTTGAAAATATTTAAAAAACAGGATATTACACTGAGATAAAAACAAAAAACTCACAAAAAGTGACATAGTAAATTAAACTATACAAACGCCGAATGTAAAATGTTGACAGTGTATAAGAGACTCCTTCTTCTAACACTAACTCATGAATCTTCTTCAACCAGTACAACCAATGTATTGCACACTGAAGAAACGTGGACTTTACTCTTGCAAATAGTGTCTTTGCACACAGCTTGGCTAGATGTACATTCATGAAAACTGGCACTCGATCTACCAACACTTCAGCAAAACGCTTAATTTAAGCTTATAAAACCTTCCGAAAGATGACGTCATAAAACGACTCTAGGGACCTCAAAATATGTAAATCCGTCAAAATTATATATATAGAAATTTACTCTTTATAATGTAGAAATTTTTTTTAAAATTTTTATTAAACTAGATTATAAAATGAGTTTTCTTAACTACTATTTATGTAAGTTACCATCAGTTTGAAAGTGAGGCAATCGCCTTGAAGAGGTAAAGAGTTCCACAAGCCATACTAAAAACCAACAGAGGTGAAAGAGAATTTTTGAAGATAAATTTTGACGATGAATAAAGAAATTAAAATCCAAAGTTTACATTAAAAAGGAAAATGAGAACTAGAAAGATCACATACGGTAGTGTTGCTCACGAGGTCAGTGTGTTCTCAGGCCCCATCAGTATCAGTGGATCTTATATAATAACAACTTGTTCTAGATCAATGGTTTTAAATTTGTTGAAATTGACTACGTGTCTAAAGCTACAATATAACAAATTATTAAATTGATTATCTATAAGTTAATAATACGTTACCAGAATGTATGTTCTACTTCATAAGGATAGTTAAATAAAAATAAAACAAATACCAATTGGTTATTAAGAAATGTGAAATTATATTTCTTTATAGTAAAGTTAAGTTTAGGGCCACTGCAGATTTTTTTTCAACGTTATAAATTCAAAATGTTTTTGCCTTCATTTTAACAGTATAATTTCCGTCTTTTTTTTTGCTCTCCTTCTCATTTCTCTCTCGTGATTATTGGTTAGACTACCTCAGAGCTCCTGTCCGCATGGTTAGTCTTGATGTACCTCTCAACCTATGAATATCACTTCTGTTGTACTATGTGTTTATCTCATGGTTAATTCATTGTCCTTATAGGACAATATCTTTTTTTTTAAATCATATAAGTATGACGATTGAAAGACAACTGTATAGTACTGATTACATTCAAAAAAATAGAAGTAAGAAAAAAAGAACATAACAGATAAAATCACTTTTCAACATTTTTGTTTTTTGTTTCTTGTTCTGATCTATATATCTAATATACATAATAAAATTACTAATATATTTTGAAATGTTTTGCTGCAAACGCTCTAAAAATTGAAAGGATTCGTTTTCTTTCATTATACGGTAAGACGTTTTTGTTTACTTACAGTTGCTTACATTATACGACAAACAATATTTTTTTCGGTTATTCAGATATGTTTAGACTGCTGATTCCTAAGATAGTGGCTTTAGTGTCCAGACGTGTGTCAGTTTACCAGTGCTGCATGTTGAATGTAAGCCAAGCCATTAGTGGGAGCAAACAAACTGGCTGTGAAAAGATTCTGGGTCGCTCAATACAGATAACTAACGACATTCTCCCTATATTGAAGGCAAACCAATGGATACTAAATAATGAACTATTACATCCTACATCTCTAAAAAAGCAAAAACTATAAACTTTTGAGTTCAGGCATTGGGAAAAAGACCTGTACAGAAAACAAAACGAATTAGCTAAATCAAGAACCGTCAATGAAAAGATCTTTCTCAGAAGTTTGAAGTATTGAAATACCTTTGGGATATCAAAAGAGTACACAGAAGACCTTTCTTATGGTGGAAGAGTTACAAAGTAAATAAATATTTTTGATATAGCAAAAGAGTACGAGAGGAAAAAGAGATGGCGACCTACTTCCTCTATCATGGCTCCATATGATTCCATCTTTGATATTTCCGCATTAGGTGAATCTTTCTTTCACAATTTAGAGATACTAGCTTCATCAGAAACGGTTCGATCCTTGTCGTACTTGATTATTTTAAAGTAATAAGGTGAAGAGTAAACTATCCCAATATTCATGAGGCTTCACAGTGAGATAGCACCCTTAAAAATGGAAGCAGCTACGATAACCCCAACCATACCAAACAAAACCAAATGTGACCTCTTTAGTCTTTTGAAGTTAAGATACTGTTACCAGTGGCTATTCTGTTATTTAAAAACTCACTTTAAATAAGGATTCAAGCCACTTGAAAAAACAGGATTGAACCGAAAATTAACATTTTTATTAATAAATTTATTTGAAGTTACTCCATGTTATAGTTTCTTTATTACAATTTCTTTTACTTTAGTTTTAACTTTGTTTATAACACAGAGGTTGTTTACGATGATAGATAATCTTAACTAACTAAATAATGCTTAGAGGCATCTTTTAAAGACAGCTAGAGAAGCAATCATTCAGACTTCTCACAGTCCACGACTCTCTCTATCCACACCAGCATGAGGTGGAATGGTTCTGAACAATCACTGCAGACAATCTGCTAACTTGTTTCACATTAATCTTTCAAGTACTCCTTTGGTAGTTCTCTTCAAACAAAAATACGCAGTTAATAGATATTGTTTTTCATTTTTTCTAGCCCACCTTTTTAGCCGTTTCTATACATCATTACTCTTTTTGCTTCTTTATCTAATTTTAACATATTTATCTTACCCTACTCTCTTACCCCCTGACTGCATTACTGCATGATCGTGCTTAACTCAATTATTTGACTTTGATCAGAAATGTCACTGGCCAAAAACTCTTGGTCCCATTTTACAACTTCTGACAGGATACATCATGTATATACCTCGATATACCTGGATGCATCTTACTATCAATTTATCAACGACAGTATGATCTTTCGACCTGAAACGATTACAATAGTGTCGTCGATACAAATTTCACATCATTAAGATTTGTATGAGGCAAGTACAGGTCAAGAGGAATGTTTGCAACTGTCTCACCTGTGATTGAACAATAGTAATGTATTGTTAGGACTCACCTGACTCCGACTGGGTGTGCTCCTCCTCTTTGGGCGCTTCTCCTTCTTTGTTATCCCCTGTAACAAGAATATTCAATCCCTAAGTCATAATAAAACAACAAACATGAAATCAGACATAGCATACAGCTATAGACTGCAATACTTGTGAGCAAACATACATAACTGAAAAGGCTAAAACATTTTATTATTATACAAGTATGAAATCTTATAACTACATTCGCAAACATCATTGTTCAATATCATGTATGACATCCATTTCAGGTACATGTATTAAAACAGTTTAATTATGATAAATTTATTTAATTTGTTTTTAAAATTAATATACTAGCATTAAGAGTTGTTCGTTGTAATGGAGTATATATACCTAAAGGGAAATCATTGATCCATTTTGTGAGCACTATAAAAATGCAGGGGTACTTATTCAACAAGGAAAGTGTGGAAGTTAACGAACACACAATGCAAAACAACATATGACGTGCATTACCTGTTTATTACAGTTGAACATAGCGGGAAAACAATACCATAAACAAAACAGGGAGATAAGATAATTTATTTCTACGTTTATAAATATAGATAACTATTTCTAGTGGTTACTAGAAAAAAAAAGGTTGAAGAGGTTCTTCACCTAGCTAATGGGACTCAAAAAGACCAATTTCACTAGTTCTAACTAAACTTCAGTGGTGGTTGAATAGAGTAAACATCATTAAGAAGGCAAACAGGTGTGCAAAGATAAATTTCCCAACAATCGAGAAATGGAGAGGTTATTAGAAAGATTGGGTATGGAAATCATTCCCCAGGCAAAGAACGAAAATCCGTTTCGCCAACACTGTGGAGGTACAGTGGAGATCATTCACCAGGCAAAAAAGCCGTCAAAGATCCGTTTTTGCAGCCACAGTAGAGGTACAGTGAAGATCATTCACCAGGCAAAGAAGCCGTCAAAGATCCATTTTGCCAGCACTGTGCAGTGGTAGTCACGTGAGGAGATTATTATAAGAGAGATTTATCTAACCACTAATATATTCTTTTTCCACTCCTGTGTGACGACAAATTAGCAGTTTTGTCAGGACATGATTGACGAGGCAACTAATTTGTCAACATATTGACAATGAAGAACCCATTGATGTTCTGCTTCTCTGATTGTTTGCACACAATCATCAAACATTCGTTGTACTATAATGACGTACACTTTCACACTTTCAGAAAATAAACTCAGAGATTGATTATATTAATTTCACATAAAACATCAACATCTGTTCCGTTTTCATCAAGGGTATCGGATATCTCATCTCTCATACCAGTCTTTACAGGTGTAACCAAATGACTCCTCCGCTTTCTGCTAGGACGTGTAACTAGTCACTCTGATCTAAGTTTGTGATTACTATCTGCTTTACCACTTTAGTTAACTTTTACCCTTAGGTTTACTTTTTATATTTCTCTTATATATTCTTGACAACTGTAACTATTATTGCATATGCCTGAGAATCTGTCAAAAAATAAACGTTAAGTATAGCTCAAAGAACTCTAAGTCCTAGGTAACCTAAAAGAACAACAGTAAATTCTTATAATTTATAAATAAATATTAATAATTGGAGACCCAACCGTCTCTGTACCAGTGCGCTTGGTTTCCCTCTCTTATCTCTCCTGATGACGGTTCAACCGAAAATTAGAGACTGTAAATGTGTGCTTCTAATTTCTCTATGTTTCTTTATGTACATTGAACTGTTGAACTGTATTTGTCCATTTCGGATCTGTATATATATATATTCTCTCTCTCTCTCTCTCTCTCTCTCTCTTATATATATATATATATATATATATATATATATATATATATACAATAAAATAAAAAAAATAAAAAACGAAGGAAACACACAGAAAGACACAGACATAACTCACATCGATATTTCGACAATCGTCGTCATCAGGAGGTGCGAAGAGCGAAGAGTCCCGCAGGAAGACAGGGCGGTAATTACTATATGCCCTGTCTTCCTGCGGGACTCTTCGCTCTTCGCTCTTCGCACCTCCTGATGACGACGATTGTCGAAATATCGATGTGAGTTTTGTCTGTGTCTTTCTGTGTGTTTCCTTCGTTTTTTATTTTTTTTATTTTATTGTAAAAAAGTCCGCTGGACAGTTTCTTTTAATTGTATATATATATATATATATATATATATATATATATATATATAGTTCACACAGGAAAGAGAAAAAACAAATAAAGACACACACAAAAGACTCACAACAATATTTCGACAGTCGTCGTCATCGGGCAGAAGTAGTCCCTTTGAGTAGCTGAAGTTTTTGAGTAGCTAACTCAACTGAATATATATATATATATATATATATACATTCAGAGTTATTCACCAACGTTATATATATATATATATATATATATATATATATATATATATATAGAGAGAGAGAGAGAGAGAGAGAGAAGAGAGAGAGAGAGAAAGAGAGACTGAAAAAGAAAAAGGAAAAGAGAGAATATGAAGCAGATAGTTTATGTCAAACCACATGCAAATAAAAAACTTTTTTTTTTTTGAAGAGCTATAGTTTAATTTGACATAGTTGAGCTAAATGCACCCATGCCATGGTCTTTTTTCAAACTCTTTCTAATTAAACGTTTCATTAATACACACCAAGTAATTCAATATCCCTGTTGTTATCTGGCTGTCCATGCAATAAAATAACTGACTCATTCTTTTTTGCATTTTCATTTACATTATTCCAGACCATTAAGTAGGCTTATATAAATTCCAGCCGTAGTTTATAGCCTGGTTTTAGTTCTAGCTGGCTTGTATCCAGTTTTAACAGAAAAAAAAACAGTCAGCAATCTCCTTTTTGGCTGGCCATTTAATTACACCAACGTTTAATTTAGAAAACAAAAATTAAACATTATGATATTTCCATGCATATTTAAATAAACTCACTTTGTCAATCATTATATTATTAGAGTCCGATTGGTCACAGAAAATTATGAAAAAAAACACGGATCTTGAATAAATTAATTCTTCTAATGTTTACTTAATTGAATTAAAATATTGTAATCATGAAAAAGAATTTGCTATTAGTTGAGATTTTCACGATTTATATCATAGGATTCTAAAACTTCTTTTTCGTGATGTTCTTTCATGTTTGGTGTGTTTGTATATATACGTATACGACAGTTGACTGTCGTCCCTCCGTCAATTCACTTCTTCTCCTGAAAAAATATTGAAAAGTGAATCTTTGTTATGTTTCAGTCTATGTGTCACAGTTTATTTTAAGTGTATATATATAGTCTTGTTTTGCCATTTCTTATTGTGGTTTGATCATTTATTGTTATTTCACGTGTTTATGTGAAATCTTTTTGTATATATATTCTTCCCTTCTTCTCCCTGACGACGAACTTCAGTTCGAAATATCGATCCAGTAAGTTTTCTCGCTTCTTCTATTTGTTGTCTTTTTTCATTTATATATATATATATATATATATATATATATATATATATATATTGTAAAAGACGAGCCAATCCCTGTTACGTATTACTTTGGGCACTTCTTATTGGTTGTGGGTGTTTATTCGTTGAACACGTTTCTCCTTAGCACACTCCGTCTGCTCGGCCGCCTCAGCCTTCACTCCGGGAGAGGGCTCGCAGTCCCTACTTAATTTTCCAATAGAGTTGGATGAAGGTCTTGGCGTCCTGGCTTGGAAGTGTACCTCGTCGAACTCGGTGTTTACTATGGGCTTAGTGGATTTCATTAGATACTGGTTGTTGGTGTTTTCTGTAAATTCTATTGATGTGGGTGTATGTAGACCTTTTCCCCGTCGGTTTCTTAACACGCTTGGCTGCATCCGCCGTCCTTCCTGGAGAGGGCTCGCAGTCCCTACTTTAATTTCACAGAGGGCAGGAATGGCATAGGCGTCCTCACGCAGAAGAGTTCCTCGTAAGAATCTGGTCCGGGCTATGGGCATTATGATTTGAAGTTGAAGTTGAGTGTGTGTGGCGTTTGTCATTAGACCCCTTTACTGCAGTGTTTTCTTGAAGAATGCGTGGCGCCTTCCTCGTGTCGTTGCGACCGGTTTCGACCGTTCCTCGGTCATTCTCAAGCTGGTGGGTGTAGTTCCTGGCTGGATTGTGCGTTATTATATGTTGAATGCCAGATTAGATATTGTAAAAGACGAGCCAATCCCTGTTACGTATTACTTTGGGCACTTCTTATTGGTTGTGGGTGTTTATTCGTTGAACACGTTTCTCCTTAGCACACTCCGTCTGCTCGGCCGCCTCAGCCTTCACTCCGGGAGAGGGCTCGCAGTCCCTACTTAATTTTCCAATAGAGTTGGATGAAGGTCTTGGCGTCCTGGCTTGGAAGTGTACCTCGTCGAACTCGGTGTTTACTATGGGCTTAGTGGATTTCATTAGATACTGGTTGTTGGTGTTTTCTGTAAATTCTATTGATGTGGGTGTATGTAGACCTTTTCCCCGTCGGTTTCTTAACACGCTTGGCTGCATCCGCCGTCCTTCCTGGAGAGGGCTCGCAGTCCCTACTTTAATTTCACAGAGGGCAGGAATGGCATAGGCGTCCTCACGCAGAAGAGTTCCTCGTAAGAATCTGGTCCGGGCTATGGGCATTATGATTTGAAGTTGAAGTTGAGTGTGTGTGGCGTTTGTCATTAGACCCCTTTACTGCAGTGTTTTCTTGAAGAATGCGTGGCGCCTTCCTCGTGTCGTTGCGACCGGTTTCGACCGTTCCTCGGTCATTCTCAAGCTGGTGGGTGTAGTTCCTGGCTGGATTGTGCGTTATTATATGTTGAATGCCAGATTAGATATTGTAAAAGACGAGCCAATCCCTGTTACGTATTACTTTGGGCACTTCTTATTGGTTGTGGGTGTTTATTCGTTGAACACGTTTCTCCTTAGCACACTCCGTCTGCTCGGCCGCCTCAGCCTTCACTCCGGGAGAGGGCTCGCAGTCCCTACTTAATTTTCCAATAGAGTTGGATGAAGGTCTTGGCGTCCTGGCTTGGAAGTGTACCTCGTCGAACTCGGTGTTTACTATGGGCTTAGTGGATTTCATTAGATACTGGTTGTTGGTGTTTTCTGTAAATTCTATTGATGTGGGTGTATGTAGACCTTTTCCCCGTCGGTTTCTTAACACGCTTGGCTGCATCCGCCGTCCTTCCTGGAGAGGGCTCGCAGTCCTCTCTGGTTGTTGGTGTTTTCTGTAAATTCTATTGATGTGGGTGTATGTAGACCTTTTCCCCGTCGGTTTCTTAACACGCTTGGCTGCATCCGCCGTCCTTCCAGCCAGGACGTCCGCACAATCCAGCCAGGAACTACACCCACCAGCTTGAGAATGACCGAGGAACGGTCGAAACCGGTCGCAACGACACGAGGAAGGCGCCACGCATTCTTCAAGAAAACACTGCAGTAAAGGGGTCTAATGACAAACGCCACACACACTCAACTTCAACTTCAAATCATAATGCCCATAGCCCGGACCAGATTCTTACGAGGAACTCTTCTGCGTGAGGACGCCTATGCCATTCCTGCCCTCTGTGAAATTAAAGTAGGGACTGCGAGCCCTCTCCAGGAAGGACGGCGGATGCAGCCAAGCGTGTTAAGAAACCGACGGGGAAAAGGTCTACATACACCCACATCAATAGAATTTACAGAAAACACCAACAACCAGTATCTAATGAAATCCACTAAGCCCATAGTAAACACCGAGTTCGACGAGGTACACTTCCAAGCCAGGACGCCAAGACCTTCATCCAACTCTATTGGAAAATTAAGTAGGGACTGCGAGCCCTCTCCCGGAGTGAAGGCTGAGGCGGCCGAGCAGACGGAGTGTGCTAAGGAGAAACGTGTTCAACGAATAAACACCCACAACCAATAAGAAGTGCCCAAAGTAATACGTAACAGGGATTGGCTCGTCTTTTACAATATCTAATCTGGCATTCAACATATAATAACGCACAATCCAGCCAGGAACTACACCCACCAGCTTGAGAATGACCGAGGAACGGTCGAAACCGGTCGCAACGACACGAGGAAGGCGCCACGCATTCTTCAAGAAAACACTGCAGTAAAGGGGTCTAATGACAAACGCCACACACACTCAACTTCAACTTCAAATCATAATGCCCATAGCCCGGACCAGATTCTTACGAGGAACTCTTCTGCGTGAGGACGCCTATGCCATTCCTGCCCTCTGTGAAATTAAAGTAGGGACTGCGAGCCCTCTCCAGGAAGGACGGCGGATGCAGCCAAGCGTGTTAAGAAACCGACGGGGAAAAGGTCTACATACACCCACATCAATAGAATTTACAGAAAACACCAACAACCAGTATCTAATGAAATCCACTAAGCCCATAGTAAACACCGAGTTCGACGAGGTACACTTCCAAGCCAGGACGCCAAGACCTTCATCCAACTCTATTGGAAAATTAAGTAGGGACTGCGAGCCCTCTCCCGGAGTGAAGGCTGAGGCGGCCGAGCAGACGGAGTGTGCTAAGGAGAAACGTGTTCAACGAATAAACACCCACAACCAATAAGAAGTGCCCAAAGTAATACGTAACAGGGATTGGCTCGTCTTTTACAATATCTAATCTGGCATTCAACATATATATTAATATATATATATATAATATATATAGTGTGTGTGTGGTGTGTGTGTGTGTGTGTGTGTGTGTGTGTGGTGTGTGTGTGTGTGTGTGTGTGTTGTGTGTGTGTGTGTGTGTGTGTGTGTGTGTGTGTGTGTGTGTGTGTGTGTGTGTGTGTGTGTGTGTGTGTGTGTGTGTGTGTGTGTGTGTGTGTGTGTGTGTGTGTGTGTGTGTGTGTGTGTGTGTGTGTGTGTGTGTGTGTGTGTGTGTGTGTGTGTGTGTGTGTGTGTGTGTGTGTGTGTGTGTGTGTGTGTGTGTGTGTGTGTGTGTGTGTGTGTGTTGTGTGTGTGTGTGTGTGTGTGTGTGTGTGTGTGTGTGTGTGTGTGTGTGTGTTGTGTGTGTGTGTGTGTGTGTGTGTGTGTGTGTGTGTGTGTGTGTGTGTGTGTGTGTGTGTGTGTGTGTGTGTGTGTGTGTGTGTGTGTGTGTGTGTGTGTGTGTGTGTGTGTGTGTGTGTGTGTGTGTGTGTGTGTGTGTGTGTGTGTGTGTGTGTGTGTGTGTGTGTGTGTGTGTGTGTGTGTGTGTGTGTGTGTGTGTGTGTGTGTGTGTCTGTGTGCGTATGTGGACGAACTTCTGAGTTCGTGGATGATTGTGTATGTATATTAGTTTATCACTTATGAAAAATATTTATTTGTCTTTCACTAATCTACCCATAAACAGAGTTAATAAATCTAACATCGTACAAGCCAAGAAAAACAGTTTTAGAACTTCTATGAATGACGTGTGACATGATTTCTCTTTATCTCACTTGGAAACTGGGAAACAGAATTAAAGCCGAAACATGAATATGAAATCTTTAGTGAAAGCGACGATAATAGCGAATAGATGACGTCAAACTCCTGAATGAACCCAAGTTAAATTCGTTACATTATAAGAACAACAAAACCCCACTTCGCTATCCTAATATTGAATCTTATAATAGGCATTTCAAAAAAAAAGGTCTTAAAAAATATTAAATGTAAGAATAACTATACTTGTAACTAAACCAAGAACTGTTACCACTGAAAAACGACTGATTGACAAGTTGAACTCTAGAAATAGTCAGTCAGATCTTGAAGATTGACATGTTCTTAGGCCGTTCAAAAAAAAATGTCAACAAGTTATAATAGTTATTATAACTCTGAGGTTCTAATTACTTTAAAACCGAGCAACATTAGTTTTTTATAAAATAACATTATAAGCGGAAAAAGTTAGTCGTGTTAACATAAGTAAAACACTAAAAAATAAACGTTAATGCGAACCAAGCAAAACTGAAGAAAATTACTTCCATGAAATATGACTTGTAGAAAAGTTTTAAGCCGAAACAAAAATCAAGAAAGAGGCTGCCTCGCCAGTTGGTGACTTTGGAAGTCAAGCTTGCTATTCATCAACCGCTAACTTCTACCCAAAAGAACGAAACTTTTTTAACTTTGTTTATGTAAAAATATCAACAAACTTTCATTTTCTTTACCATTTGAATGAATGAACTGAAAAGTGAAATTTAGTCCCTTATTGGAAAACTGAAAATAGTTAGTAAATTTAGAAAAATAATAGAAGCAGAAAAGAAGAAAACTAAAGCAAATTGTAATAAAATAAATAAATACAAAATTGAAATACTGAAATAATAATAAGAAGAAGAAGAAGAAGAAGAAAGGGAACGTCTCTGAACCAGACCGCTTGGTTTCCCTCTCTTATCTCTCCTGTTGACGGTTCAAACCAAAAATTAGAGATTGTAAGTCTGTGCTTTTAATTTCTCTATGTTTTTTTTCTACATTGAACTATATTTGTTCGTTTCGGATGTATTTTCAACGAAAAATTATATATATACGAGTATATCATATTATTTCTTCATTTTACATTATTCCATTTTATTTTGCACTAACATTGATCACCTGAGCAGATGAAAGTCTAGGTGATTTAATTCTCAACTTATGTCAGTTTGATTTCAATCCAGTCTAGAATATTTTGAAAAGAGAGATATGATCTGAATGATCAATTTAAACACTTTCTGAACAGTGAAAAATGTTCCTATGAAAAATATTGGATTTAAACAAGGGCTGTTACTGAAAATATTAAAAGAAAAATATAGAAATTTTGTTTCTTCTAAATTTGGCAACAATATATATAGAAAGGCATTCAATTTAACAAAACATGTATAAACGAAGGTCTGCTTTCTAAATATACGAATATATATATATATATAGAGTAATTAAATGAAAAGGTCCAACGGACTTTTAAATAAAAACCAATTAAAAAAAAGATAGCACACAGATAGACACAGGAATAACTCACTTCTATATTTCGACCATCGTCGTCATCACATTTAGCTTTTTCAAATGTCCATTTCAGATTATGTCACTTGATAGTGTTTGAGAGTTGAGAGACATATATACTCTAGCCAAACATTTCACTAGATATCAGCCACTAAGGGTCAGAACTCTCAAGATTTTATAAATCTTATTAATCAAGTGGCAAAGGAAAATAATATTTATATTACATTGGCTGCCATATATACAGGAATTCTAATTGATTTTAAAAATTATCTAGAGAAAACTGGAATACAGCTTGCATTTACATACATTCACCATTTAAAATAAAGTAGCGTTAATGAACGATTAAATCAAACACTAGTTAATTACCTTCGATGCAAAGTAAACAGTGACAACAATAGTAGAGTATGGTCAGTGTTGTACAACAATGTGTTCAAAAGTACAAAGAGACTGTTCGCAGACCCTCATGATTACATTTTAGAAAAAACCTTCAGTTTCACCTTTTGAAGTAGACGAAAGGCCATCTTCTAAGGAAGGCTATAAAATAATATAGTTTTTAAAAGTTAACAAAAAAGTTTCGAAGTTTCTTAAGTTTCAAAATAAAAAAAAATAATAGAAACCGATAACAATAAATTTGATATGATGGTATTAAATGTAAAGAACATTAAAACGTAAACTATATATATACTTCGAATAAAATGAAAGGTCCGTGTGGACAACAAACACTTTAACACAGAGAAAGGAACACAGAAAGACACTACAGAACTCACTTCGATATTTCGACATCCGTCGTCATCGGGAAGAAGTACGAAGTACTCGCGTTGAGAAGCAAACTGCTACTCTACTACCGAGTAGCAGTTTGCTTGTCAACGCGAGTACTTCACACTTCTTCCCGATGACGACGGATGTCGAAATATCGAAGTGAGTTCTGTAGTGTCTTTCTGTGTTCTTTTCTGTGTGTTAAAGTGTATATATATATATATATATATATATATATATATATATATATTATATATATATATATTATTATATATATATATATATATATATATATATATATATATATATATATAAGAAGAAGAAGAAGAATGAGTTCAAGAACGTAGAGATAAAAAGTATATAATAGAAGTTGTTTGACAGAGATATAGAGTGAAAACACGCACAGTTGTAAAAACACACAACACATACACCATTTACCAGTGAGGAAGACAGAGCGAGAGGTAAAGAAGGAAAGAGTACGTGAATGCAGATATTGTACCTACAATAAACATCATAATAAATTAATAGACTAATGCATAGTGAAATATGAATAAACTAAATGAGGTGACTTTCTAGGTATGAGTAATACACTATAATGTAATCACAGAACACATTGAACATTAATTGATTGCCACTAAACCTTATTCTAACTAACTTTATCGTTATTAAACAAAATTAATTATATACCAATTATAAAAATCTGGAGTGGCCTACACTCTACTTTACTATAAGCAACTCAATGTCAAATTTCTTGAGTATTTAAAACATAACGTCTCATTTAAGCATAACATAAATATCTAAATGGGATATAATTATTAGCATTGCATTCGTGAGTTAGTACAGATAGTGATTGAAGGACATATCAATTTATAAGCTTATTTTTGTACATCACAAATAATTTATTATTTGCAAATAATTTCATTAGTATAACTACAGCAGTAATAACATTTTTGAAAAACCAATTTGAACATTTCTTGAAACGAAATATTATCCTACAAGAGAACATGTTTACTTACATCGTTACTTACATCTTACATCGTTTACTTGACATCCTTCTACATTGAATATTAATGTAAAATTTTCAAATTTGAAACAGTAAAATACCCTTTTTTCTCTGAAAAACACCTTAAACAGCGAAGAAAATGTTGTTTTAAGGTGATTTGTTAATTAAAGATGTACGATAATTACAGTTATTAATCTCTAAACAAAAGATTTATATTTTGAATTATCTTTTACATTTTTGGTTTTTAACAGAATTATTATACTGGGAATTTTATGGCTTCTTAGTATTTAATAAGATCATTTTCCTTCCCCTTTGTTAAATAACATATATACGAATTTTTTTTTAATGAGTGTTATCATTTACCTGCACAATATTATTCCTCTTACATCTCTTATAAGTCAATAATATATTTTCATTTTTCCATTAGAAACATCAATTTTATCTCAGTGGATTCGCTCAAAAAATTTCTAAGTCAACGTAAACAATGTAAAAAAATACAAAAAATTCGACAAGTATAGCAGGTGATCTCTTGGTCTAGAATAAACAAACAGTTTTTATATCGTTATTGCTCTTTCCCGTAATTGAAACTTCATGAATTTTTTTTTGTCAATTGCTAATTTTTTGTTCCATTTTTGGTCAAATTTTCATTTTTTTTTAATGAGCCGTTTAGCGTCAAAAAATCATTTTCTGAAAACACAAATCGTACTGTAACGCCCCTTTAGCGAAAGTAATTTCAAAAAAAAATATCTCAACTCATTCGCCATATAATGTTCTATTTGTAGGCATAGTTTCATTCTTGTCTGGCAAACAGTATGGCTTGTATCGCTCTCACAAGGTTTGAGATTGAATTATAAGTCAAAATTTTTACATTTTATTGAAAAAAAAATATTTCCTGTTGTCTTAAAATTCTGAATATATTTTTTGTTTGTTGCATTTGTAACTTCAAAGATAATGTCAAAATTTCAAAACTCTAGGGTTATCAGTTTAGGAGAAATAAATGTTTTAAAAAAAACGGTTTTTGGCAAAAAAAGTGACTTTTCCATCATGCATAATTCTTCCCAAACAATAGGGATCTTCGTCTTTATGAGGCCCATTTTTGTGTAAGGTATCAACTTGATCCATCAAAGATTCTGGACCGTAGCGTGGTAACAAGCAATGCTAACACACGCACCTACCCACCCACCCACCCAGACACACACAGACATCATCGTAAAACGTCATAAAACGACTTCTGGGACCTCAAAACATGTAATTCCGTCAAAATCTCGAGATCGAATTTTTTCACGATCACTATACTTTACTTATAGTAAAGTAAAAATACATGACTTATCTTGATTATTTAATTCAATTAATAGCACACTAACCATATTATCAGCACTTAAGTAAAGTTGTGTTATGTTTAGCAAGTCTAAGGATTAAATTTACTTAGGAAAGTAAGGTGAGTTGGAGGAAATCGCTTTACTAAATGAAGTAAATCAGATTTCTTGAAGGGTCTTGAGGGGACTTAGTGATTCAGTGCAACTTCACTTGACTTAAGTGAGTGATCAGTATTGATAAGTCGGAATAATTAATATCTAACTCCAGCAGTTTTAATTAGGCAAATTTATATGATAAAATTAAGATAATTTACAAATATATAAATTAGTATGTATAATCGATCTATTTTTAAACTTAAATTCATCTCAGTGTTAGATCCTTGAATATAGCAGGGAACAAATGAAATCGTTTATGCATTTTTGGAAATTATACAGAAGGGTTATCCATAAACAAGTTTTATTAATAAAACAAGCCATTTGGAACATGTAATGTTCTTCTTGAGGAGAAAGAACAATAATAAAGTACTATAGAAAAAAAGACAAGAAGAACTGAGACATTGACAAGTCGTTGTCACCACTCCACTAAAGCAGATTTAGTTAAAAAAAACACTACGTTTGTAACACGTTTATTAACACTTGTTTATGGGGAAGTCTTCCTTTATAATTACCAAGATGAAGTAAATATACCACTTACCAATTGACTACACAAGTAATAAACTGATAACATTAAATTTACTATAAATGAGCATAACATTTAATAGCAGTACGTAAATAACGAAGCACATAAGTAAATCCTTGACTTTTGTTTACGTATACGCTTAAAAAAACAGCATCAATGACTACTAGGCTACATACTGCACACGATAATTATTACACCGCTGTCTGAAGTCTAGAAAATGGCAAGAATCATTTTGTTTATATGATTCTTTGATGATGAATATTATTTATTTACACATATATATGTACAAAACTCTTTTTTTTTCTGTGGTAGAAATTAACTCTAGACAGGTGGCCAAGAGTAGGAATAATCTGTAACTTAGAAATTTTTAAATGAGTTTAGGCATGTATTTAAATTAAATAGTAATTATTTACTAATCCTGTTGTTTTTTGACTGAAATATTGTTTACCAAAATTGATAATTCTAAACTCTTGATGTGGAAAACGAAGTTTGGGAGTTACGCAAAGCTACGTGTGAATCAAACTAAAAATGAGTTTTATAGATTTTATTAAGTTCTTTTAAAATATTGTGTAGACTGAAATTTGTGAACTTAGCGAGTTTGTTTGTGATATTTTTGCAACTGTATTGATTCAATTTTAGAGTATGGCAGCCGAAGTAACTATCTTTAGATCTTTTTTTTTTTTTTGACAGGTGGACTGTTTTAGGCACCGCAAGGTATGAGTTCTTGATTATAAAAATAAACACTATTCAAGAGATCAAAGCTGAATGGTGGTGACAGGTCATTACGGGACTCGCAGCCAGAGGCTAAACTCGTCATTTTCTGATGAAAAAAAAAAAAGTTTTACTTTGTCAACTCAGAGTTGTCAAAATGTATGTTTTTATTTAAATCCAATTAATTCAATCCGTTTTATAATTACAATAGTTCTGCACTGTTGTGTTTCCTGTAGGTACAAGAACATATGGATGCCCTGTCAATACACGAAGTCTGAGAAAGAAAAAAACTCAACCAAACTGGGAAACTTTAATTACCCACACCGCTGGTCGTTAGGAGATATCGCGTAAAGCACCTGCTGCGGAGGCTGTTTCAGCATTTATAGCACCACGTCAAATAAAAAAGCAACAATCTTTGGAATGTTGAACCATCTTGACTGACTCAAGGGACTTAATGTTGTTTCCCTAAATGATGAACTGTAATTTCAATAATAACTAAATTGAATTAAAACAAACTACGAGTATATAAAGAAAGGAGTAAATAGAAGAAGGAAAATATGACTGAAAAAATCAAGTAAAAAGTAAATCTTAAAGAGGTAGTCTGTGAAAAATAAAATCAGGTTTTTTCGTAAAATATTTTTTTATAAAGCCTAGAAGAAGAAGAAGTTAAAACTATTAAATAGACCGAGGGAATTCGCAGCACCCAACAGCCAAATAAGGGCTTTCTCTAAAGCCCTTAAAGTGGTTAGGGTGTAATCACTGGAAAGTTGTCTTCCAATTTGAACCTTAAAGCACTCATTGAAGAAAAGGCCGTGCTGATACATTTTTGTAAAAAAAAGTAATATAAATAGCGTATTATAATAATAAATAAATATATACCTATATATATATATATATATATATATATATATATATATATATATATATATATATATATTAACAAATAGGAAAGAACACAAACTCAAAACACACAAAGTCACTATAGAACTCACTTCGATATTTCGACATCATCGCCATCGGGAAGAAGTGCAAAGTACTCTCGTTGAGAAGCAAACTGCTACTCATATATATATATAGTAAACTATAGAATCATAAAAAATTTTGAGCTATAGACGTTGACAGATTTATATGTTTGAGGTCCGAATGGATTTGTTTACATTAACTACGAAATTTATTGTCAGAAAAACTAAAACTAGTTACTTTTGTCAGGAACTTTTTTTTAATCTTTAATACAGGAAATTGAATATATTTTAAATGGTAATATGATATGTAAGATCAATAAAATTTTTAAAACTATAATAATAATTTTTTAAAAGCAACCGTATAATTTATGATGCTCTCCAGTTTAGAGGATGGTTGTTCAATGAAGGTTGCAAAACATTAATACTGTACGGTTTTACTTATGTAGTTTTCTTGGTGCGTTTAGTTTGTTTGTGCGTTATATTAAAGCTTTGGAAAGATGTCTTTTTGATCTTTACGACAATTTGCCTGCTGTTTTTACTCGATACCTCCGACGATTGAAAAGACATAAAATTTAATATTAGATATTGTCATACCATGAAGATTTCAAAGAATTTACAATATTGAGAAAGTATTTTTCTTATTGAAAATGTCAAATATTTTCACGACAAAATATGATAATTTTAGTGAAGTAAAAGTTGTCTTAAGGAACCACTTAACTATCACAATAGCAAATCGACAGAATTAGTTCCAAACATTTTGTTTAACAAACACATACCATTAAGAGTTGACAGATTTACTCTCAACTGCTTCAAGGGTATAGAAAGAATTCCTAACACATGCCTTCAAATTCATTGAATGTACTAATAATCATTTATTCAATTTGTCAAGATGGCTGTATTTTTAGGCAGTAAATTGTAAATTTGTATTTGTTATTTCTCCTGTCAGGCCCTAAAGTCAATATATGATTTTAAATTCCTATATTAAAGCTTATATTACATATTTGAGTACAAAGGAACCAATTATGTTAATTATTATTATTATTATTAATTTGTGATTTAAATAAAGCTATTTTTACAGATTAGCGTAATAAATTCAGAATTTATTTATGTAAATATTTATTCAAGTAGTACATATTTATTTTTAGTTTTCTTTTTCTTCTAATTATTATTTTACTATGTGTGACTTTTTTTACTTCATTAAAACGTAAAGTTTTAAAATATATTCATATTAAAATATTATCCTAATAAGGTAGAATTTTTAGGTCTTTGTGATTTAAGCTTTCTTAATTAAATTTTATTTTTTAGTTGAAAAGGTAAAATGTTTTTATAGGATGAGAAAACCTTTTAGAACTTTATTTATTTTTTTATAACTTTGTTTGTAATATTTTTTTCAATTTTGTAGGGGAGACATTAAAATTTTTTTAACTTTTAATTTATTTTTTCAATAATTTTTTTTTATCATTCTCAATGTTTTTTAAGTTTAAGTTACCTAAAAGATAAAAGTAATTTATTTGGAGGGTTCATATCGATAAATAATGTATGAATTAATACTGGAATTATTAGATGGAACACAATAATATAAAGTTAGAATAATTAGAGTAAGTAATTGGTCTACCAAAGCTGAAGTTGTGAGCACTAAAGAAAGATTGTCCTTCGAGAGTGTCTATCACTCCTTGTGGTGATAGGCATGATGAATTGTGAATGATTTACTGAACATTCTAAATAATGATGATTACGTCACCTACGGTAAGTTTATCATATTGTTATTATAAAAAAAGGAATTATTAACATATTGTTTTTGAAATTATGCAGTTTGATATTGAAAAAATGTTGAAAGATTGGTGAAAGAGAAAGATCTAGATATAAATCCAGCTAAAACGGTAATACACTGTTTTCAAAAAAAATAAAGTAGAGGCCTGAAACGTTTTCACTAAATATATTAAACTAGAACTATGGAAGATACTAAAAACTCTTGAAGTCTCTATAGTTGAATGACCAAACTGGAAAATCCATGTAGCACATTCATTCGGTGAGCTCTTAAACGAAATGCGCTGCTATAAGAAACTCTGGTAAACCATGGAGTCTTAACTTCATATGTACTCTTTTCGTCTACAAAATTACTACTACTGCTATGATGAAAATCATGATTTCATACGTAATGGTTGTGTGGTATCCATAATTTAATGATAAATGTACCGATATTAGCCTTAATAAACAATAAAAACAAACGTACCTGGAGATAACAGAACACATGATGATCAGATCTACCTCTAGCATGGAAAAATTGTTAATCGTTTCCACTTTGATATTTTTATAAATGTTGATCAATTTGAAGTCTAATGAGACAGATACGAAGTTAAATGCCTCCATGGGAGATTATATATTCCATCTTTTATAGAACAAAATATTAATAGTTGCTATACATTGACAGATACATGTTTCTTCCAGATATTTTACAGAGAGTGTTAAAGTGATCATTCCCGATCAACTGATTTGGGATCCTCAAGACTTCAAAAAAAGGGCTTTCACTAGTATACTATGGTGTTTCTGAAGGAAGCAATTAGAGAATGGACGAAGAAGGAATCATATACAAGTTGTCTAGAAAAATCTTCTCTAACTTTGTCTAGGATGGTCATTTGAACTGAACTTAAATTTGTAAAGAGCAATTTATATCTGTTCAAAGAAAGAATTGAAAGCTACATTTTTGTAGCATACCTGACTGTCATTTTTATCTTAACTAACACTTTTGCATGAACCTATGAAAACTTAATTGGTCATTACACCTAAAACCAATAGAAGTGAGAGATACTTCTATATGCATAATTATGAAGTTCTTCACATCTGATGTAGAATTTAAAAAAAGATGGACAAAAAGATGCACAATACGTCAGATATGGCCACGCCGTGCACAAGTCCAGTGATATTCAGAACACCAGTTTGATAAATAATAATAACATAACGTTAATATTTATATCATATCTACCTGGAAAAATGATATCAAAATTTGTATAACCGATGAACTGATTATAACATATATTATAGCCTCATTTAAACAAATTAATCACTATTTATCTCTGTCTGTTTGATATTATGTATTCACAGTAGGTATATTAAAATTATACAATAATTAATTGATTGCCAACTAGTTTGATATTATGTTTACTATTAATAAGATTGAGTGTACGCTAATTTTTTTCTTTTTTTCTTCTGTTATTAACATCTCTTCAATATAATACCAAAAGTTTGTTATAAATACTAAAAAGTTATTTCTTTTTCCTTTCCAATATATGCAATTAAGATAAAAAAAAAATACAAAACAAAACGAAATGTTGAGATTTGCGTTATTTTATGAACAAAAGAATAAACAGAGAGTTTGTTTGAATTGGGAAGGATGATGGAATTGGTGACATCAATAGAAGGAAAGAGATGAATTCAGATTGCCTTCAGTCAAAAAAAGCAACAAAACAAAACGAAACAAAAGTATTGTAAACCCACTCTGTTGACAAGATTCAATGAAACTTTAGTCAATTATTATCAGACCTATACAGCATAAAACGAAACTTTGTTTCAACTAACTTTCTCATGAATCAATATTCCCTCTATCATTGTTTAAGTCCAGTGCTTCTAGACTATTAAAATTAGTGAAGCTTATATATTAATTTATAAAAAGATTTCACATAAACACGTGAAATAACAATCAATGATCAAACCACAATACGAAGTGGGAAAACAAGACTAAGATCTTTCGACCGTAACAAGCGGTTTTCGTCAGAGTCAAAAACCCAAAAACCCAATTGGGTTTTTGACTCTGACGATGACAGCCTATTACGGTTGAAAGATCTTAGTCTTGTTTTCCCATTTCATATTGTGGTTTGATCATTGATATATATACATTTTTTTTTTCAATAAAACAACGACATGTTTCGGTCTCGTAGAGCATCATCAGGCTAAGCTTACGACTAAAGTATTACAATGTAATGTCACATTGTGTGAGAGTCAATGCACAAAACTGAACTATTCCTAGTTAGGGTTGAGATATCGTTGGGTGGTTGATGAGAGGGGGGGGGGGGGTTTCAGGTATGTAGTGGGTCATGCCCTGCAGTGCCTCACACTAAGTATTGGCGTTGGCAAATAACCTAAGAACTCTGCTAAAATTCGTACTTTCTTCGAACTAACTATTCTTCAAAATATTGATTTTAGTAACTTTTAATTGTAGTTCTGAAGTATAGCTCGCTATGGTCTCATGGTGGCTGAGTTTACTTGTGACAAACATTTTTTGCTTTAAACGTCCATAACTTCACTTCTACGTCGAATTTCCAATCAATCTAGAGCCTATATTTTAAGTTAGACCTACACAAATCCATTTTCAAAGTTTCAGCTTGATATGTCTTATGGTGGCTGAGTTTACATGTGACAAAATTTTGCGGACAAACCGACAGAAATTGTTCTAAGGGTGGATTCGGTTTCTGCAATGTATGAAACGTAAAGAAAACTTGAAATGAGTCAGTTGTAAGCACTGTACAGAAAAAATCATTGTTGTATTTATATAGATATGTATTAGCAATTAACTGAATCGATTCCATGAACTAAATATACATAAATCACACACATAATAATCATAAAAAAACTCACTTCTATATTTCTACTGCCTTGTTATCAAATAGAAAGACGGTATATATAAGTTTGTGCATCTGGAGAGCAAACCTTCTTTTGAACATAGTTCACTAAACAGCATTGCAATTTTGAATCTAAGTACCTTTTCTGATTTTTTTAAATGAATTCTCTATCCTTCAAAGGTAAGATAAAGGAGTTCACCAAATGTTTTATTTTCTATGTTTATTATATTTCTATATTATAATGAACTTAGTTTGAGTGTGGCTTGACTAAGACCAGTTATTTTGTTTGAAAGACCTTAGTCCATTTTTTTAATTTCTTACTCAGGTTTAAACGTATAAACAACAAATAATTTTTTTCTTAATAAAATAGAATATTAAATAGAGGAAAATGTAGTTAAATAAGTTGAACAAAAAACAATGTAATATCTAGATAATGATATTATCTTAGTTAGAGCAAAAATAAAGGCATTATTTAAAACATGTTAAAATAAATACTGTCATTATAATACTAAAGATGGGTCAGTCTGCAACAAACAACATGGTAATGCATAAATTGCAACCAAAAAGAAATTTCACCTGATAAATATGAAAGTTTATTGTCTTTAAAAGAATTCTCAAAAAGTCTAACTTAACATTGATGAATTTAAAAAAAAACAAATTCTGTCCCACCGTGTAAATATTTAAACTATGCTTTTCAACCTAGTGAGACGAAATTTTGATTGTCAGTCAGATAAATTTATAGCATTTTAAGATTTTTAATATTTTGATGCGTATAATAAAAACCACTAGATAACTTTAGTATTCTGAAATTCTTTTCTGTACCTTAGTGTACAGAAATGCGGAAGCCTTCAGAACATGACAAAACAAACCGCTTAATATAGAAACTGCTGTTTGTTAAAATCATATTGATACAGATATCAGGCAATAGTAATTACTGTTCTTGTCTAATAGGAAAAATATGGTTTATAAGTAAAACAAAAGACAAGGATGTTAAGCTCAGAAGACAGAAGTATCTTGAAACTGCTACAAAATATAAATTCTTTTTAACGTTTTCGAAATCCTCCAGTCTTGATAAATTAATACTAATAACAAAGACACAGCATGGAATATGTATTGATAGTTCAAAAACATTTAAAATTTGATAACTCTAGTATGAGATAGATAATAAACTATAAAATAAAGAAGATAATTTATATTGTGATATAATAAATTATAAGTTAGAATGTGGGTTGAACAGGATTAGCAATGCAATGTTGGATTCAAAGTGTTACCTGGAGAATCCGTGGGCAGTTCCGGCGGCTCGATTTCCAAATGAGGCAAATTTAGGAAGTGGACCTGCACAGTGACCGGGCTTGCACCGCATGACTTGGCCGATTCCAAAGTAACACTATCGACAAAGGCCTCTAACAAATAGAGCTGCTCAATCTCATCCATTGCACCAGATTGAAACCCGAACAATTTAACTTAAGATGACAAAAATTTTGATTTCGTTGGGCTTTCAAAAAAGCTAGAACGCTTTCGCAATTTATTTGTTTACCACTGTGCCTTGTACAGTGTTACAGTTTTACATATTGTAATAATCATTCAAGGTTTTTTTAAAAAAAAAAAACAGAAACTTATAGTTTTTCTTTTCAGGCAACAACATGTATAAAGAATAATTAATAATTTGTTAACCATGATTAACATTTAACTATGTGAAACACAGTATTTAATTGAAATAAAGAACTAATTAATAAAAGTTATTAATATATAACCTATATTTATACTTTTATAGAACTCCTTCAAATTAATAAACAAATAAATATTCTAAAGAATAGAAATTCTTTCCTTATAAAGACGACCTACTGTGATTTATTTTACGAAGAAGTGGAGAGGATTTGAATATTTAAAGGCTTTCAGAACATCCATTTATTAAGTTTCTAAGATTTATGTTGTTGTCTTCTATAGAAAAGATACAGTTTGGGGGTTGAAAGAAAGGGTTTAGAAGAAAAGAATTATTAGTAGGGAAGAGGAAGGAATTTAATGGAGCGCTGGCTAAGAAAGAGGGAGTGCAATGTGAATTACGCGGCATTGACCGATTGATAAACTGTAGACTTACTAATCATCAGTGAGCAAGTCCTATCAAACCTGCAGTAATCAGCATTTTATCAAAGAATTGTTTTTTATAAAGCAGTAACTGGTCAGTATTGAACACCGAAGATATTGTATTAGTGTGCAAGAATCGAAAGTTTGATATTCGATTCTTGTCTATCACCCCAAAATTATTTATTCAGTACGTCGTATATATAGAGTTCGTGAGTTTGTTTGTTTGTTTGTTCACCCATTTTCCGTGTAGATAGAGACCTAAAATTAGATATATATTATTCATTACCTAGATAATGTTAAATGAAAGAAAATTATCACTATATTCCCAAAATTAAAGCCAGGGTAGCAAGTGTCTTGCGTACTCGCCGATGCCAGTAGCACAAATATATTAAAAATTTGACTACTATATACAATAGTAACAAACTCAAGGCATTGATATAGAGTAGCCAGTCGCTTGCGTGCTCATCGATTACAGTAGTAAAAATGTATTACATATAAATGTAACAAAAAAAAATTAATTTAAAATTTGCAAAATATAATTACTGGTAATAAAATTAAGGCATGGAGCCAGAGTAGCCCAGAGGCTTGGGTGCTCGCTGATGACAGTAGTGCAAATGTATTAAACATAAATGCAACAAATCTATATAAATAAAAGAATGATTTTGTCTGTACATTGCTTAGAACTGACTCATTTCAAGTTTTCTTTACGTTTCATACATTGCAGAAACCGAATCCACCCTTAGAAAAATTTCTGTCGGTTTGTCCGCAAAATTTTGTCACATGTAAACTCAGCCACCATAAGACATATCAAGCTGAAACTTTGAAAATGGATTTGTGTAGGTCTAACTTAAAATATAGGCTCTAGATTGATTGGAAATTCGACGTAGAAGTGAAGTTATGGACGTTTAAAGCAAAAACGTTTGTCACAAGTAAACTCAGCCACCATAAGACATAGCAAGCTGAAACTTTGACACTAGATTTCTGTATGCCTAACTTAAAATATAGGCTCTGAATAACTTGATAATTCAGTGCAAAATGACTTTTATTTTGCTAAATATACAGTTACTTGTATTATCTTGAATATTTAAGAATAATATACCAAAGTCTGTGCTACCTAAAATTTATTTATCCAATCCTTAATTAAAAATAATTTCTAGAACAAAGTTAGATTGTTAGTCCACTTAAATATAGGTTAATTGATTGGAAATTCACGTAGACTGAATTGTTATAATTTCTGAATGACACAAAGTTGTCACGAGTAGTCTAGTCCCTAATATATGAATTAATAATTTCTGATGACACTAAATGGTCACGAGTAGTCTAGTCCCAAATGATTGTTATAATATTTCTGTATTATTGACACAAAGATCATACATAGTCTAGTCCTAATAATTGTTATAATGCCTTAATAAGACACAAAAAGCGTCAACATGAGTAGTCTATCCCTAATATTGTTATAATTTCTGAATGACACAAAGGTCACGAGTAGTCTAGTCCCTAATATTGTTATAATTTCTGAATGACACAAAGGTCACGAGTAGTCTAGTCCCTAATATTGTTATAATTTCTGAATGACACAAAGGTCACGAGTAGTCTAGTCCCTAATATTGTTATAATTTCTGAATGACACAAAGGTCACGAGTAGTCTAGTCCCTAATATTGTTATAATTTCTGAATGACACAAAGGTCACGAGTAGTCTAGTCCCTAATATTGTTATAATTTCTGAATGACACAAAGGTCACGAGTAGTCTAGTCCCTAATATTGTTATAATTTCTGAATGACACAAAGGTCACGAGTAGTCTAGTCCCTAATATTGTTATAATTTCTGAATGACACAAAGGTCACGAGTAGTCTAGTCCCTAATATTGTTATAATTTCTGAATGACACAAAGGTCACGAGTAGTCTAGTCCCTAATATTGTTATAATTTCTGAATGACACAAAGGTCACGAGTAGTCTAGTCCCTAATATTGTTATAATTTCTGAATGACACAAAGGTCACGAGTAGTCTAGTCCCTAATATTGTTATAATTTCTGAATGACACAAAGGTCACGAGTAGTCTAGTCCCTAATATTGTTATAATTTCTGAATGACACAAAGGTCACGAGTAGTCTAGTCCCTAATATTGTTATAATTTCTGAATGACACAAAGTCACGAGTCTAGTCCTAATATGTTATAATTTCTGAATGACACAAAGGTCACGAGTAGTCTAGTCCCTAATATTGTTATAATTTCTGAATGACACAAAGGTCACGAGTAGTCTAGTCCCTAATATTGTTATAATTTCTTAATGACACAAAGGTCACGAGTAGTCTAGTCCCTAATATGGTTATAATTTCTGAATGACACAAAGGTCACGAGTAGTCTAGTCCCTAATATTGTTATAATTTCTGAATGACACAAAGGTCACGAGTAGTCTAGTCCCTAATATTGTTATAATTTCTTAATGATCACAAAGGTCACGAGTAGTCTAGTCCCTAATATTGTTATAATTTCTTAATGACACAAAGGTCACGAGTAGTCTAGTCCCTAATATGGTTATAATTTCTGAATGACACAAAGGTCACGAGTCACGAGTCTAGTCCCTAATATGACGTATCATTTGCCCTCAGTCTGCGTGGCTTTAGCTATCTTTCATCGCCGCTAGAAATTAATTTGAATTTATGTTTTTCACTGTTAGAACCAGTGACAACAATTCGCCTCTCAGCTATCTTTCTGTACCTTCTTTAAGTTGTTGATGCGTATACCTCACGCAACAACAACAGTCTTTGGTGCACTATTTGTAAAGACCCTATAATTAATATAATACTTTCAGGTATTTTCAGAGAGAAGAGGAAAGTATGTTATTTGAATTTGCAAAGGAAATACCTTTTCATATAATAAATTAAATTATGTACTTTAAAAAAATTAAGAAACCTTTACAACTTTGATAGTATTTCTCATCATTTATTATCAATTAGTAATTCAATCTTCGCCAGTATTATTAAGTAGAATCGATTTAGAAGTATCAATAACAATAATTATCGAATAACACTTTGTCATAATTGCTATATTTTTTTTATATATATTTACTTCAATAAATACTATGGAGTAAGGATTCCGATGCTCCGGGAGATGCAGGAGATATCTTCTTAATAAAACTAATTCTAATAACTGAGGAGCTGTATGATAAAGGCATCGATTGTAAAACTACAGCATCACGGTCTCAATAAGAAATAGTTTTAATTCCATGATTGAAAATTGTTTTATCTGTTGAGGACAACATTCTTTTTTTCAAGGATTAAACTTCCAAGTCAGTTTGTAATTGCCATGACTATTCATAAGTCTCAAGGAAAAACTCTAAAGAGTTTTATCAATTTAAAAATTATACAAATTTATTAAATTAATTAATCAGTTAGTCACAATAACTCTTCAGTATAGAAATGCTTTATGAGAAAAAATGTTTTTCTTATTTCTGAGTATAGGCGCTACTGGTACCAACGACCAACGACCAACGATTCTTTCCGCGCACTGTTGTGCACGTTGTATTAGCAGTTCCAGGTCAGGGACCTACTACTGCTGAATTACTGTCCTGCTGTGGTGGTGGGGTCAGTATGTAAATGTCTGTACTTTTTTTTTTTTTTTTGTGGTTCGTCCGTTTACGTCATTTCGTGGTCGTTTGGTCTCATTGTGTCCTGTCTTGTCAGTCTTTTTTAAGGATTTGGCCTTCTATTTTAATAACAGCTTCTAATGTGGATGTGTTTGGGGAATTATTTGGGATAGGCTTTGGATAAGGGGGTTTGGATGGGTTGGAATTTTCGTGTCCTCATTGGTCACCAGTCTATTCGTGAATTGGTCAATTGTTTCTAACCTGAGGTCTCTTTGAATATCCACATTTCTGGCATACCAAGGTGCCCCAGCCATAAGGCGTGCACATTTATTTTGAACTACTTGTATCAAGGTTTTATTTGTTCTTGCGGCTTGTAACCAGGTCGAGCATCCATAAGTCATGCTAGCCCTAATTACCACCTTATAAATGAGGTCCTTTACTACCTGTGGAGTATTCTTCGACTTCAGGATAGGGTACAAATTTGACATTAGTGCCAGACCCAATTTATATCTATTTTTCAGATGGTGTTTGAACGTGAGCCTGCTGTCAATTATTATTCCCAGGTATTTGGCCTGGGATCTGTAAGGTATTAACTGGCAACTAATAAAGACGGGGGGAGGTTGCTTGGGTGTCCCTTTACTGAATTGTATGTGGATGCTCTTTGCTGGATTGACTTCAAGTTTCCAGCTACTGAACCAGTGAGAAATTTGATCAAGGTAGATTTGTAACTGTCTTGTGGCAAACTCCACACTGGCACATCTAAAGGCCACTGAAATGTCATCAGCAAAGAGACCCAGAAACGACTCAGTTTTTCTGGGAGAATTCGGGAATAGAACTGCAGGAGGATTTGGGAAGTCATACGTATATAGGGAATAAAGGATTGGCCCTAACACACTTCCCTGAGGTACGCCTCTCAGCATCTGTCCTATAGGAGAATGTTGGTCATTAATGGCAACAAAAAATCTTCTATTAAAAAGGAATGATTTTATAAGGTCATTAAACCAGTCAGGTAGGCTGAAACATTTCAGCTTGAAGAGAAGCGCTTTATGCCAGACCGAGTCGAATGCACGCCTCAAGTCCAAGAACACAGCTAGGGTTCTTTGAGAGGACGGAACCGGACCATGTGACAGCCCTTGGTTTACAAATTGTAGAAGCCTTCGAATCTGTAGAGTAGTTCCGTGTTGAGCTCGAAACCCAAATTGCTCGGGTCGAAAGGGAAGGACATTTTTAACCTTTAGTAGTATTAACCTCTCATAGACTTTGCCAAGACAGGGGAGGAGGCTTATCGGTCTATAGTCTGTGGTACAACGTCCCGATTTTTGGGGTTTGGGTATCATTACAATCTTTGCCATTTTCCAGGCAGCAGGGAAGTACCTCATTCTCAAACAGGAGTTAAAGAGAGCAGTGAGGGAGGCAATCACTTTGGCAGGTAATTTTGTGAGCATCTTGTTAGTGATGCCCTGATAGCCAGGTGAGCTCTTTTTCTTGAGGGTGGTGATTATGTGATTAACTTCCTGAGGGGTAAAAAATATTGAATATTCAGGGACAGTTTTAGTAACAACGCAAGATATTGAAGGGATATTAGTGTTAGGGTGGGGTTTGTAGAGGTCAGTGAGGTGATGGAAGAAGGTGAGTGCCTTCTTTGCATCGTCTATGAGAGGTTTACCGTTCTCCCTTAAGGGGTGACTAGAACTAGTACTTTTGGGTCCTTTCTTCAAAGCTCTAACTATTTTCCAGGCTGTAACATGGTTCGGATCTTCATCCCTGTCAAGGAGTTGAGTCCAATGCCTGCTATTGTGAGCCCTAACAAGACTACGCACTTCCCACTGCGCCCTGTTTAAATGTCTTCTGTCTCTGGGGCTCCTCGTGACTTGATACAACTTCCTCAGTTTGTTTTTCTCTTTAATTTTATGCAGTATGGATGGAGGAAGTGGGTTGAAAAGGGACGGTATTACTATGGGGGTGGAAGCTACGTTTAGGGAGTTTTTTAAGTGACCAGTAATTTCTTCTACAAAAGAATCGATTTTCTGAGGGGTGGTTAGGTTTTGCGGGAAGGGACAGTTTTTCGTAACACTATTTTGAAATAAGGGCCAGTTAGTCTTTTGATGGAGGTTATTTGGTCTATATCTGATTTTGAATTTTTGAAGAGTAAACAATACTGGTAGGTGAGTTGAATCAAGCCCTTCTAGCACTTCAGCAGTGACGACATGATTAACATTTGACGACAGTGAGATATCAAGTATGTCAGGTCGCCCAACAGCAGGACTAGGGATATGAGTGGGAGTGGAGGGAGCGTGAACCAGGGTGTTGGATTGGGTTATATGGCTTAGTAGGATTCGTCCTGACCTATTGTCACTATTACAACCCCAAGAAGTGCTTTTCGCATTCAGGTCTCCTCCTACTAAGGAAGGTCTACCTGAATGGAGCAGTCGCTGAAGGTGATGTATATTCAGGGCAACATGAGGTGGTTTGTATACGGCTGAAATAAAGAGGGGTAGGCTTGAGTTTGGGAACAGGATTTGGATTGTCGTGTGCTCTATGGAAGTGGACGGGCTCTCAACTCTGGCATAAGAGATGCCGTGGCGCACGAGGATGGCCGTACCACCACCTGGTGTGAGGCGGTCAGTTCTTTCAATCCTGTAGCCATGCATAGAGAAGCGCATGTTGGGTTTCAGAAATGTTTCAGCCAAAAGTACTAGATCCGGTTTCACTAATTGTAACAGGTTTTCCAGTTCTGTTTTTCCTCGTCTAATTCCACCCGGGTTAAAGACGAGGTATGTCAGTGAGTCAGGATCTGTCTTAGTTTGTTGTGCTGCCATTAGTCAGGTCAGTGTCATTGTCAGATTGCAGAAGAGACGCTATCAAGTCAAAGGCCTCAGAGGGACACAAAGTGGAGTCTTTAACTGACTGGCTAAGTCTGTTAAAAATACCCGCCTCCTGGAGACCTTGAATAACTACTTCTTCAATAGAAATTTTGGGTTTACTCATTTTGTTTACTGCCTCACTGTATGATAAAGTTTGTGGAGGAGGAGGGGGAGCCGGGACATAGGAAGGTTTGTTAGAGGGAGTGGGAGTTGTGGAGAAGGCCGGACATCCCCGGTAGTTGGCGGGATGGGGTCCTGCGCAGTTTACACAGGCAGGTTGTGTCCCCTTTGGGTTAGGACAGGAAGAATAGTGGTGAGCTCCTGGGCACCTAACACAGCGAGGAGTCTCCCTACACCAGGTCTGGGTGTGCCCCAGACGTTGACATCTGAAACACTGGGTGGGGCCAGGTCTCCGCTGAGACTCCTCAACTGTCACTTTTATGCCCAGGATGCTTGCCAAGGATAATATATCTTTATGATTAGGGTCAGGTTCCAGTGAAATTTCAAAAAGCGATAGGGGACGAGGAACAGTGTCTCCTGGGAAGCGGGGCCGCCTAGACACAAGCTGTCTAGCTTTTGCTCTGATGCCCTTGGAAAGTAGATCACTTTCAATGTCTGGGGCCTCTGTGTCCACCGGTAAATACTTGACCATGTATTTTACCATTTTTTTCTCCCAAGGAGGTCGAAAAGAATGAAAGTCAATGTCAAGTTCCCGGAGACGTTTGGTAAGTTCTCTGTAACTGTCCGGAGTCTTGGTCATAATTCTGATTGACTTTCCTCCCGAGGTAATAGTCAAGTCTGTCATTAAGTCTCCATTTATATTTTTTCTTAGTTTTTGATACCCCTCCATGGTCCTAACCATTACCGGTGGAGGGGAACGTGAGTCAGTTTGGGATTTGTCAGAGCCGTTTGAAGTGTCAGTAGTGTCGGTACAAGTATCAGTAGTAGTTTTAGTCAGGGTTTCGAGCGCTGAAGGGCTCTCAGAGTTGGTCTGTAGGGGAGTGAAGGGGTTTGTGGTTGTTAAGGACTGAAAAGAGGGAGGTAATGGAGTCATTGATTTTCTGCTCTTTGACCTTGTTACAGGTCTAGGAGTTTGAGTGGTTAGGAGGTGAGGGGGGTTTTTAGGAGGGGTAGAAGAGTTTCCAGTTGCGGATTTTTTAGGTTTTATGGGGGGTTTGATGGGTGCAGGGTTGGTGGATGTTGAAGGAGAGGATTGGCTGCTCTCGGTTAGGCTGGCCATTTCTCTTGCTAGTACAGGTAGTATGTCCAGCCCACGCGCCTTCAGCTCAAGAAGCTGCTTTAAAATAGACTGCACAATACTATCCACTGAGTCAGTCATTGTAAAAAAGAATTTAGCTACAGGTCAGTCAGTCAGTCAGTCAGTCAACAGTACTTCTAATGTTGGTGCCTTGCCTAGTTGCTCACAAATCCCTTATTTTTTACAATAACTATTTAACACTTGGTTTGTTAAATTACTTACTGTGTAACAAATTAAAACTACACTTTTAAATCTACACAGGACACTAGAAGGTCTATTTGTATTCTTCTTGCAGTTGAATTTGATGTGAAGGTGAGTAACCTCAGTCTTGATGACAGGTGCTTTAAAATATTCTTCTTATAACTCAGATACCGGATTGTAGTTACTCACTCAGGTTCCAATGTCTTAGAATCGTACAGAGACCGTACAGATGTAGGCGTTGGTGTGCAGTGTGGAATCAATTGATAGAACAAGAACTTGGGATAGAAGGTGGAAGTTCAATCTTCAATTTTGAAAAGTCTAGTTTTGGGTTGGTGGGTTAGTTAGTACACGCTGGGAGCAGAGCAGGTAGCCGAGCAGGCACAGAGGTCAATGTTCCTTGGGTTGAGTGACTGCAATATACCTTACCCCACATAAACCGAGTCCAACTCAACTATGCTTTTGAAAGGTCCAGGTACAGTCGAGGTACAGTCGGAGCACTAAAAGTAGACCAAGGGTATTCAACCACCGAAAGACCAGGATACACGAAGGGCAGCAACAAGGATCCACACAACAACAACCGACCGTTCACTCCAGCCAACTGACTGGTAGAAAAATAGACTTTTGTTACCTTACCAGTTCATTATTTAGCAAAAAAGCAGAACTTTTTGATTTTTATCTACTGGTATAATTAATTCAAATGAAATGTAGAATTTATTTTCCACTTTTATTTTCATACTATGCCTTAACCAGAGTTTTTTAAAGTTAATTTATACCAGAACGGTTTCTTAAACTTTATACCCTCAAAATGTATACTTACAGAGATCATGCCTATACATATTAAACATGAACAAGCAACCAAATCCACAGCAATTTTAATTAAATCTTGTGGAGAGATATTTTTTAATTTTTTTCAGTGATCAGAGTTTTTTTTTTTTAAGATAAAGTACCCTCTAAAAAACATATTGGAAATGAACTTAATGCCCGGTCTCAAAACAAAAAGTACCTCAAATACTCCAATAATTTCTTTTACAATATAATTCGTATATACGGCAAATAAGTTCAGATAAAACTTTTATTCCTCCTCAAATCATACTAAATGTCAATACTTTTCTAATCAGAAAAAACGTTGTTATGAAATCTTTTCTCGAAACGATAATAACTTGAATAATGAATCAAAACAAATAATCTTTTACATTTACTAGACCAGAACAAATGAAGTTTACTAAAATATTAAAACTTTTTTGAATACACAATATTCTCTTACCTTAAAGTCGAGGCTTTAACTAACAATCAGCCCAAACAGTGGGAATGAAAGTCAAATTACATTTGCCACATATGTACATACAAAGTTTGCATAGTAGTTTGACTTATATACCAAGATTACATATCAGTCTGGAAGCTTGATTAACAGTACTGCTTTTAAAAGTTTTGTAAATTCAGATCTAGATAAACCAATGTTCCGCTCCGACTATAGTATTAGGATTCGAGAGAAAATGCTTGTTTGTTCAATGCTAGTCACAGTAGTTTTCATTTAAAGAACTGTTATTTTCCTTTTTGGAATAGCCGACGCTACAAATTAACACCACATACTTGAAATACTTTTCCAAGCATAACTCTGTTATCGAGTAATCTAACAGGAAAAGGTGGCACAAATTCTTGCTTCATTTTTTTTCCATTTAAACCATTTGTTCAATACACGATAACTATTTCACGTCCTCTGTGAGTTAGTAAAAATACAACACATTTCACTGGGAGAAATGGGATCAACACTGTATTGATCCTAGCGTGAAGTAACGATGTATGAGCGTCAGCAAATAACGATTGAACAATGAAGCAACAAACTCATCTAACAAAAGTTTTATTTTATTGCGAAATAACGCACCAATATGTATCTTTGTCTATATCGACCTATCCATATATATCCATAACTATGAATATTTTTATCTCTAAACCATCAGTGCCTGGAGCCGATGAACACTGAAATCAAGCCAATGACAGAGCAATGCCCTATGTTGCTATATATATATATATATATATATATATTATCCAATTCTCAATGGATGTGACAGACTAGACAGATATATAAGCATCTTCAGTTATTTAGTAGCTTTACGAGTTTTTGTAATTATATACTTAGGTTGTCATATTTTTGTTATTCAGGATTTGCGTTTGCAAATGTTGAAGCAGCGGCTGAGTTTGAAGAACAAAGAGCTCGTTTCTTTGGAGAACAAGAGCGTATGGATGACTACATGGAGATGCGAGAGGGTCTAGAATTGGCTAACTGTGCTGCATTTAGGGAGCACGTGGTGGCCCTGCCAGAGCGTCTTCCCTGGTATGCCGGCCAAACGGCCTTCTGGCTCTGCTCCTTCCTGCTTCTGTCTTGGCCTCTTCGTCTCTTCATAGAGTATAACACCGCTTACCTTCATTATCAGGTACTCTAAGCATGCGCATATTAAATACCTTATTCTTAGATCATCAGCCAAACGACCCTCTGATTCAGCACCTTCCTCCTTCTGCCTTAGCCTTCAGTACAAAACCGCCTATTTCATCTATCCAGTACTTTCCTAAGTATGTTCATAATAGCTACATTCTGCTCTAGTTTGACAGGCATATTGTTTTTTGACTCTTTCCTTCTTACTTCTGTTTGGCCATTTCATCTATCCTCCTGTGATTTATCATGTTCTCTAATGTTGCTGATTCATCCTCTTTCTTTCTCGCAAGGAGTAAGCAACCAAACATATTAGACTGTAACACTCTTGCTATTACATAACTTTCCCACTCTATTTGATGGTTCATTATTTTATTGTTTATTTGTAATATATACAAATGCAACAATGGAAAAGATAACAACAATAAATTACAAACTACGCTTTCGGACTAAATTCTTTATCACAGAGAAAATATATAAGAGAACAATAAAAATAGATTGATTTTGACAATTCATAAGAAGTTGATGATGTTTTCTTTTGTTTTAATTAATCGATTATTAATGTAATATTAGGTGTGACTAGCTGGGGATTTTTTTTTCTTGATCTGAACAAAATTCTAACGTTTACGTAGGACAGTTGTAATATTTATTTTAGTGCTATCTCTAGGAGCACAAAGTTATCTGGGTCCCATAATCTGGAAAGCAGCTGATAAAGAAAGAATAAACATCTATCTCGTTTGTCAATTGTTGTAAAGTGTTAGTTTCATTAAATTAGATATACTATTGTGAAATACAAAAAAACTTTAAAGAATTCAGTTAACGTATAAATCTAATGGTTGGTCAATAGTGACTACGTGAACAGAGTAGTATTCACTACGGAACTGTTCGAAAGGTAGTGTTTTAAGTTTGCAAGTGATGGGATAGTGCTTTTCGTTAAAAAAAAAAAAAAAGATTTCAGCCAACTGGAGATACAATCGAGCGCTCCTACCCCATCACCGAACAAAACTGTTTCCTCCCCCGCAACCATCAAACTTCCTCTAGTCTTTTATCACTATTGTGAAAAATGACTCTTTTCCTTTTTCCGTGTTGCTAAAAGCAGTAAATTTTCTTTCTTGACTGCAAACAATATCTTTTGCCGGAGTTTCATGGTACCGTGTTACTGCCTTTCTGATAACCCAAGTTCAAGTCATGCTCCATTGATCTTAGTTTCAAGAACGGCAAGTCAAAGTAAAATAGTTTGTTTTTTAGGCTTTACAGCCATTCTGAAAAAAGAAGCATTAATTAATTAACTAATTAGATTACTATTACATTATTATCAAAAAAGATACATGTATCTTGAAAAGATACATACAAGTTACGGATGAGACTCGTTTGATTTTTGAAATTCTTAATTTAATTAGCAATGTGTGTCAGCAATCTATATAGCATTTTTTAGATCATTTTTACTGTTCACATAAAATGTATATTTTGCTTGATAAAATCAACTCACTCTTTTTGTAGTAACTTGTCGAAAAATTTGGAGTGTCCTACACTCATCTCTACTATAAGAAAAAGTATTACCAAACCTTTGACAATCAATTTAATTGAATTGATTTATTTTAATGCCATCATCGAATATGTATCATCAACTTTATGATAAAGAATAATCAAACTCATTTACAAACAAATAATTTAAAATAAAATCAATTTATTTTAATTTCGCTATGTCTACTATAAAAAAAACATGATTCCTAAAGCAAGTGTAATACTAAAGTACCAGTATCATATGAAGGATCGAACGTAACATACAGCTTTCAATTTTCAAACGTTTAAACGAAAGCAAGTCTATTGTTATTAATAATAACTAATATTATGCATTAAATAAGTACGTTATTATTATTACATCTGACTATTATTGCATATGATTTTAAGAACATGATTACTCTGGTTGTCTTACAATAAAGAAAAAAATAATTTCCTATTTTTTTCACTTTTCTTTGATTAGGATAGACTAAAGGAAGCAAGTAAGGGATATTATCTCTTGATTGCTCTCTTTCAAAGGCTGATAAAGATATTCTTTTTTTTTACAGAAAGGAAACCCCTTGTCATTTAATATATTGCCTGTCTAGATAAGAGAACTGCATATTGACTTGAAACACCCTTATCGAATCGTCTCTTTTGCTACCCGCATAAATCATCCAGTCGTCCTCTCAGATTTAACAATACCTCCCGAGTCAATTATTAACTACGTGGATATTTCTTCCAGTTTATGTACAGGGTTTGTGCTATACTCTACCAAGCTACGATAATAATCGTGATTACCAGCAGGTAGAGTTAAATAAATGTCATTGCGATTGCTACAATTTGAAAGAAGAGACTCAATTTTTTTTCTTATATATAATCGAAAATAGTATAAGGATCCATCTCAGGTTTTACAAACCATTTTAAACATATCAGTCATTTAAATGGAGTTTTCCACACGTTTCACTTCCTTATACCCAATGAATAGCATTAACAGGTTTGTTAACATTGTTTTAGTAGTTCCAGTCACTTTCTATATTTCTATAATCCTTGCCATACTTTTAGCAAGTCTTCCTTCAATGAGATATGATTGGGTCAGAACTAATGGGGCAGCACTTTCTTCTTGAGTAACTCTAGGATTTATAACAGCATACCACGAGTTTCAAGCAATGGGTTTATGGTTGATATAATATGGTTTATGGCAAATCACTTTGCCTTTCTATTTTAGAACATTTGAAATTAATAGTTATAACAAAACCCTGTCTTACTCTTTAATAATAAGATAATTTCTTTGCAATCTTTCTTGTAATCTGTAAATTTGGCAGTATTTTTCATTCAGTACAGAGAAGTTTTCCACGAGAAATCTTTTTAGCACAAATCAAATGTGACCTGTTTTAAAAATTCCACTTTGTTTGTATCATCAAAGGTTGGTTTCCATGAATCTTTAATAACTTGGGATCAACAAGGTAAAAAGTAATTTGGTTCCACCCTAAACCTTTTAAATTCAGTTATAGGCAATTTAACTTCAATTGTTTATTCAAGGTTAAATAAAAGTTTGTAACAGTCTACAGGGTATTCTATTTGACTTAAAAATGGCCTCTAAATGTGCCCTCTTGTTTTTAGGTAACACTGAATGAAGTCAGTCTTCTGGACAAAATGTAATTGTAGACAACAGTGTATTTCCCCTAAACTGCTAACTATGTACTGTTGAAATTTTGAATTATTATGAAACTGATTGCTGCTATAACTGAAAAGGCCTTTAAATATGTTTAATCCCTTAAAGGTCAGCTTTGCAATAGAATGTAATAATGTTTATTTATAAATGATTCTGAAAGCTTGTAGGTACAATGCAGATTACACCATCAGACAGATCAGAAAGAAATTATACCCCAAAAATAACACATTTTGAAAAGAGGAACTGAATATTATTTGTTGAAATTACAAGGAGGGAAAGATGGTTTGTGGTATATTTTATGACTAGAAAAATCTTTTCTTTTACGGAAACAGGGTAACTTTGGAATAATGAAATATTAACGCATAGTTATGCTAATATTGTTATGCTATAAAGGAAATGTTAAGTAATCATAACAGAAAAATCTCTAGAGAGCCTTTATCTGGTTTTAAATTACATATTGGAATCATGAATAACCTGCTACACTTGTAAAATATGTAATAACATACATACATACACATACATATTCTTGGATATGTAATAACTAATTTAAGCCACTTCTCAGGTGATTCAATAAACTTAAAATGTCGGATTTCATGTTGTTCCAATATGCATTATTCATGTTATTACAATATCATCAATATTACGTTCATTATGTAGTAGAAAAAAGTAAATCTTCAAAGAACTGATTTAAACATATATGTAGAATGTATATCCAGATAATGTCCTTTTAAGTACCACTTATGCAATCTTCATTATCACACCAACAATCTAGGCTGTATTTTTTAATAAAATCAAAGCAAACTAGAATATGATATCAGACTAGAACTATAAAAATTTTATGGAGTATTAGACAATTATTTCCGGAAATGCATAGCCTAATACTACTTTTTTAATCATTAATTATTTAATAATTTTGTTATTTTTTTCTCAATTTTTTTTATGTAAAATCATAAAGCCTACTAAGTACATTGCACTTTAGACACTTGGATTTTTAGCAAAATATAAGGCACAATCTATTCGTCAATATGAATAGCAAATAAAACAGTTAAGTTTCAGTAAAAATTCGTTAGACATTTTTTTTAATTGTTGCATTTTTTGAACTCCCTAATATTAATAGTAATAATCCATAAATTTTTTTCACAAATAAATCGGCCATAGTTGCGGATTTTTGATTGAACAATATGGATCACATCAATAAAAGTTCACTGGTCATTCAACTACAAATTAATTTGAAAATAACAAAGTATTAATGAAAAAATCATTGTTATTCTTTATTTCATTTCAATCTCTATATGGAAGAATATTTGAGCTGAGATAAGAGGGAAGCGTATATTTTGACGGATGCAATATTGAGAAAACATTTCTATCTCAATGGATGGAAGGTTTCCAGAGCATTATGTCAGTTCCATTCTATATTCGGAAAAAAAAATTGACATTTTTATGTTATCGAGAATGGCGTGCTATTACTTAAATCTTGTAAACTTAAAGATATTGACTGGAACTTTTAAAGCATCTTTACAGCTAAGAAATGTATCTTAAATTTATGCATATTTAAAATATCTGTGCTTTTAGAGTGTCTTTCAAATTTCTAACTTGAATATCGTTTGAGATTCTGCCAAGCTAGAAACCATTGAGTTTATAATTATAAGTACAAGGGTACACTCACTTATAATTTAATGGTATAGCTATTAAACGAAAAGCTATTAAAACTAAACTCTAAGCGAAAAAAATGAACATTGATAATATTACCAGCAGTTACTTGTAATACTTGTCAGTACCAGCTTAACAATAACCAATCATACTATTCTATAGGTATAAAAATTATTCATTAAAAAGTCTGCGAAAGGTCTCTTTTACTATTCTAAGTAGTAGCAGTATATGAAGAGTAGCAATATGAAGAGAATGTTATTTAAAGAAAAATACGATTAATTTTGAGCTGCTAAGTTCCAAACTACAGGTTCATTTCATATTAGTATATCTACCATAAATTGTTCTTTAATCAAGTTTCGTGTGTAGCGATCTGAACCAATACATTAAAAATGTCTCTTTTACTGCACCAGGTAATGTCCATAATGATGAACATCCTTACTAAATAATAGTGTTGACTCACAAACTGAACCCAAGGGTTTGGGCGAAGGAATAAATTTGTTTTTGTATTTCCTTGCATAGAAAAATTTATGTTTGGGATCTTGAACGTTTTTCTCATTTTTTTTCCATGAAGAGTTATATACAAAAAAAATAATGACTAAGTATGGAGCTATCAAAAAAAAAACTCTTTAAGGGAATAGTTTGAAGCAGGGAAGCGTTGGTTTGAATTGAAAGACATGAAAACCATGCATTTAGTAAGATATTGTCCAGTGGCATCACCATTGATTGTCCAAGTCCATGAGATGAACATTATTATCAAGAATATATATTAAGCATGAAAATATATATATTCCTTTTTTTTTAATTTTTTTATAAATACAGAAAACTTTGTTTCTTGAAGCAATATCTCTACTGTCCATCCTTGTTTTACATAATTTGTCAGGAGGAAGCGCTAATGCATCTGTCATTTAGCAAAGCGTTCTGTGGTTACCTTTGTGTTTACCTTCATATCCTGTTATAAGTAGAATTAAATCCAAGTGCTTGTTAGAGGGATATTTGGTACTACTGAGTTTCATGTGGCTTTATACACTTCCTTGTCAAACCACCTGCCAGTAATGATGACATAGAAATATCATTCCAGTTCGTAAAGCCTAACCTACAACACTGAGAAACTCAAGTTATTCAAGCTCGATGTGGTACTAACCAGAGCGTTTTCTCAATCGAAGTTCAATTGAGCGTCAAAATAAATCCTAATTCAACTCCTTCGATAATATATTTTCCAATACATTAACTAAGTGAGTCGTTCCACCTTTTATTTAAAATCTGGTTTTTCTAGATCGTGTTTGCAAAAGAGTGTTCGTTAAAAGAGAAGAGAAAATTATAACCAAGTTGAAAAAGATGAAAAAATACAAGCATGGCCGAAAAGGTACTCTACCATTTGAAATATGAATCTTAAAATACTTTCTTTTTTTTTAACTTCTTGGAAGGTGAACATTTTGATTTAATACTAGCACAGTTCAATAATTAATGACATGCTGAATTCATGAATAACATCCTACCACTCTCCCTGATTTCTCCCTCCAGCCTATCTCCTTTAGGGTTACCTGAAAAAAAGAGTTTACAACAATAGACACTCTGAAGGCAATAATTCTGAAGGTGGCAATAGCCATAGAAATATTTTTTCTCTATCAAGAAGTGAGCAATCTTTGCATTTCCTATAAGGTATTACCATAACATAAATACTTCTGTAGGTCTCATCAACTTAAAATATTAATGAAAACGCTATTTACTCTTATATTATTTTGACATAAGATTACACAATTGAATTTATTTTATTTGTATAATTCACTTTTTTAAAGAATATAAATTGAAGTTACTAGATATTTTAAACGCTACAGAGACAGGTAATGTGCGGATGGTGATCTTGTAGGCGTTTCCTTTGTCTCCTGGTGGCGTATACTCTATTGTCGATGTTAATCTGTGAAGGATAAATACCTAGTCGTTCCAAAGGGAGGGATTCCAGTTAGTTCATTACCTCGCCTCGACTTGAAACAGCCTAGGTGATAGAATTTGTGAATAATTTCAGCCTTTTGACTTTCTTTAAAAATAGAAGGTTTCAATTACCTTTAGTCAAATCTCATATGTAAAGTGAAATTATTTTTGTATTATTTGCCAGGGTTTTACTGTCTATTTCATTGGTGAAGTTATTGTGAATGTATCTTTGGAGCTCCTGTAGTAGGATCAATCAGTCTTGGCACGGTGGCTAGTTACTGTTGACCTGATGATCTATATTACCAATCGATCTCTTAAACTTATATTATAGAAATTAATGGGAGGTTCAACGTTGACGGTGTTCTTACTAATGCTCTACAACCTTCTTACGCCTTTACAATGAAATTTAGGTATTTACAAGAAACTTAGGTATTTACAATATAAATCAGCAAAAAAACATTTAAGATTTTGAGATTAAAACAAAAGCACTAAAACTGGATTTAAATTAATTTTCTTTTATGACTACGGAAAATAAAACCAAATAATAATATTAGGGACAACAAACTGCTAAAAACTACGAGCTTTCATCTATCTTGAACTATCGTCAGGTTTACTTTTTAGTATGTCAGACGTCAAGCTATAGTTAATAATACACTACATGTCTATGTCTAAATAATGACTAAATATCACACTTAACCAGAAAAACCAAGGACCATGAGTGAAGGTCCATGCATGAGTATGTTACCGGCCATGCTACAGGTATGGAGTGTATTAGCAGTGACGGTCCGGCTACCTGTTAACCATTCAATTTCTCAACTCTTTACAGGATAGAACTAGTTTCAAAATTCATAAAACGGGGTACAATGTTTAAGTCATTCCTTTGCGAATCAATATATACATATATAAATAACAATGTATAACCACAGTAAGATATTCTGAAGTGGGACTAAGATCTTTAACCAAAACAACTACTCTTCGTCAGAATCACACTGGAGATGAAACAAATAAAATAAGCCATCTGTGTCCTATTGAGAAGAGAGATAGTCAAGATGGATATTTTAAAGGGTTTAAATACCAAAGAAGGAAAACAAAAGGCTGGGTAAATCAGAGTAAATAAAGTGGTTCAGGAAGAAATAAGTAAGACACTATCTTCAAGCTGTCTACCCTGGGTTACAAAGCTAATAATCTTGTTAATGAGTCTAATTCGAATGAACCAAAACTAATACTTATAGTATTTGATCTTTGAAATTTAATTAATGAATAATTGATAATAGCTTGCGATGACAGTGAGACTATGTGTCATGTCAGAGCATACAACACCACACTAAGGATATCGGTTATAGGATCTTATTCAACTTTTTATATTTTAGAAATGTTTTACTTCCCACTTGCATTTATTATTTTTTTTACTTTGTTCTTTAAGACTTATCCTCAACAAGTTGTTCAAATTTACACAATTACTGTAATGATAATAATAAGAAACATGTGACTGATATTTTCTTTGTTGTAGGTGACGAAGTTGTTTGGAGTCAACTATGAAACGCATGCAACAAGTGGTGTGGGTTCTCCTGTTAGCTGGTTACCGTGCTCCAATTCAGAAGACAGCTGTGAAATCGAACGAGTGATCGAAGAAAACAGCGCTTTGGTGCCGTCCTACTCGGAGGCAGTGCTGCTATCAGAGCCCCGACTGGTCTACCTCGCCCGGCCTCTCGAGCCTCCCCCTTACCTGGAAGCCATTGCACTCCCTGCTCCCAACAGTCTTCGCCGATCCTTGACAGAACGCCTTGATTTGTGCACCGCTTTATTGCCTCGCTCAGCCTCGCTCCGACCCAGAACTCTTCTTTCCATGGAGACTAGTCTATAGCTCTCTCTAGACTTCGGCCAAAGCATTTCATAATAACATATTTCTTAAAACTCTCTTTTCAGAAAGGGGTCTTTAATCTTCCATGCCCAATGACCGACCATATTAGCAATGTTTAAAGTTCCTAGGACCCCTTTGTAAAGTAAAAAACATAATGTTTTCCATACTAAGATCATTTGAAAATTTTAAACCGTGGTTTCTGTAGTGTAAGATTAATTTGAAATGTTAAAATCTAAAAGAAAAAAAAAATATCAACATTTATCAGATACTGCATAAACAACTCCTTTTATTCATTCAATTTTTTTATCATGAAATAACATGACTTTATACTTAAAGTCATAATACGAAACTAAGGTTTACATTTGAGTCAGACAGAAGAGTTTGTTATCATATGCAAGATGATATCTAAAGAGTATTCGGTTATCTTCTTTCTCAAGTACAACTGAAAAAAATGGAGTGTTTCTATATATACTCATTCCATTCTCTGCTGAATAGTAAGGTAAACGTAAAATTATGAAGAGGAAGATCTCAGTTGTACTCACAACGTGTTGATTGAAGAAACCCTACTGTAAACAAACCAGTTGTTCAACATTTTTCAGTTTTCCGCTCTCTTATTAAATCCAGCTTTCCCAAAGTCTTCCAAAATAACATTTTGTTAAGCGGAATTAGTAACTAATTACGATTATTTTGCAAACATCTTTAGGTAAAACATAAAAATTCTACATCAGATGAGAAATAACAAATGCTGGAAACAGTTATATTCTCACATAAAATATTCTTAACATTTTTCATCAACAAATATAATCTGTAGTTATCTTCAAGGAAAATTTCAACTCTGCTACTTTCTGAGAGTAAATGATGGTTCCTTATAGAGGAAATTATTACTGTCCTGGGGGATGCCGCGATTTCTCATGGAGGAAAGCATGGCTCTCTGAGAAGAATCTATGACTCCTCTGAGGAGAAGGTGGACTCTTCTTGAAGGAAGTTGCAGTACTTGGCGGGAAAGCTGTGACTCCTCTGGGATGGATTTAGGACTCCACAAATCATGCTTTGGGAATCACGGCCTTTAACAAATGTACAATCAATCCCCAAAGGTCCCTTTGAACCAGTTTCATTGCAACACCCATTCATTTCATTTCAAATAGCATCCCTAGTCATCTCCAGATCATTGGACTCTCCTTTGCCTTTGTCAGGATAAACAAGACCAGAAACATCATTCGCATTATATCAGCATTTTTATAAAATTATTATTAGTAAACGCTTTCAACAAGATAGATGGATATACTAATTATGAATATAATAAATGGATTAGTGTTGGGTTACTTCTATTTTTTTATTAAAATATTAAATTTTCTTAAAACCATTACAAAAACATTCCTTTAAGTATTTATTCAGAGTATTACAGATAAACATAAGCATATTAAACTTAGTATAAACTGATGTGTTTCATTGCCCTATTTCGAACAGCAATCAGCTTAAAACATTTATAATAACGAGTATTAACCAATAAATTACTCATCATTCTTAAAATCAACAACATAATTTTACGTCTCCGTTGGTGTAGCAGAATATTATAAAATTGTTTTATGTAAACTTATCATACTTTAATACAAGTTTTACAGTACTTCAATAATTATCACTTCAATTTGAAAATTTTAAAAATGTGAAATATAACCAAATGTTATATCCATAAAGGATGAGAGCTGAAATAATTGGAATTGAGTAACAACCTGATTTTTACCACTCATAGACTTCCTTCATGTTGAAATACTCTGACCTTAAAAGTTTTCTGTAAGACCATTAAATGTACATCGGCTCTTCCTTTTCTAAAGACTTCATTGATTCTTTATCTTCAAGATTCTCAGTTCTTCATCTTTTTCATTTGGTTTTCTAAATTGGTACTCAGTTTTTTGATATTCTTTATTTACAAAATCAACTTTTAAGATCTGATTCTGTTAAAATGTTAATATTGTGTCCTAAACTTTTTTAACTCATTTATTGTAATTTATTTTCTTCCTTATAATATTGTAGGGTGAAGAGCTAATGAAATGGTCTCCAAATATAAAAATGTAATGGTATAAACAACGCGTTTCGAACACGTAGTGTTCTTCCTCATGCATTAACAAAAAAATACAATGACACCAGAGAGTTATCTATAATAGAAAGTAAATATAGTGCAAAATAAAAATGAAATAAAATAAGGAAGAGAATACGAACCTAAGGGTGATTGTCTGTGGTACAACTGACTGGGAATAGGGAATAATTAAATTTCTATATGTGAAGACCATTTCATTAGCTTTTTACCCTACAATGAGTAAATACCACATAATAACTGATTGCACTACGTTAGAATTCCTTATAATATATATTTGACTTTCGTCTTTTCATTTAATTTGCTTATTTCATTAAATTTCTAGTAAACCATTTTATTTCATAAGAAGTCTAGTTATACAAGATGACCCTCATTTAAAGTGATTGTGCTAATGTTATTAGAACTCACGTCAGTAGATGATACCATCATACCTCGTGTACACGGAGTAGAAGTTGCTCCACCGGTTTTTGATTTCAAGTAGGACAGAAAGGAGTTCTACGATCATCCAAGGACTCCTTCTCCTGTGAACAAGGTATGACGTAAACAACTTCTACTACTGGATTTCAGCTAACATATGAGTTGATTATTAGAATTGTGCTATCACTGCATTAACCTTCCACCCCTCTCCTTTTCTCTCAATATCAGTATTGTTTTTTTGCCATGGTATTCCTTTTACTGAATCAAATCATTAATTAAAAAAAATACCTTCATGCGAAATCCAATTAATCTACTAACAGTCTTCCCATCATAGAATCGTTTTACTTTTCATATCCACCGCACATCATTCTGAAGGCTTTAAAGTTAATTATTTTTAATTCCATTAAAATACATTTTCAAATTAAATCCATTAATGTATATACTCATTGTTGATTATTATATGGTTATAAGAAATAATTCAAATAACATTTAATACTTCTTTTAAATTCACATTGAGTTCATTTTTGCCATAATATTCTTAAATGCATATAAGAAAACTTAATACGATTGTACCCATTGTTTGTTATGTTTATAATTTCAGTATTTTTTAAAATATAGTAAACATTTAGTTTTAAATTGAAGTAATAAGGTTCTCAAAAAAAAAACCAATGTATCTTTTCTATTGAAGCAGTATTGTTAGTAGAGTTATCAGTGGTCATGCCTGATACATTAGTATTTAGCCTGATTTCTGATGACCCTAGTATTATGAGATAGTTTTAGTCTTTTGACAGATTAGCCACTAGTTTATTAATTTTCTTTTGTATTCATTTTTGTTTATTCTGGTTAGCTTATAAACATTTTGAACAATCATTCCCTTTAAGAGGTTTACGGCCCTGTTGATTCCTTCGGAATCTATTGCAACGTTGCAACATCAGTGACTAATGATAAAAGGAAAGGAAAAGAGGATAATTTTTTTCTCGGTACAATAGACAAAGAAGGTCAAGAACAAATGAAAAATACTATTATCTGTCTGATGTAATCCTTAGACAAGGCTATTGCTCTCAATAAAACGAGTATAATTTGTATAAACCATTACTGATCCTTATGGTATTTTATATGACAAATTTAACTGATAAGAAATCTATTATATTTCGTAACAAAATCCATGTTTCATGTGTGGTTAATTTAGCTTTTATTCAATTTATGTCATAATTAAAACTTACATTTTATATATTGATTGTTACATGCAATAATAATAAGACATGAAAATTGTCTGTTCCATATAATGAGTATTTGTGTTGTTAAAATTATAATTTTAATGACTTCCTTGACTGATGTATGCGTATATAATGACACAATCTACACTGAAGATATATCTACACCTTCAAAGGTTTATTACTGACCAGTTATAGGATAACTATGTTTTAGGTTGATCAAGAATAATAAACCTAAAAATGCTGTAAGGGAGAACTGTATGGGTGTATGTAGTTATTGATATATCTTACCTGTGTGTTCTTTCTCTCTTTTTCAGTATTTATTATTTAGTTAAAAAAAATCTGCCTAAAATGCCATCTACTCTAGAGAATCTCCTTTGACTAAGTTAGATATACGAAATCTTATGACTGAATTACAGAATTATTTCATTTATATTAACTGACATTCATTTTGGTTTCTTTAATTCAAAGTTTCCATTGAAATCGCAGGAATAGAAATCCTGTTCTGATATAATCTTATTTTAGTTAATTTAGCCTTAAAACTGTGAACTCAGATCATCTTAAGTATGATTGTATGTATGTATGTATGTATATTTACGTATTATCATGTCTGCCTTTATTCTAATAGTATAATCAAGTGGTATTTGTGTATTCACTTACAAATCTGTGTTCCTTAACGAAACATTTGGTCAACAATACCCTAAGCTCCTTGCTCTTGTCTGATGTTATTTTAAGTAAAACTCAATTATTTATGAGCTCTAAATCTAATGATGAAAGATGTCCATAATCCGATGCCATAATCTGATGTACTTTATGCTTTCAGTACTCATCAGATAAAGAAAGAGTTCATTCATTAAAGTATGGTAGTTCATATTCAAGACATTGGTTAGATTGCATCTGACTATTTACTGATTACCTCTACATTGCTTAGATCATCAGACCTACTGTACAAACATTGTTAACTCTGCATCTAAGTTTATTCAACACAAGAATTCTCTCATCCCAATCTTGTAAACTCCAACTCTTTTTCTAACACAAATACCTCCATATGCTCCAGTCTTGTAATTCCTAACTCTATAATTTCCTACTGTATTCCCTCATACCCAGTTCTGGAAGCTCTGACTGTTCTGCAAACCTAAGCATTCTCTCATGTTCAACCTGATAATAATATCTAACACCTCAGCTTACTATGAACCCCGCAATTAATTTTAATCTGTTAAACTATTCTTTAAACAAAAATTTACTCTATCTCGGTCATGTAAGCTCTAAATATTCTGCTGACTGCAATAATTACTTATGTCCTGCCACTAAGCTCTGAATTCTTTGATTACTAAAAAGAATTTCCTTATATCCTGTATAATAGGCCCTATATGTTCTGCTCACAACAATCATTACCTTACTCTATTGGGTTATAAAGTTCCAGACACTAAAGGATTCCCTTAAGCCCAGTCCACTAAGCTGAAACAACAAGCATTCCCTCATCATAGTCCACCAAGATCTGGCTCTTCTGCTCTTCACCAGCCTACCCTTCCATAACTAATTCTGTAAGCTCTAACCTTCTTGTTACCTGAAAGTTTAGTTCCCAGCCTCTAATTCACACATACCAGTACTCTGCCTCCTAACTCTTCTCATGGACACAACTATGTGTTCATGCTAGTCCATTAATCACTAATGTTTTCCCCTAACACAAACATTCCTTCATGCCTAATCCAGTATCTTTCAATTTTCAGTTCACCAAACCTCAAACCCAGTCCTCTTTCTTGACACCTCTATGCTCTAACTCTTCCACTCAACACAAGCATTTCTCTTAACCCAATCCTATAAACCTGATTCTTTTCTCTTCACTACAAGACTTTACTCATGTACAATACTTTCCAGCACTAACACCTTCCGTCCACCAACATGTCTCCAAAGCTCACCACCATCTTAAAAAACAGTTCCTTTTCCCTATCCCCTCAACTTTTCATTTCCTTCCTTTTTTCGCTCAAACATCACTCTTCCGTCAATTGAATAAGCTTTCTATTAATACTAATTAAATAATGCGCTTATTAGAGCTGTAACAAAGCAGAAGATAAATCTAATTAAACAAAACCAATAAAAAATTTGTTAAGGTTAGATTGAAACAGTTGTAGGTGACTTTACAAGTATATCATCTGACTAAAGGGAATTTTCATTTCATTGAATTATCCTACTTACAGTTTGGTACAAGAGCATAGTATTTTTCCAAATTGAATGTTAACGAAAAATCAATTATGAGAATTCTCTGTTAAACATTTCTAAAAAGAAATCAATTCTAATTCTGTAATGTACATATATTAAATTACTGTACAATTTTACAATTATGAATTACTCTTGATTATTTTAAAACAAATGTACATGATAAAAGTATCCTGAAACAATACTGTTCAATATAATCACCTGATGTTCATTTTATTTACAATAAAAACTTTTCAAACTATTATTATTTAACCAAATTCTAGTAAAAGTTGTAGTAAAAGTAAACAATCCGCAGAGTTTCTCAGTACACTGTAGGTGAAGGCTTCTACTCCAGCTCGATGCCACCGGCCTAAGAGTCTAAAGTTCAACTGATCCTGCCACGGTAAGCACCCTTGAATACTTATCACGGCAATTATAAGGCTCCCGGTCCGGAGGAGCTCCCACCTATATGTATAAAAAAGACTTTCCCAGTCGTTGAAAGTGTCCTGACTAAAATTTATGGAATGTTTTATCCTGGGCTACTACCCAGCATCATGAAAGAAAGCTGATGTTGTCATGCTGGTGAAGGGAGGCGTTAAAGACCCAACCATGGCGTCGTCATGTAGACCAATATGTCTCAGGCCCTCTATGGGTAAGTGGCTGCCAGTCAATAAGAGGTAGATCTACTGACGACGCCTTGGAGGATAAGAAGCTGAATTACTGAAAGAGATTCCAAATATGTTGTGGGTCTTTTACAGATATAAAGGGTGACCGACAATGTTAAAGCAGGTCCTAGAGTCAGTGATGTCACCTGACAATGTGAAAGAGGTCCTACGCAGCTGCTACTTTGAAAACAGGTCTGTGTTCGTCAGGTCATAAAACTGCACAATTTGGGGGGGGGGGGGGGGGGGAAAGAGGATGCCCTCAGGGCTGAGAGTTACGACCAGTACTATGGGCATTCATCTTTGAGGTTCCGCTAATAGAACTATTAGACCCTGGCCACACACCAATAGCATATGTAGACGACCTGGTTGTGGTTGTGCGCGCCGGTTCCAGGAGGGAAAATCTAACTATTCACTACAGATAATTAAAATATGGTGTCAGTAATAAAATTGCCGTTGTCCTTGGATAAGTGCTCTGCGTTGATGCTTAAAGGAAAGCTAAATCTGGGGAGTATGCATCGTATATATTATGACGGGATAGACGGGATACGTATACAATTTAGGCAAGAAGCCAAGTATTTGGGAATCCTGATTGGCGAGGGGTTTAAGTTCACAAAGCATATTAATGAAATGGCAGGCAGAGCTCTAGTGCATCAGTGCCAAATCAAGAGGCACGCTATATAATGCCATCTGTGAGGAAGTCATAATATATGGAGCACCAGTTTGGGACCCCGACTTGAACTCCTCGCACTGCAGAACTTTGGTTTTCCCTCAGCGTAGAGAGCGTTTAGTAGTGACCAAGGGCTATAAGACCACTTCTGCTCTAACGACGCAGGATCTGGCTGGACACATGACCATCGATATAAAAATAAAACTTAGAGTAGAATTGTTTTTCCTGAAGAGAGGGTGCTGCCCCAAATGGATTGTCTATTCTCCTGAAGCAGTCATGGACAGGAACAGCAACTCAAACGTTGAGCAGTACGACTACGGCAGGTAAGATGGGACAAGCGAGAGGTAGGTAGATGGACCCACCGATTCCTCCCAGACACTGAGTTTAGACTAAGGTTGAGAGACCTCTTAATTTACTCATTGGCCAGCTTAGGTTCTTACCGGGCTTAGAGATTTGGTGCCTACCTCTCCAGGTTTAGATGGCGGTACAATTCAGGATGCTTCTGAGAAGCTCCCCTGGAGAGTGTAGAGCACATCCTGGAAGTATGCCCAAGGTACGCCATAGAGAGGTATGTCTATGAGATGGCAACAAGGAGGTTTGTGGTCGACAATTATCGTAGCGCCTCATCAAGATACCGGAAGGAGTTCTTTGCATACATCTATAGCAGCAGAAGAACTAGGAATACTCCAGGTATTACACCACCTGATTTTACTGAGTGAAAGTTTTTGTTTTTATAGTGCTTTTTTAGTTTATATTTTCATATAGTGCTTTTACGTTACCTGGAAGAAGTTTAGTGTTTTCGTTTTGTCATTAAGTTACGGAAGATTTATGGTCCACCTCGGGCTTATCTCGGAGTCTAGTCTTGCCTCTATGTTTGGCCAGGGCTTGTTGCCCACGAGACGTGAAGAAAGAGCTTTCACGTTAAAAGGCATCAATCTGTTCTGTTATTACTCGCGATATTGCTGAATAAGTAGGGTGCGAGCAATAATACCAAAACAGGTAAGAACCTAATGCAGTGGTTCTGAACCTGTGCCTTAGCAAGTGAATACAACAGCACCTCCAATCAGTGTCCCGTGACAAATGAGGAGTTCTCAACATTGCTTATAGGTGCTGCAATAAGATACTCCAAAATCTGGAAGTGTTTACCAACAATAGATATTATGCACTAGACACTTATATTAATGATAAATGTATCTTGATAATTTTCACAAGTTAAATTTACGAAAATGTGTTTCAGTACAATAACGTTAAAAGAATTTTTGAAAACAAAATGTTTGAAAGCTACCTTCCTTAAATAATAGAATTAAAAAACTGGCAAATTGTCGTAGTAAAAAAAAAGTCTTTCATTCTTACCAACCAAATTTAATTAGATTGACTGAAAAAATATGTTCTGATGAAATAACATCAAATGTAGTTCTTAAGATGTGAGTATCTAAATGTTGAATTCATTTGTATTAAAAAATCCAACATGATGGTATATGATATCATTCAGAAGTATGCTATGGCCTTTTATTAAACATGGAATCTACGAGTAACACAATAATACTACAATAGATTACAGATCTATATACTGAACTACAAAATTACCAAAAATATAAAAGTCTGTGATGATAGATATACCTAAAAACCAACGTATACAAATTGAATTCTGAAGCAGAAGTTTAAAAGTTGTACTAATTAAGTTTATTTTTTTTAATGTCGAATGTAGATTAAAAAATAAGCGAATGTCCTGTTAAAAGCTTCTACTCTAAGTTTCTCAACAGTTCAACTTGACGTAATGATGTTAGTAGTCCTACTAACTTTCTTTATCAAATTTAGTTCGTATGTTCATTTTTACATTTCATAATATTAAATTAATTTTTACTTCATTGAATTATGTCAAATTGTATAAAATCATGCAATAACAACTTGTCCATGAAATGCTTGGATTCTGTCCAGAAGAAAGGGTGGCAAATTAAGAACTAATGGATGGAAAGCCAGGTCGAAGTCGCTGAAAATGAAATGGCTGATTTCTTAGTGAAACAAGGAGCTACCATACAATGCATCAAGTTCTGCGCTCACGTCTTTCAACTCTGTCAGATAGCAAATTAGATCTTCTTAGACAAGAAAACTGGACGATATCCTCAAATAACAAGAGCCGGATCAAACCAGCAACAGAAGCACCAATCAACCGAAGTCTACCTCGCCGAGTGGAAGTGGCCCCACAAAATTCATGTCTTGCCATCACACGACTGTACTCCATGTGGGAACAGAATCATGAACTCCAACCACTTGCTTTCATGCACAGCTATCGACCACAACCGAACAGGCGACGGGGAAGACGACAGGATGGTCTTCCATCCATAATGGTCAGCGCGCCACCTGATGTTCAACAGCAAAGAGTGGGCTTTGGTTAGTAAGTCAAATCAAAACTTCTAAAGTAAGCCTTTTTACATTAATAAACTTATATAGATACTAATTGATTAAGTATGAATACATCTTAAATAAAATTTTTAAATTACTAATTTTTTAATATGTTATCAATCTTCCCTTTATCATGTAAACCTATTGCTTTACAAACGTTATTTTCACATGTAATATGATCTTGCCAATGTTAAATTTTTGTGGTTTTTCTGTATTTTGTTATTTTACGTTTAAAGAACCATGACTTAAGAAAAATCAATTAGTTATGTTTATATTTTTTTTTACTTTTATTTTGATTTTTGATTATGGTATTTTTTCCAAGCAACTCAGCGGACACATTGACTATACCAACATTTTCAAGGGAATTTCGCAAAAAAATTCGACAAACAGTTTGCAGTTTATTACCAACAAGACTAAAGATTAACAACCCTCCCTCTAGTACATCGAACAAAATGTAACAAGCTGTATGTAGCTAGTCTGTAGCAACCAAGAGAAGCAGGTCAAACGCATCCCATTAATATGTGTGTGGTTTATTATGGAAATGAAGCTTGGAGCGTGATGAAACCATGTCTAACTCGACGCTACCTCCTCCTGTATTCCACCCAGGGGAATTCATGAAGGAACTGCTTCCTAACAACCAACCCATATTCAACGTCTTGTAGAATGCAAAAGATTTCTGGAACAATTTTAAAGAATTCTATTCATATTGCTATTGATGTTTCAAAACATGAGACAATGAGCTTGGTAGTAAATTTTGTTTTAGGTTTTCTCCTTCACAGCTTTTCTTTAGGGACGGAAAGTATATGAATCATTTAATGACAGACATAGGAAATGAATCTCAATAAATTTAATATATAATAAATAATTTATTTCGATTTGAGATCTTTAAAGCCTACTCAATATTTTATATGCTTGGGACTCTTCACCTTCTGATGACGACGATGGTCGAAATATAGAAGTGAGTTATTACTGTGTCTGTCTGTGTGCTATCTTCGTTAATTGTTTTTTATTAAAAAGTCCGTTGGACCGTTTCATTTAATTATTATGTATATATATATATTCAGGTAACTCACCACAAATTAAAGAAGATAGTCGCTCTAAGGCCTTTCGCTTTCACGTCGTCAGAGAGCAAGTGAATACAAGTTGTAAGCAGGTTATGAATTTTGATTTAAAGAAGGAGTAAGATTGGCATCATTGACAGTATTTTTCCTATAACTGTTGAAATAGTCTTGATTTGTTTGTCAATTCCTTCAATTAGAAATTCATCTAATTTAAAAAGGCCTGGACTAGTGTTGACTAAGCTCTTAGAAAAGTCTTTTATGAGGGCGCTTTCAACAATGTTTCTTCTTCTTTCACATGACATAAAAACCAACTCCTTTGCTTCTTCCCAGTTAATTATGAGATTTTTGTCTCTAATGTGTAGGAACAAGGCACATTTATCATCTTGTCTTCTAACTGAATACTGATGTTGCTTAATCCTTGTATCCATTCCTTTTCCCGTCTGTCCAATATAAGCCAACTCGCAATCCTTGCAAGGAATTCTGTATACACAACAGTTTTTTCGGCTTCTTTTAGAGTTATGGACAAGTCTATTCGACAAATTACCACCACTACTAAATGTAACTGAGATATCTAGCTTCTTCAACAAATATGGAATGTCTTTTAAACATGGGCTGTAGGGAACCACCAGCAAATATATATATTATATATATATATATATATATATTTGCATGGAGATGTTCTTCTTGATTTCTTCGGAGACATTGATACGAAGAAGTATTAAACACCGCATGCGATTGGTTGACTATACTAGCCAGCCCAACCATTCACCCGGCCTCTCATGGCTACTCAGCCGATTGGTCATCACCATTCACAGGGGCATCGAATTCGCTTACATCGATTACTAATTTGTATATTATATATATATTATGTGCACTAAAAAACAATATCCTTTTTAACTTTTACCAAGTGGACAAATCTGAAGCACAAGATTTTTCCACTTCCTGTATAAAAACCTAGTATAGAGGCAAAGATTCCTTAGCGCTGTACTTCAAATTACGATAACTTTGTAATTTTAGCGAAAGAGGTCAATATGTGATTCATAGATACATAGGTATCAGTGTAACCATAATATGCAGTGGATCAGCAATCCATCGGATAATTTTGGTACAATAGTTCAGAACTTTATTATTGAAATTTACCTTGAATTTAAACCAAAATATTTGCATATGAACCATTGTTTTTATGCCTCCTCTGATGCCCCATCTACAACTCAAAATCAAAATTTGCAAAATGACAATCTTATGTTTGTGCAGAGCAATAATTTGCGTTTCCAGTACTCAGGAATTTCCATAAAAAGTGATTTAATATGGAATAATTATCAAAATTATAGGCTGAACACATTTAAGTATCAGTGTTTGCTAATTTGAGTTAAATCTCAAATTTAATAAATATCGCCAGTTCCTCCATCGGAATGGAGGAGGGATACATCATGTGACTGCTTTGGTGGCAAAAAGGGTAGTCCAAAGTTCGCAACATGACGAATAAAAGGTATTTATCCTTATTCCCAAAGATAACAAGAAATAAGTGCAATAAAAAGAGTGTTGAGTAACTGTGAAAGGTTTGATAGGAAATTATGAGTGAGACGGAAAGTCTGTTCGGCTTTTGATTGAGTGTATTGTGTCACACCCTCCCACTACAGCGACACTCTAAACACGCCGTTTTGTGAGCTTTACATACTGCAACCAATACTCCATACTGACTACTTCATATTATATATTATACAAATTATAAAGTATTTTTGACAAAAGACATGTATATATAATCACATATTAATATATTTCAAAATGGTATTAAGATATTTTGAACAGTAGTGGTATTTACCAAAAGCATTTAAATATTTATTACAACAATTTAGTGAATACATACTATCTTTAAATACTTCTCCTGATAAAAAAAGGTGTTGAAATAGAGAAGTGAAAATTGCTTACCTACAAAATCAAAAAAATAAGCACAATGGCAATACAAAAAAGAAGTTTTAAAACTTTTCCATTGCTGTGGAAAAAGAAGTGTTTTTTAATTTTCGAATAATTTATATAAATACTTGTATAATTGAATCTACAGTTCTTTGGATTCAAGTTAAACCTTGGATCTGGATCGACATCTAAAATTATGGTTTTTGTTTATAAATAATGTTCATAGGAAGAAGTATGCAATATTCATAGAAAAATTACTAGTTCCCTTTTGCTCATAACTATACACTCTGTTTATTGTTTCAAATCCATTATATATGGATGGTGTTGTCGTTCTGTAGAAGGATAATCTTTCCAAAAATGTGAATATTTAAAAAAGAAATTTGGAATATAATTACCCTAACATGTTACCAAAATCATTAATAATCAATTGGTATATACGTTCCTTTTTAACGTGGCAACATCAAGTATGTTCAAAGTGAAAACAATCGTCTTGGTTCTAAATTTTTTTTAAAAAATGTGCCTTGAAGTTCCCGTAGCCTCATCTGAGGAAACCTCAAAGAACCCCATGAATAGTATTTTCAAATGTTATCAAAAAAACATGAAATTACAGAAGCCTGGTTCTTCTGTTGAAAGGAAATAAGTGTTCATTATTCATTTTGTCGTAAATGTATGATAAAGTACGTGTGGCAATAATTACATCTCATTCTATTTCCATGTATAAAACTGCAACAGTCATTTAAGTGACTTAAAAGCAAATAAATCTGAAAGAACTACAACTCTGTGACAAAAAGAGACATAAAACAAATAAACTGCATAAATAACCTTCTTTTATAAACTATATAGTGGTGCTAGCACATGATCAATTATATATGAAGAATAAAAAGAGAATGTAAGTTGAATAATTGTTATATCTTTCCATCAGTGCATGATTACAGCAGCACAACACTGAATGAACAAAGAAGATGGATCTTTCTATGTTTTACAAAATAATTAATTGTAGGCAGGCATGTAGAAAAATGATGAGGCTAAAGATTTATTACAGTGTTTCAGTTTCTCCACGCATTTACTCGTAGTTTGTTTTTCGACTAATTAACGCACATTAATCAGATCAATTTTGTTAGGCAGCCTTTATGACTGAATGGTAATTCTCATGTACCAAATTTGGTACACCTACCATAATTTTCCAATCCATTCTCACAGCAGACATGTATTTCAGTATCAGGATTGAAACAATATAGCCTATAAGTTATGTAGGGAACACAATCTTCAAATCAGCTTTTTGATTCATGTAAATACTGTTGACACCCTCTTTGGTTGTTGGATTTTATAGAAGTCACAGAATATATAGATTCATCTCCCTCATGTCCTAGATTTCTCCAATCCAAAAATGAGAGGAAGGAAGATTTGATTTAATCGGTCATATATCATAAAAGGAAACTAAATAATTTTTTTTTAATATATGTCAGCATGCAAATAGCAGTGGAAGAATTTAATATTTTAGTATATTCTAAAAAAATTCATTTTTAAGAATTCAAAGGGATAAACGAATTTATCTTAAAAACGTTGCAATTTTGTATGTTATATGATTTTGGTTTTTTTTTTTTTTGTTGGTTGGTTTTAACTTTCATTATGCATTCATTGTGTATTTTTGGAATCTAAATAAATATTTCTTGTTAATATTTGTATTCCTAATATTGATATGTTAAACCTATAGTGTAGTTCACAATTTGTCTGTTTCAAATACGCCCCCAGTGGGGCCATGCAGCCATAAACGCAGGCTGCATTGGCTTATATATATCCACAGGTTCTTTGAACCAGGGGCAAAAAAGACCACTGACCTTACCTGTAGCTGAGCAGGTTTAGTAGGACCTTTGGTCTGGAGTTTGATCCGAAACTCTTAAAATGAGTCTCTTAAAATAGGGTCTGCCATCCTCCATGGAGAGAGGCACGGTGGCGGGGGCCTCCCTCCATCCCACCAACTGAAGTTGGACTAGTAGTGGCTGTTAGTTCTCACCCAAGTTGAGTAGACCCTTGAGGTTGCTGTATGGGAATCAGTAACTTCTCGGGAGGATGCCTGCTTAGCATATCGGGGGGCTAGAGACCCCAAACCCTTAACAGTGGGAACGGGCCTTCAACTCACCTGATTGGACTAGATAACTGGTACTTGCCTGATAGAGGCTCGGGCTCTTGAGGGAAGCTCAGTGTGGGGATGATTAGATACCACCCCATTTTTATGTTCAGTTCAGGTGGCAGTTAGCCAACGAGAGATTGGTAATCTCTCTCTATGAATCATTTCTCTAGGTACTAACAACACTCCTCACAATGACGCCCTCTTGGGGTTCGATGAACTAGTAGCAAGCCCTGGTCCAGGGGGTAAAAGGCAGTGCCCTCTTCGGAGCGGGACGACAGAGTTCAAAAGAACACTTGGGTAGTCCTAAAACTGTAAGACACTGTAGGTTATCCTGACCACTGTTTGGTCTGTTTCAAAATGTCATGCTACTTTAAGTACTCTTATTTTTTTTCCGTATTCTAATCATTTGTAACACTTCTCTGCAGCAATTTACAGCTTATGTAGTGTGTTTCACTGTCAATTATTATATGATTTGAAGTTTATATAGAAATCACCACCGAACAAAAGGAAATGCCATTTATTTTACTCCCTTCTAATTGCAGTTCTATGAAGGTTTTGTAATAACAAAAAAATTTTCAGGTCGAAGTCAAACTTGTATTGGTGACATTTTAGATTTATTTAAAACTTCTTTCATAGATCTAGAAGTCACTTGTATATTATGACATCCGCCACTATTAATTTAAGTCTCTGCGATGTCACTAGCTGGCCTCTTTTGATTTTAGTCATATGCTTTTGATTTATTCATGTTGCCCTTGAGTTCGTCATACCGCAATAAGGCAGACAAGTTTATATTTTTTACATGGTGCCGTTAAGCTACTTCTCAGATCAACAACATCCCCCGTATAACAAAACGAAACAGTACCGCGATGCGCCCAATATATGTTAGGCCTCAGAGGTGAGTTGCCATGACTTACATAATACAAAAATGTATAGCTGATAACTTTCATGAAGACTGATCACATCTTTATTAAAAAGATCAAATAATTTCTTTTTAGGAAAATTAAAGGAAGAGATGAGAAATAGCAAAGAGAAAAAAATTAAAAGAAACGTGAAGAAGTTTTAAAGAAAAACAAGGAAAGAAAAGATGATCTAATGAATAAGGAGAAAACGGTTGCAAGTCTGAAAAAAAATGAGAAGTAAGGAAAAGAAAGATTAAGACACCTCCTTAATAGTTTATTTCTTCCCTATTTTATTACTTTACTATAAGTAAAGTATAGTGATCGTGAAAAAATTCGATCTCGAGATTTTGACGGAATTACATGTTTTGAGGTTCCAGAAGTCGTTTTATGACGTTTTTACGATGATGTCTGTGTGTGTGTGGGTGGGTGGGTGAGTGGGTGCGTGTGTTAGCATTGCTTGTTACCACGCTACGGTCCAGAATCTTTGATGGATCAAGTTGATATTTTACAGAAAAATGGGCCCCATTTAGACGAAGATCCCTATTGTTTGGGAAGAATTATGCATGATGGAAAAGTCACTTTTTTTGCCAAAAACCGTTTTTTTTAAAACATTTATTTCTCCTAAACTGATAACTCTAGAGTTTTGAAATTATGACATTATCTTTGAAGTTACAAATGCAACAAACGAAAAATATATTCAGAATTTTAAGACAACAGGAAATATTTTTTTTTCAATAAAATGTAAAAATTTTGACTTATAATTCAATCTCAAACCTTGTGAGAGCGATACAAGCCATACTGTTTGACGGATCAAAATGAAACTATGCCTACAAATAGAACATTATATGGCAAAAGAGTTGAGATATTTTTTTTTGAAATTACTTTCGCTAAAGGGGCGTTACAGTACGATTTGTGTTTTCAGAAAATGATTTTTTGACGCTAAACGGCTCGTTAAAAAATAATGAAAATTTGACCAAAAATGGAACAAAAAATTAGCAATTGACAAAAAAAAATTCATGAAGTTTCAATTACGGGAAAGAGCAATAACGATATAAAAACTGTTTGTTTATTCTAGACCAAGAGATCACCTGCTATACTTGTCGAATTTTTTGTATTTTTTTACATTGTTTACGTTGACTTAGAAATTTTTTGAGCGAATCCACTGAGATAAAATTGATGTTTCTAATGGAAAAATGAAAATATATTATTGACTTATAAGAGATGTAAGAGGAATAATATTGTGCAGGTAAATGATAACACTCATTAAAAAAAAATTCGTATATATGTTATTTAACAAAGGGGAAGGAAAATGATCTTATTAAATACTAAGAAGCCATAAAATTCCCAGTATAATAATTCTGTTAAAAACCAAAAATGTAAAAGATAATTCAAAATTGAAATCTTTCGTATAGAGATTAATAACTGTAATTATCGTACATCTTTAATTAACAAATCACCTTAAAACAACATTTTCTTCGCTGTTTAAGAAGTTTTTCAGAGAAACAAAGAGTATTTTACCGTTTCAAATTTGAAAATTTTACATTAATATTCAATGTAGAAGGATGTCAAGTAAACAAACGATGTAAGAAATCTACTGGCTATTTGAACAATAGCCATGTTCTCTTGTAGGATACTATTTCGTTTCAAGAAATGTTCACTTTGGTTTTTCAAAAATGTTATTACTGCTGTAGTTATACTAATGAAATTATTTGCAAATAATAAATTATTTGTGATGTACAAAAATAAGCTTATAAATTGATATGTCCTTCAATCACTATCTGTACTCCTCAGGAATGTCAGGCTAATAATTAAATCCCATTTAGATGTTTACGTTATGCTTAAATGAGACGTTATGTTTTATATACTCAAGAAATTGGACATTAAGTTACTTATAGTAAAGTAGAGTGTAGGCCACTCCAGATTTTTTTATTAAGTGTTTTAAAATGGATAATGAAGATTATGATGTTTTTTTAATAATATATATATAAATATGAAACATAATTATTTTTTTTCAGCGGTTAATTACCATTAACACTTTTTTTATAACTTCACTATATTGTCAATTTTAGAGACTATAACAAAGAAAAGGTAGAGAGGTCGGTTAAAGAGAGACAGTGAGAAAGGAGAGTGATTTGATAAGAAAAGGGGTAGGCGAAGATAGGAAGACGAAATCAAGCTATTTATTCAGCATGATTTCTTCAGCTAACTGTCCCTCAGCGCTGGCATTCTGCAGTGGCAATCATAAGAGCGGCTAAGACTAATTGTTAAATTGATTTTTAAACCAAAAAATTAAGTACTTAAACTATTTCTTAATAATTACTTATAATTACAGAATGTAAATACCTGTGATGAATTGATTTCTTGTTAAATTAATAGAAGCTATAATGGTTGAAGAACTGTAAGGGTGCAAATGGTTAGATTTGTAATTGCAAATCATTGCGATCTAAAGTCAGTTCATAAACCACAATGTATTAATTCCCAAGTTGGCCTTTTCATTAGCGCGAAATCAAAATATATTACCACTTCTAAGCTGAAAAAGATGAACACTTTCTTTAACTTTTCTTAGGTTTCAACATCACAAGTAGGTAATATTTTTATTAGGACTTTTTGTATAAAATGCGTTACTGAAAAACTGAGGCATATACAGATAAACACAATAAAGGAATTTCCAACAGTATGCATATTAAAATATCAAAACCATGTATCATTTGTCTGAGTGTTAATTGGTTAAATAACACCTAATTTGAATGGGAAAGTACCCATTTTCATACAAGTTTTCAAGGGCATATTTGGTATAAAATAATCTCGAAAAATTATTATATATGATTAAGAATCTAGGATTGTCTACAGTCAACTATTCTAAAAGTAAACCTTCTGTTAAACTCATTCATAATAAAATTGTTAAATTATTTTATTTTAATTTCGCTATATCAATTCTAACAGTTGCAATTTAAAAGTAATCTTTGTTATATCTTAGATGTAAATACATAACAACTTAATAACATGTTTCATGTAACAATTAATTTTTTAAGACATAAATTATATTTTGAATGTTAATGTTTTTAAACTACTAGAAGAGTAGGTTAATGCTTATAGTCGTTTTGACAGCTTGAAATTAGAGCCTCTGTTGTCAGTCTGTTCCGCCCCCCCCCCCTCCCGATGCCCCTGATATTTGTTCCATCTATACTGGTTCTATCTACAATGTTCGTTCATCGTTTATTGTGTGGGATTCACAGCAAAATGAATGTATGGCAGAGGGCACATACTAACTTTATACATTTTTCTTAATAAATCAGGCGGAAAAGTTCGCATTTCATACAACAAACTTGTATTGCATTGGCAAGTTTGGGTAAGTGAAGATGAAATGTTTTTAATTTCAGACAAGATTCCAGGTTCACATAAATCAGACTCGTCTATAAAGTAACTAGCTTATTTTTCATTAGCATCAATTTTATTACTGAACCGTCGACAGACTCAGTGCATATTCAACCTGAAATAAACAAAATTGAAAGAACTTGATTAAGTAGTACATTATGTCTCTAACAGTGTTTCCCAAGGCATTTAAATTAAATATTACCAGTGCCAATTACCATCATTGAAGTAATTCATTGTCATTTCATTTATCAGGAGTCCACTTTCTCTTTATTTGTTTAATTTACCTGATTGTTGTTGATACTAGTCATTCTGAGCACTTTCTAAATTAAATTTTCAGGTGTAACTTACATTAAAAAAACAGAAGATAAAGTTAAACTGAGTCTGTCTGGTAAAAATTGCTGTAATCTGACTAGTAATGACCAGATTCAATCTACACCCCTCTCTTAAGTTACTTAAACCGCTAAGCTTGCCTGTATAATTACTTTTGTAACTGTGTAATCATAACACCGCTCCATTCCTGTAACTATGTATTCAAGTAATATTATTTAAATACATCTAAAGTATAATTATTTCAATCTATTTATTTTATTCTTTTTTATTTTGGTCTACAGGTATTTCTTGGTTATCAATCGAACTCACTCCAATGAAAAATATACTTAAAATGTAAATACTTAAAATTTACTAATAATAAATTATATTTTCAATATTCTAAAGTAACAGTTAAATTGCAGTGCGAAAGAGTTCTGAGACAAAGGAGGACCTTTAGCCTACATTGTGCAGAAGGGGTACAGAGACGCTTGTATACAAGTGACATCCTCAGTAGGCACAAAGGTAAAATTAACTTAAACTAATTATGTATATATCACTGAAAGATAGTGGGTAGTTACGCTGTGGTATTAGAAGTTATCAAGAAATATGATTCTTTTTAAATTTTATTAAGAAGAATATTTTTTGTTTAGTGGAACCTTTTTCCTTTTCTTTTATTAAATGGTTATAAGATTTTATTTTTGTGATATAGGATCGTAGAAGCTCACCTCCGCGTGGTCCACCTCGGGCGTATCTCGGAGGTTTTGTTTGCCTCTATCCTAGGCTAGAGCTTGTAGCTCCCGAGATCTGGCAAAAGAGCTTTCACGTAAAAAAAGGATCAGTCTGTTTTGTTGTTGTTTTCAGTGATATGGCTGAATAAGCTGGGAGCACTAAATAATACCAAAACAGGGTAGTTACGCTGGGTATATTCACTATCCTACAAGAAACAGTCATTCAAATAGTACTTGAGATCACAAATATAACAAAGTGTATTAATTATGTAAACTCTTAGATAAGTGATTCAGTAAGCAAGACTTACAACAAGTTTAAGAATTTAGGTGCTTAGAGTGAGTTGTAATGACAATAATCAGGGCTTATTTTAAGGACTTTTTCCGTAAGAAAAATTATTATGACTTCTGTAACATATAAATAGTCGTTCTCTACAAATTGTTAATCTACATGTTTCTAATACAACCTGTGCTCACATATGAGTGAGAAACATGGATAATGATGGTATTAATTGGGAGAAAATTATTGGTTTTTGAGAGAAAGGTTAGGTTAGGTTAGGTTGCAGTGGCAGTCCCACAAGGACTGCCCACATCCCACAACACACGTAGGCCAAGCATTGGCCCTTTGTGATACCACACAATGAAGATTGATTCTACAGTGGGAGTCCTAAATTTTGCCTAACTCAAATGTATTTAGAGTAGGGATCTTTAACGAGTACCTGACATCGTACAGGCTCGGGACCGACGGTTTAACGTCCTTCTCCGAGGGACGACGTGCTCAGATTTATACACCTCCCGCGTGAATAAATGGAGGGCCAGGTGAGGATTGAACCCTGGTCCTATCAGTTCAGAGGTGAGCACGTAACCACTGAGCTAGCCTGACCCCCCTTTGAGAGAAAAGTTTTTTACAACTGGGTGTGTGCTGCTGGTTCTGTAAGTGGACGTAAGATGAGAGAAAAGTAAAGAGATAAAAATATGGATTTTTGTGGGAATTTGGTGAAAGCAAAAAAATACTAGCAGGACAGTACTAATTAATGAACCTTGCATTACAAAATATTCTGCGTTTCCATTAAGTTTCGATAGTATGTCAATTTTTAAACATTGAAAGACAAAAAAGATGGAATTATACCGATAAAAAGTTGAAAACATATAATTGAATTAAAATTAAAGAAAAAATTTGACTTCTTTTGTGTATGACTTTTGAATTTAGTTGACAGCTGAAACTTTTACAAGTAGATTTTTGTAGGTCTAACTTAAAATATAGGCTATGAATTGATTGGAAATTCAACGTAGAAGTGAAGTTATGGACGTTTAAAGCAAAAACGTTTGTCACAAGTAAACTCAGCCACCATAAGACATGGCGAGCTGAAACTTTGACACTGGATTTGTGTATGCCTAACTTAAAATACGGGCTCTAAATAGATTCATAATTCAGTACAGAAACAAAGTTATAGGGCTTTAAGCGTATTTTCCTAACTTCACAGACAAGTTTGTTTTGAAAATACACAGGTGTGGCAAGTAGGTATTGTTAGTTGATTTTAATTTCATTGGAGCATATGAATATATTGCGTATTTGACATCTTTGAAAAGGTGTTTCCCAGAGTTAAGGATGTACTATCTATAACGAATAAATAGTTTTGTAAACGAGCAATTCTCAACTCTTAATATGAACAGGCAGGAAAAATCAATAAACAAGTTCTTATGCTATATCATACTGAGGAAAGAACTTACAAGTCAGTAAAGAGATTGGATTAGTGATGAAGAAGCAGTTCATTATCTAATTGAATTTCTTGACTCTGAATTTATTTCTCCTGGACTGCCTGCTCATGAGTAAAAACTTAAAGTAGGAGCACCAATATGCTGCAATTTAGTAGCAGTAACAAATTTCATTTTACGAAACTTGAGTGCCCTAAAACTGTGCAACGGGACACGACTCTGAGTTCGTGCTCTACATAGATAAGCCATAGAGGCGGACATAATGACTGGATGTGGTATTGGGGAGTCTGTGTGTATACCACGCATACCATTGATTCCGAGCCGCTGTCTGTTTCCGTTGAAATGATTGCAAAGTCCCGTCAGAGTCTATTTCGCAATGACGTTAACTAAGTCGCAAAGGGAGACTTTATCTAAAGCAGGAATTCAAGTTAGCGAGACCAAGTTTTTCTCACATGGTCAACTATAGTTTACTTGCTCAAGAGTCAGAGGTTCCAACTGTTTGTTCTTCCGTGAACCTGAAGGACAGACAGCTAATGTAGTGTATACAGAGGCATTTGTTTAACACTGTACTAATAATGGTATTTTCTACTATTCTATAATTTCTAATTATAGTATTAGTATAATACTAAATTGATATTTTGGAATACCAAGTATAATAGAATTTTTGATTCCGTCAAAGACGGGTACGTTTGCTAGTATTATAATAATACCGAATTATGAAGAAGCTAAAGCATCATCGACGTAAGCTTTCCTCAGATATGTAATAAATTAATTTACAGGGTGTATGTAGGATAGTGCAACCCACTTCATTTACAACCATTATAGAGCTATCAAAAAGTAATTTCTGTCACACTGCTGAGTGCGAGAGGGGAGTCACCCACATGACTTGGTAGTAACGACACCTTCAAGAAACAATAATAAATAATGTTAAACTACACGGAGCTCGAGTAGTCGGTGAAATCATGAGTAGTATGCCACACAAACAGTCGTATGTTATCATCTTGTGGTAACACAGATTGACAATGCGAATATGGCTACCTGAATATCCCATTGCTGTTCGCACAATATGGAAACGATCGAAATTGAAATTATCTTTAGAGCAATCAAAATTAGTATAATTACAATTGACAAATAGTATAATTGTTCTAAGCCGTTTTCATGTCATTTCCTCTAATGAATGGTTACAATACACATGAGACCATCATATCATATCAGTCTCTGGAGCCGGGGATATGAATGTAGGGCATCACGTGACAAATGGCTATGTATTCTACTGTAAGATCCACATAGTTGGTTGAATCAACTTAAATGCTGAATCATATTGGTGCCTAAATAATGCATAAAAAGAAATTATCTGAGCCGTTTGTATTTATAAAAATAAGTACGCCAAATCCAACTCGAGAATATTCCAATAGATTTTCCATCTCTCACATGAAAAATTTAGAATTTTAGTGCTGAAAAATCTTTAGCACTTAAAGGCAAATACGTCAATAGTTATTCTACCATTGACCCACTAATCTATACTACAGTCAAAATTTCACTTATCTTCTTTCAATTCATCTTCACTCTTCATAAATAGACCATACATTATATGTATTTATGAATATTACCATACACAATTGTAATGCATTTTATGGTGGAAGGACTCTTTAATAGCGGTGGCTCATGCCTCACCAAAAGTTTCCTGTTAGGAATCATGTTTCACCACCACCCAATTATTCTTCCTTCCATGTTTTTTTAAATTTCAATTTTCTGGCTTCAGTTTAAAAGAATCCTTGAGAAGCTTTTTTTGAATTTAAGTCAGCAAAATGAAATTGTTCTTTTAAAGTTTGGTTGAATTTTGCGTAGTAGCTGTAGACTTATTTTCTTATAAATATAAAACGAACTGTTACACTGTTACACTGTTCTTCAACATTATTTAAAGCAAGAAGCTTGCTGTAATTTTTATCCCTTTGACTTCATTTTTAAATCTAAGTATTTATAAAAACGAAAAATAGAGGATCATCTATCATTATGTAATTTCAATATTCAGGAAAATAATAGTTTTCGTGTTCTTACTAAAATAAATTCAATATGCGATAATGGACTAGTTTATTTGCATAAAGGATTACATAGGATAACCGAAACTTTAACTTTCCCTTCTGCAAATGTAGTTATGATAATGTTATGATTTGATTAAGATTAAATAAAGCATAGAAAAAATAATAAAAACAATTTATTTGAACGATTCATAATACAGTTAATTATTCATGAGTTTAATTATTTTGTTCTTCTAACTAATTTGGAAATCTGAACTTTTTGTCAATTTGTTTAAAAAAAAAAAAAATAATTTTCTATGTTAAAGGGTAAGTCAGAAAATATATTTAAGAAAATAAAAATCAACAATAATGATTTTTCTTTTCCTTTTATCTTGGTTTGAACCAAGATTTCAGAGTTGTGAACTGTTTCATGGAGAGATAGTTTTATACCACGCTATAGTTCATAGAAAAAACATTTGTAATATGACGTGGTTAAAAGTCGTTAACAAAAATAATGACAGAAGGGGAAAGATATAAAAGACGAATTTCATAGAAATGTTATCAATTCTATGATGAGTCTTAAACAATATCAATCTGAAGGCAGTAACTCGGATCAGTGTAAAGTTGGCTGCAGGGGTAGTTGGCATTGGTACTGGAAACGAACGAATTACTGTAGTGACTGATACTAGAAAAAAAGAAAAGGGAAAGTCTTAGTCTAAAACAAATACTCAGAAAGATATTCCATGACTACGTAGTGGGAAGAAAAATGTTGTTTCCTTTAAAAATTGATATCATTATACTAAGTAAAGTATAAGGATTACGAAAAAAATAGTTTTAAAATATTGACAGTTTATTGATGCCGATTGAATGAATTTTGATAATTCTTGTTGATATCCTAATGTCAATGGGTGGATGTGTACATAAAATTGTGTAACCATTCTAAAAGTCACACCGTCTGACTAATTTTAATTAATGTAACAGCTAAATATTTTTAGTATCGAAAATATCAATCCAGTTGCTTTTGAGTAATACTACTAGACGGGAAAGGTATTTTATCGTGCCTTAAAATCTCACCGTCTGAGTAAAATATGTACGTCATTTCCTCTGTTCTAATCAATCCAGCGATTAGCATACCATACCAACTTATATGAATGATATCAGTATATACATTTTATACTTTAAGAACATAACGATATTTAATATAAACATCGGCTATAGATTCCTTTCTGCCATCACCTGTTAGTGGTGGGTTTACAGACTAAGTCCAGGTACCACTGGCCAAAAAAAAACTCATTTTCTACAAGATTTACGATACTTTTTCAAACCGTGAAACAGTAAAGAGTCAGAAAAACATTCTAAGTAATGAATACTTGGTAAAAATCGCGTTTTCCCCAATATTTGTGTTCTCTATAAACCTATATCTCGTGTCAATATTCCTTAGACACACTGCCAAAACTCTAGACTGGATAATAATTTAAGAAAACAGTGTTTCCGTTGTTAGATGTTAGGTTGAATCAGAAAATCAAGAGAAAAGTATTATATTTGTACAAAAATTGTTTCAAAGAACCACTTATATTTCTATAAGTAAAATTATGGTTGTAAACATACAGAAAAAAATCTGGAGTGGCCTACACTCTACTTTTCTATAAGTAACTCAACGTCAAATTTCTTGAGTATATAAAACATAACGTATCATTTAAGCATAACATAAATATCTAAATGGGATATAATTATTAGCATTGCATTCGTGAGGTAGTACAGATAGTGATTGAAGGACATATCAATTTATAAGCTTATTTTTGTACATCACAAATAATTTATTATTTGCAAATAATTTCATTAGTATAACTACAGCAGTAATAACATTTTTGAAAAACCAAAGTGAACATTTCTTGATACGAAATATTATCCTACAAGAGAACATGGCTATTGTTCAAATAGCCAGTAGATTTCTTACATCGTTTACTTGACATCCTTCTACATTGAATATTAATGTAAAATTTTCAAATTTGAAACAGTAAAATACCCTTTTTTTCACTGAAAAACATCTTAAACAGCGAAGAAAATGTTGTTTTAATGTGATTTGTTAATTAAAGATGTACGATAATTACAGTTATTAATCTCTAAACGAAAGATTTATATTTTGAATTATCTTTTACATTTTTGGTTTTTAACAGAATTATTATACTGGGAATTTTATGGCTTCTTAGTATTTAATAAGATCATTTTCCTTCCCCTTTGTCAAATAACATATATACAAATTATTTTTAATGAGTGTTATCATTTACCTGCACAATATTATTCCTCTTACAATATTATCTCTTATAAGTCAATAATATATTTTCATTTTTCCATTAGAAACATCAATTTTATCTCAGTGGATTCGCTCAAAAAATTTCTAAGTCAATGTAAACAATGTAAAAAATCTGGAGTGGCCTACACTCTACTTTACTATAAGTAACTTAATGTCAAATTTCTTGAGTATATAAAACATAACGTCTCATTTAAGCATAACGTAAACATCTAAATGGGATATAATTATTAGCCTGTCATTCCTGAGGTAGTACAGATAGTGATTGAAGGACATATCAATTTATAAGCTTATTTTTGTACATCACAAATAATTTATTATTTGCAAATAATTTCATTAGTATAACTACAGCAGTAATAACATTTTTGAAAAACCAAAGTGAACATTTCTTGAAACGAAATAGTATCCTACAAGAGAACATGGCTATTGTTCAAATAGCCAGTAGATTTCTTACATCGTTTAATTGACATTGAAAATTAATTACATTGAATATTAAAGTAAAATTTTCAAATTTAAAACAGGAAAATACTCTTTTTTTCTCTGAAAAACTTCTTAAACATCGAAGAAAATGTTGTTTTAAGGTGATTTGTTAATTAAAGATGTACGATAATTACAGTTATTAATCACTAAACGAAAGATTTATATTTTGAACTATCTTTTACATTTTTGGTTTTTAACAGAATTATTATACTGGAAATTTTATGGCTTCTTAGTATTTAATAAGATCATTTTCCTTCCCCTTTGTCAAATAACATATATACGAACTTTTTTTTAATGAGTGTTATCATTTACTTGCACAATATTATTCCTCTTACATCTCTTATAAGTCAAATATATATTTTCATTTTTCCATTAGAAACATCAATTTTATCTCAGTGGATTCGCTCAAAAAATTTCTAAGTCAATGTAAACAATTTAAAAAAATACAAAAAATTCGACAAGTATAGCAGGTGATCTCTTAGTCTAGAATAAACAAACAGTTTTTATATCGTTATTGCTCTTTCCCGTAAATGAAACTTCATGAATTTTTTTTTGTGAATTGCTAATTTATTGCTCCATTTTTGGTCAAATTTTCATTTTTTTTTAACAAGCCGTTTAGCGTCAAAAAATCATTTTCTGAAAACACAAATCGTACTGTAACGCCCCTTTAGCTAAAGTAATTTCAAAAAAAAATATCTCAACTCATTCGCCATATAATGTTCTATTTGTAGGCATAGTTTCATTCTTGTCCGTCAAACAGTATGGCTTGTATCGCTCTCACAAGGTTTGAGATTGAATTAGAAGTCAAAATTTTTACATTTTATTGAAAAAAAAATATTTCCTGTTGTTTTAATATTCTGAATATATTTTTCGTTTGTTGCATTTGTAACTTCAAAGATAATGTCAAAATTTCAAAACTCTAGGGTTATCAGTTTAGGAGAAATAAATGTTTTAAAAAAAACGGTTTTAGGCAAAAAAAGTGACTTTCCCATCATGCATAATTCTTCCCAAACAATAGGGATCTTCGTCTAAATGGGGCCCATTTTTGTGTAAAATATCAATTTGATCCATCAAAGATTCTGGACCGTAGCGTGGTAACAAGCAATTCTAACACACGCACCCACCCACCCACCCACACACACACAGACATCATCGTAAAAACGTCATAAAACGACTTCTGGGACCTCAAAACATGTAATTCCGTCAAAATCTCGAGATCGAATTTTTTCACGATCACTATACTTTACTTATAGTAAAGTAAAAATACAAAAAATTCGACAAGTATAGCAGGTGATCTCTTAGTCTAGAATAAACAAAGAGCTTTTACATCGTTATTGCTCTTTCCCGTTATTGAAACTTCATGATTTTTTTTTTATGAATTGCTAATTTTTTGTTTCACTTTTGGTCAAATTTTCATTATTTTTTAATGAGCCGTTTAGCGTCAAAAAAACATTTTCTGAAAACACAAATCGTACTGTAACGCCCCTTTAGCGAATGTAATTTTAGAAAAAAATATCTCAACTCATTTTCCATATAATGTTCTATTTGTAGGCATAGTTTCATTCTTGTCCGTCAAACAGTATGGCTTGTATCGCTCTCACAAGGTTTGAGATTGAATTATAAGTCAAAATTTTTACATTTTATTGAAAAAAAAATATTTCCTGTTGTTTTAAAATTCTGAATATATTTTTCGTTTGTTGCATTTGAAACCTCAAAGATAATGTCAAAATTTCAAAACTCTAGGGTTATCAGTTTAGGAGAAATAAATGTTTTAAAAAAAACGGTTTTTGGCAAAAAAAGTGACTTTCCCATCATGCATAGTTCTTCCCAAACAATAGGGATCTTCGTCTTTATTAGGCCCATTTTTGTGTAAAATATCAACTTGATCCATCAAAGATTCTGGACCGTAGCGTGGTAACAAGCAATGCTAACACACTCACCCACCCACCCACCCACACACACACAGACATCTTCGTAAAAACGTCATAAAACGACTTCTGGTACCTCAAAACATGTAATTCCGTCAAAATCTCGAGATCGAATTTTTTCACGATCGCTATACTTTACTTATAGTAAAGTAAAAAAAGAAAATGTGAAAACTATAATTGAGAAAATTTATAATTTAAAAAGCAAGTTCTCTCAAACTGCTTGAATATTGAACAGACATGTTCAATCATGAAAAATCAATACATACCACTAACATAATAATGTAAGTCAATGCATTATGAATATGTTTAGATAAAATACTCTTTATTAAAATGGAGGAAATAGAGTTTTAATGATCTGCTCTAAGTTAATTAAATTAATCCATTATCATAATGTGTTTATTTTAATTCAATTTTAAACTTGAGTACACTCTACGGGGAGAATCTTTTATGTAAATATTTATTTGTTTAAATAAATATTCTACTATATGAATATTCCACCACCATATATCCATTTATTTAAACTTTTACTCTCTAAACCCTTGATTATTTCATTGTAGGGTAAAAATCTAATGAAATGGTCTCCACATATAAAACTTTTAATGATATAAACAACGCGTTTCTGATTGATTATTTTATATGGTGACTGGTGGCTCCAATATAATTTTATGCAGGTAATAGATAGTATCATCAAAAAATAATTCTTGGTTATCATATTAACTATTTGATTAAGAGGTTATTCCCATTGCTCAACTTGCTTAATATTATTGCAATAATAGCCCATCATACTTCGTCGGGCCAGGCAAAACTTTAGCAGACTAAGCAAATATTGAGGTCATCAAAGCTAAAGCCTGAGACAAAGTCTGAAAAAAGTGGCAACTGAGCTGAAATCTGTAAAAAAATATTATGAGTCGTGTCAAGTATCATAACATTGTGTATTTTGACTTCGGAATTCGCGAGAATATACAACAGTGTTACCTCAGTAGGCAGCAAGATCATTAATACTGATGAATGTTTTAAACTAATGTTGATAACGCCAGCAACAAGCTATTGATACTGCTTTATGTAAGAAAGGAAGCAGTACCAAAGACCTGTCACTCACTTTTCGAAGGTCTTCAGGTTATTATAAGTTTATAAAACAAAAAAAAATATGTTCTAACCAGATAGAGATTTGCAGATATCTAAACAGGTTATATTATAGGGAATTTTTCGGAATGTTGAAGTTAATAAAAAAATATTTTAACAATGGTCACCAATATGCAATAAAAGCTTTTCTGAATCGCTGAAAATTGAAATCGTTTTGCAGAAATTACTGTTGAGAGCTAATGAAAAATATGTCCAGGAAATAAGTTTTCCTGTGTACGATCTTCCACTTCTAACTCATTTGAATGTTATCTTCTTCGTTTAAGTATGAATATTAAGTTTAAATAACCAATTTAAATATACAATTTGTTTATAAAGTCATCACAAAATATAGCAAACTACATCGCTGAACCGTGGCTCTAATATCCAAGTCTTGTCTGTTCTCTGGATTTAACTATTGAAATGATAGACTGTAAAACTAAATAATTATATTGTTTAGGTATTAATGAGTATTTGAAAACTTTAAACAATAAAAATTATATATTTTTATGCCTATGATAAACAGATAAGGAAAGTTGTATATTATATAGTACAGTTCAAGTCAAATGTCAGAACTTTTGAGGCATTACATGGGACAATTTTAAAATACATCACATCTTGAATTTTCACATTTCTTAATGAGTCATTTAAAGCGGGTTTTAGGTTGCTTTCAGAGGAATCTTGAATATGCTTTTGGAGGAATGAAGGTTTTGGTGAAATTGAGAAAATTTGGTATAGAACTCCAGTTCCAAAATTGTGGAATATTTTGACACCAGTTCCAAGATATATGATGTATTGACCAAGGTTTTAACACGTAATATACTTCGGCTCCGGTATAGTGATTTAATTACATCCAGATTATTAAACTGTTGGCTATATTATTATATCTAAGTAACGTGAACTATTAAGTTCACCAGCCACTTTATATACAGTTCTACAAGATACAGTGAAAATTATAAATTACATTAGAAAGCCAATCGTCGTCTCTTTTTAAGATTATGCGAACAAATAGATTCTAAGTTTACCTATCTCTTACTTCATACAGAAGTAAATTGGCTGTCAAGAGGTAAGGCTTTAAAAAGGCTGGTATTGTTAAAAGATGAAGTAATGTTATTTCTATCGTAAGGTAACTCGATTTAATAAAATATTTTCGAGATGAAAAACTGCTTTATAAGCTATGCTATTTGTCAGATATATTTGAAAAACTTAATGAACTCTATTTAAGAGTTCAAGGGTTCAATCTATATATTTATCTTCGCAAGGAGAAAACTCCTATGTTTTTATATTGATCCCTAAAATTGAATCCTTCATGAAAAAATAAATATATGGTTATAGAAAGTAGTTAATAGTTCATATGAGATATTTTCCTAAACTTTATCAATAACAATGAACTGAGTTTTGAATTTGATACAATCAAACAATTTATAATTGACTTATTGGTCAACTTCAAAAGTAATTTTGAAAAATATTTTATTCCAAAACTGGATGCCAATAAATTTTACTGCATCCAAAATCAATTTAGAGCTGAAATAGAAAAAGTATGCCGTGTTTCACTGAAAGCACTAGAAGAGTTTGCCGAATTTTAATTTGTTTCTACTTTAAAAATGGACTTCTCAAAAAAGAACTTACTCTTTCTCGATTAGTGTGAAAACAGAATACCCAATATTGCCAGAACTAGCCATGGTTACTCTTCTTCCCTTTTGCATCCACTTACATGTATGAAAAGTTTTTTTGACATTAACTTTTATTACATTAAAACCAAAACTGAAATATATCGAAATGGTTTTAAAACCTGTCATCACTAAAATAGAACCAAGATTCGATCTTTTATGTCTAAATACGCAGACAGCAATCTCTTTAAAGTTACTGTTGATCAAATTTATGTTAATATCCCCTATATTTTTAGTGATTAATTTTATTTTTGTTCCTAGTATGGGATCAGAAATAAACTTGTGCATCAAAAATAGGTCGCGATGTAAAAAATTTGAAGACCTCTAATCTGTAACTAAAATAGAGTAAATATATAAGAGGAAAATAACTTCCTGGAAAAGAGCACATTCCAATATACTGTCAAATATGAAGATACAAGGTAGTGAATATTTACACATTTCAAATACTTAAAAACGGTTAATAATTAAAGAAGGTATGTTTCAATAGCAGCTTTTTCAAAATTATAACATGATTCAAATATAGTAATCTATCTAGAATATTATAATATCAGTTTCTATAATTAATGAAGCTTGAATTACTCGTATTTGGTACTGTTTAGTTGATCATTCTTTGAAGCTATGGTTCAGGGGTTGAATACTGGTTAGTTTAGAAGGTGACTCTAACCATAGGCGGAGTGGTGGTGACAGTGCTGCTTCGAATTACATTTATATAAAGAACTTGGTAACCATACCCATAGAATTTTAACCCTCTGTCTTACAACAACTGTTTAATCACTAGGAGGTTAAACAGCTTCATAGATGTTCATAGTCTGTTAAAGTATTCCCTTTCACCATATCAGTAAGGTCTGAAATAATTTACATCCTAAACTATTGCAAGAAGTAATATAGAGGTAATAAGGAGTTACATTCGATTCTTTCTAAATTAGTTACAGTTTTATTTAGGATTCTATTAACTTAAGTCCTGGAGAGGAAAACTCGATTTGTCGCTTGGCTGAGTACAGCAGCTAGCGTGATGTTTCTGTGCGGGTGGTCAAATTAAAATGTTTTGAATGCTCTAGGTTTACAATATGAGAACATTAAGTAATAAACTATTACAATTAAGAAATCTGATTTTTTTTTTAGTAGTTTATTTGTAATCTCAGTTTCTGTTTTATCTAAACGTGGGGTTTCTTTAGTACTATTTAAACGGGTTAATTCTAATTGTATTGTAAAGACCTGATGATCTTTTAACTTAACATACTCGTATTGCTGTAAATAAATTCATGAACAAATTCGATTTTGACGGATTTCGACAAGAAATTTTACTAATTCGTAGATTTCTTAATTCATTCATAGATTTATATCTTTAATGTAGATTTAGAGAAATTATACGATTTAAAAATGACAATCATAACTCATCAACTAGAGTAATAATTCAAACATATTTTGACAATTCCATTTCTTTTGTTCGTTTTTTAAATGTTTTCCTGATTTGGATTCCAAATATCTTGTTCCGGATCTGATTACACGATATGTTTAATATTTTGTCTCTAGTTCTAACTCATATCAATGTTGTCATTATTGGTCAAAGTATTAATTTAAGGTATAGTTTTATGAAACTGAAACACCGGTTACGTTGTGAATAATTTTTTTAAATTTTCTGGTTTCCGCAATGAAAACATTTTTTACTCAAAGAAAAATGTCTTTATTAGTTAAAGTTAAATTTCTTTATATAAATAATATAATGTTTTGTATTTTTTATGTAGGTAGTTTGATAAACAAATACGTCTTAAATAGCATACAAATACATATTACTATAAACCTAAGTAATAAGAAAGTGAATCAATGCAGTATTTCAAGGAAGCTCCGAATTTAGTTTAAAATCACAAGAAAAATTGATTTAATTCAAAGAATTAGAAAAATTAAATATGACTTGTTTATGAATTGTAATTTTATAATAGTAACTAGCAAACATGCCCGTCTTTGACAGGTAAATGCCTCTATATATACCATATTAGTTGTATATCCTTTAGATTCATGGAAAATCCAAGAGTTGGATCTTCTGCCTCTTGAGCAAGCAAACTACAGTGGACCATGTGAGAAAAACTTGGTCTCACTCACTTCAATTCTTGCGGTAGATAGAGTTTCATTTTTGTTGCACTTGGGGCACTCAAGTTTCATAACATGAAATTTGTTACTGCTACTAAATCTCAGCATGATTGGTACCCCTACTTAAGTTTTTAAACATGAGTAAGCAGTCCAGGAGCAGTCATGGAGTTAAGAAATTCAGTTGGATAATGAACTGCTTCCTTATCACTAATCAGTCTATTTACTGACTTGTAAGTTCTTTCTTCGGTTTTATATAGCGTAAGAACTTGTTTGTTTATTTGTCCTGTCTGTTTATTAGTAGGGGTTGAAAATTGCTCGTTCACAAAGTCATTAATTCTGAATAGATAGTAGATCTTGAACACTGGGAAACACCTTGTCAATAAGCTCTTGTTGGGAGCTTAAACACAATTGAAATTACAATCAGCTAACAATACCTACTTGCTACAACTGTATATTTTCAAAATAAACATGTCTGTGAAGTTAGCCAAAAACAACTTAAAAGTTCATAACTTTGCTTCTATATTAAATTTTTAATCCATTCAAATTTTAGATTTTAAGTTGTACATACGCAAATCTACTGTCAAAGTTTCAGCTTGCTATGTCCTATGGTGGTTGAGTTTACTAGTGACAATATTTTGTGCTTAGAAGTCCATAACTTCGCTTCTACGTTAAATTTCTAATCCATTCAGAGATTAGATTTTAAGGTAGACATACACAAATCTACTGTCAAAGTTTCAGCTTGCTATGTCTTATGGTGACTGAGTTTACTTGTGGCAAAATTTTACGGACAAAGAGAGACAGACTGTTTTTCTAAGGGTGGATTCGGTTTCTCTAATGTATGAAACGTAAAGGTAACTTGAAATAAGTCAGTTCTAAGCAATGTACAGATAAAACCTTTGTTTTATTTATATAGATAAAGAGGTTGTGTAAATATAATACAGAAGGAGAAAAAAAACATCATAGTAGATATTGTATGCTGGAAGTTGTTTGGAATGATTTAAATTTTAAAGTTCATCTCTCTAAATGAGCATTAAAAAGTTATTTCAGCTTCTTTTTTTTTTTTAATTTGTATTGTTAATTTAGAGTTTCAGGGCCAGTAAAAGGGTCTCGACACAATCTCCGGTTGAGACATTTAAAAAGGTTTTTTTTTTTTGTTAGCTAAAAGTAAATATAAGGGTTCATTTTTATTTAACATTAAAGTTTTCATTTTAAATAGTTGTTAGACAGATTACCATAAAAGTATTACAAACAACAGAAATTAATTATGGAACATAATTACAAGAACCCTTAACTTATTGTTGTATAACAAATAAAATAGGGGCTGAAGTCTACCACCTTAACAAAAGACTAAGTAACCATTTGAGTTTTTTACGAAGGCTAGTTCGGTAACATTTTTTAAGAAGAAAATGAATCAATTTGTTTATTTAAAAGATTCAAATGGGAAAGTAAACTGAATGAACTGAGGTGCAAACCCATATAAATATCCATTACGTTATATTTCCTTCAAAAAACTCTTTCTTCGTAAAACTGTCAAAAGGTTTCTCCTTCACTTTTCACATGAATTTTGTGTACAGAGAAAATATAATAATCCATTTTAAGCAAACGTTTTCTATACTTTCAGCAACAAATGACCATTGTCGGAAATTTAGTACATATATGTCATTAAGGTACTTATACAACTTTAAATTATATCATTATTTTCAAGTTGTCATACGATCACTTTTTTATTTTAATGTGACTCATGACGGAAAAAAGTGTGGACTCCCATGATTTTAGTACGCGATTACTGTAGTTATAGAAATTGTGATTTTTCATTGTATGAATTTGTAAAATATTATTACATTGATTGCAAACAAATAGGAAAGAATTGAAGTTGGTGAAAAAACAAAGGACGAATTGGATGAAAGAGGAGCTCTGTTTTGATAAAGATGAAAGTGTGGGTGGTAAGGTTGGAGCAGGAGGTCAGGGTTGGAGGCGCTCGATATCTGCCCCACTTCCGTGAGCAGCTTCAAGTCACAAGCCTATCCTGGAGAGCCTGTGTCCAAATCATCTCACTATCTTATCACAATTCCTGATAAAATCAATTATTAATTAGAAAGCCAAATTCATGGTTTTTAAGTCTATAGTTAAACATATTTAGCAGCTCTTTTTAATTTCTCTCTTTTTTTTTTTTTTTGTTTAAGAATCATCATCAACAATAAAGGTCAATAGAACAATTTTCAATAAGCAATACATAATCCGTCCAACTCAAGCAAGAACTACATCTGGACCTCTACCTAGTTGTGTGTGAACTGCAGAAACCTCCAAAATATTTGCCTATAGTCGAACTTCCTCAAGTCAAAAATTAGTAATTCAAGAAAATTTGTGAAATTTGTAAAATTCATCATCATTTGTTTTAAAAAAATTGAAATCAAATTTGCTCTAAATAACATAACATAATGAAATAAATAATATGACTGACTAACAAAAACAAGAGCAGCAATGTTTAAATTATCAACTTAAAAACTCCTTACAAGTTTCATTCTTGGGAATTTACTAATTGAGATATAGGATTCGCTTAACCCTAGATAGATAACCTACGTCGAATCGACGTAACCGATTATACAAAATCAATATAACTCGTTTGTTTTTCGCGTCCCTAAACTCGCCGTTCCTGCCAACTCACTCGGCCGTTGGAGCTTGCAGGACGCACCCGTTTCGTTCCGGTAAGTGCAATACTTTCCTAGATATTTACCTGCTGTACGTCGATGTGACGTATGGTTATCTTTAGTGTCAGTTTTTTTACTTTTGGAAATATGTATTATTACGACTTTTTTGCGAATATTGTACATATTTTTTATAAGTAATTTTTATTGTTATAGGCCACGACCAAAAGAATACAATGACGTCACAAATTGATATAGGCGATGCAGAAATCAGTCGGTTGTTGCATGAAACGAGCGATGAAGAAATTCAGGGGTCGGACAGTGAAACTGAAGATAATTTATTAGAAGACGAAGTACAGAGTGATGCCGAAGACTGTGATTCATTTTTATAATGAAACAAAGGGGGGAGTCGACACTTTCGACCAAATGTGCTCGTCAATGTCCTGTAGCCGCAAGACAAACAGGTGGCCCATGGCCATGTTTTATGGGATCTTGAATATGGCATTTATAAATTCATACATTATTTACTGTGATAATGTCATATCCAAGAAAGAAAAACCGCTGGCACGTAGAGATTTCATGAAAAAGCTCAGCAATAGCTTGATCCCATTGATGGAGAAGGGGAAGCAAATGCTTACCTTGCCTACCAATATAAAAGAAAAAATTAGTAGTATATTACCAAAAAGACGAGCTGAACCTCCCACACAAGATGAAGGTATACCTGAGCCAAAGAAAAGAAAATATTGTGCCTATTGTCCATCAAAACTTAGAAGGATGACAAAGACTATTTGCGATAGGTGCAAAAATCCCATCTGTGAAGAGCACAAGTTCAGCGCCTACCCTAAGTGCCTATGAGGCCAAAATTACTAAAGATTTATATTTACTTAGGTTCTTTATATTATAGAGAGTACAAAAAGTTGCTTTTGAAAAGTTTTAATGGTAAATTATAAGACTGACGAAGAGATTCCTTATCTTTAAGTTTCGTAAAATAAGAAGTTCCTTGATTTGTTCCTTATTGTTTTTTCATAATAAAATTTAAATAAATACTTATGTTGTTTTATGTACTCGGCACTCAATTACATACATTAACACATATTATTACATTTATAAACCTAGTATACACTTAATCAAAAATATGCTCACTCAAACATTCGCACGTCGAGTCGACGTATGGTTATCTTTAGTGTATAGTGAAGTATGGTTATCTATCTAGGGTTAAATAAAAAAGCAACTGCCGATACCATTAATTAGGTTTTTGTTCCAACTCATTAGAAAACTCTTACAAAAATCTTCTTTTTTTTTTTTTAAATTGATTTAACGAAATTTCAGATATTTCGAGAATAAAAATTTGAAGTGACCTATACTTAACTTTATTATTAGAAAACATAATATAAAACTCGTTGACAATCAATTGATTTTCGATTTTATTTTATGTAGCTATCCTGTAGATGTATGAATATATAAAAGTCGTAAATAAATCAATAATAATATCATTTGTTTAAATCGGGCAATGATTGTTTTATTAGTTATAAGATGTTTGAAATCATTGATTAATCTGACATATTGTTATTATTTATTTAATTGAAGGCATGATTCTCATCTGACTCGTAATCAACGCGGCCATATCTGTCACATTTTCCATCTCATTTTTTTTTTAAATTCAAATTTCAAATTCCTTAAGAACTACATAATTGCCTCTAGAGAAGAATCTCTCACTTTGATTGATCTTGGTATCATTTCCTAAAAAATGTTTTTACTCTTCAAGGCAATTGTACCTAATATAAAGTGTAAACCTTGAGAACATACTAACACTAATGTCTGTTTACATTTTCACATGATGAGTCAGTCAAGAAACTACTGACTTTGGAAACAATTGTGGAAGTAGACTGCAGTACATTAAATGAAATTGACATTTGAAATATTAAACCCTACAGAAATTATATAAAGGCAAATGAGGGATTTTTAACAAAACACGGTCTGTAATTACAGCATTTCTCTCTAACACAAGTTTTTTTATATGAAAATGTTTGCAAGATTTTGAATTTGTGCTGAAGTTAAACTGTATGTTTGAACAATTAAGATAATTAATATTCCATCAACAAAGATTAGAATAATTTGTACGAGTGGAACAAGAGAATTATAAAAGCAGTGAAAATCATTTGTTTTAATGTGAGTGCCTCGAAAAATGGGAATACCTGGAAATGAATTTGTATACAATTTGAAAATGTTTGAAACGTCCAATTTAGTTTGTAGTACTTCTTCCAACTGATCTTATATTTGGAAAGAATACTATTATCTTCAATGGAACAACTTATTTAGAAGAACACCTATACAAAATGTGTCTACTTAACTGCTATGAATGGAAGGTGTATTTGACATCATACGAAGAATACAAACATTCTTCATGAAATTAATGGAGCATTCTTAATACTCTATTCATCAAGAATTATTATTTCATTATTCTTAATAATGAAAGCATTCATCATTATTATTCGCTTCCTCCTCTTAAGAGAAATGTTTCGAGAGTATTGATAGTCTGTCACTGGAGTGGTATACTTATAAAATGAAATTAGCGCCTACCTGATCCGAGGCCCTGAGAGCTGTGCCCCACCAACAAGGCTCTACCGGTAATTGAAGGGTGCTTTTACAGATCTACCTCGGATGCAGGAAGGCCTGAATGAGGGTAGACGTTACAGCTCTGTTTAAGAGCTATATTATGAGAATTAATGAGTTCTCACGCGGTTAAGTTTGTGCGTGAAAAGTTTGTCTTAGAGGTATTCAAATCAATTTTTATAGTTTTTATAATTACATCACTCATCAGAATATCAATGTATGGCTCTAGTCACCCTCAACTCAGCCAAGTCTATAATTACAGCTACTGTGGACAGGTTTTCAAAAGAGATTCAGTGGAATCTAGCAATTTGAAAGCGTTGTGAATGGCTGGTGACGACTCCGTTACCAAGAGATCGCGAGCCGTTAGAGTAGCTGATTTCCGTTGACTTACCGGCCATGACTATATCCAGTCCCATCTCAACCGTATTGACCTTCCGAATAGTGACCAGCACCTTCTGTGTGTGGTGCTGGGAGGATGGACGGAGATCATCTTTTAATATGCCTGACCTGACATCCACCAACACCAACCATGGACCGACCGCACAACGACTTGCCAACCTATACTGGACTGCTGGCCGTCAAATGGCAGAAGTGCTACGGACGGGCATTGGATAAAGAAAGAAAAGTATATTAATGTTTGACTGGCGTTGATTTTTTGCATTTATAAATTTTATTTATCTTACATATCGTAATAACGCATTAAATATTCAAATTTTTGTATTAAACCTCTGAATAACAATTTTATTCCACTCAATTCACTTTAAATATGTCGAAGTCAGTATAAACTTTGTACAAAAAGCTAAACAAATCCGACAAGTATAGCAGATGATTCGTTACTCCGAGTAACGAATCGGATTTTAATGAATTTTGTTTAATATATTTTTAATATATTTTGATCTTTTATTACGCTATCATACTCGGAATTTTATTTCACGCTAGCTTTTTTGTAAAGTCCTGTACTTTTCCATTGTCATAAAAATTCAGTTTACTGGAGCGAGTGTTAGCATTGCCTAGACTCTTAGCATTTGCGAGACGCACTCTTTTAAAAAGTTGCTATAAATATAAATTGAGAAAAAAATGTATCAGTAATTGATCAGTTTTACATATTCAAATCAAACTCAAAGCTGGCTTTCAGTTCAATTTAATACCATTATAGCTGGAAGAATGAAATTTTTAAAAAGAATAAATATGAACTCTGAGACCAGAATAGTGAAAATCTGAATATGATTAACAACATAGCGGTCTCTTATAAAACGAAAAATTCCATTCCTTACTTTTCAATATTACCCAAAGATAATATGATTCATAAACACAAGAAAATCTACATCTGATATGTTTTGTTCAAGGGTGCAACATGTAGATTCTTTAGAGCATTTTGTTGAACAAATCCATCATACGATGGAAAGCATCAGAAATTATGTTTGGTTGGCTTTGATTTTTTACATGTAAGAATTTTCTTCCACAAGATTTCATAGTAAATATTAAATTATTTAAACAATTCTCATTAAACCTCTAAACATCAATTTTATTTAATTGCATTCACTCAAAAAATTTCTAAGTCAATATAAACAATGTAAATAAATGTAAACAAATAAAAGTATAGTAAGTAAACCATTAGTCCAGGATAAACATTCAGTTTTTATAGCTCTATTGTTCTTTGCTGTACTTGAAATTTCATGATTTTTTTTTAAAAATTGATAAATTTTTGTTCAATTTTTCGTCAAAATATCATGTTTTTTTAATGAGCCGGTTAGCGTCAAGAAACATTTTCTGAAAATAGAAAATGTACTCTAACGGCTCTTTAATAATGTAATTTTGAGAAAGATTATCTCAACTCACCTTTCACTTAAAGTTCTATTTACATGTATAGTTTCATTTTGATTTGAGTTTATATATAACTAAACAATTTAGTTTCGTTTGCGTAACTGTTACAGTGCTCAAACTGCTCATGACAATGCAGATGTTGAGTTGGTTGACTTGGGTTGGTTGTTGAGATTTCAGAAAAATTTTCTGAAGGACCTCGTTTTAATGAGTGATGGTTTGAATGAAATGTCATTGCTCAGTAATGCTCTCCAAGCAAGAGGCACAACTTTGTTCAGAGAAGAAAACTTAATAAAGAGGTCTATTAAAGCATTTGAATTGCTTAAGGACAATATAGGGAAATTTGAAAAAGAAATTCATTTCAACCGAAATAATTCAAGAAATTCAACCGAAGGGTTGCTTCGGACGCATTCAAAGAGATCCAGTTTACTGAAAACCACAGATTTGTTAGCCTTCCTGGTTAAAAGTTACTGGAAGCAATAATAGAAAATATGAAAAAAGTCTCATCGCTGGTGATCATGTTAAAACAACAAACAATGAGCAGGAGAACTTCCTTGAGCTAGTTAACTCGCCGAACTCATATTTTAAAGTGGAGTAATATTAGCTTCAAAACTTTAGATTTGATTGTCGGGAACTCAATCAAGGACGGTGTAATGGTTTTGTGAAAAGACTAACAACAACAAAATGGGAGGGATAGGCAGAATATTCTCACTACTGCCTATGAAACTCACATTCGCCCTGACAATGACTGATCGCAGTGCCAACTGATTGAGTTCACAGACTTTTAGATAGATATAAACAGATATATCAGCAGTCTTAAAAATCATTCAAAAATGCATTCAGGTGACCTCAAAACATATATATCTCTCAAAATGTTGAAATCGAAATTTTCATTATTACTATAGTTTACTTATAATAAAGAAATATTATCAGAACGCAGTTCTACATGTTAAAAAAGTCTCCTCCTAACCGTGACATTCATAGAAATATATCCACCATGACTAATATGTTTTAATCAAGTCATTTTAAAATTAAAAATTGTAATTATTGTTAAGTTATTGTAATATCTTTAAAAATAAATGGAAAGTTAATATGAAAAAACAAACTCGAGTTGAATAGTATCAAAGGGGAGCCTGTTAAGCTAAAACTCGTAGTTATGCTAAAGAGCAGTTTCAACATAATTGTAATGTATTTATTTATTCCGCTTCCTTTCCCAAAAACAATTCTTGAATTCCATTTCTTTCTTCTTCATCAACTTTATTCAACAGCAGATCCATTATTGCATGATGATTTTTCAGTTTTTATAACAATATTGCTCTTTGCGGTGATTAGAATTTTATATAATTAAGTGTATAGATTTTTAATTTAATGTTTAATTTTTTTAGAAAAATTATATTTTTAAATTTTTTTGGTAGTATTGTGTTCTCTAATCAGCCGTTTAGCGTTAAAAAAACATTTTCGGAGCTCATAAAATGTACCATAACTATCCTTTTGTTAATGTAATTAAAAAAAACATGATTCGACTCATCCTCACATAACGTGCTAACTTTAGGTATAATTTCATTCTGATCCGTCAAAGGGTATGTATTCTCATTACAAGCTGTTAGATTCAATCATAAGTCAAAATATTTACATTTTATTGAGTACACTCAAATGAAGTGGCCAAACTTAACTTACCATAAGTAAACATAATATCAAACCTCTTGACAACCAATTGATTTTTATACATAATTGAAAACCCGTGGAGTGTACTAATCTCATCCTGCGAGCATACCTGTCATATTCTATATCCCATTGTTGTATCTGAAATCAACTTTAGTAATGACCTTCATTAATGTATATATAGAAAGAAGTATCATTCACTTTTACAGTTTAAGGTATGATGTGACAAAAATCTTTCTCTTCTCCAAGGCGATTGGTTCGCCTTGATGTCATATGATCAAAGCTCTCTCTCTACCTCTCTAGAGAGAGAGAGCCTTCATTCTTCGTATGATGTCAAATACAGCTTTCATTCACAGTAATTAAGTAGAAAAATGGTTCTACAGATATCTTTAAGTGTTCTCTTTGAAGATATGGTAATTATTTTCTAGACAAAAATTTTCAATTGTTTGAAAAATCTAAAAAAATTCCACTTATTGTTTTGTCACATCCATGGTAATACAACAATTTAAGATTCTACAGTTAGTAGTTTAATAGAAAAAAATGTATAAAACATTTTGATCAAAGCAAGTGGCTTTTCTATCTGTAATATTGTTCCCAAACAATAGTCCTTTTTTGTGTAAAATATGAATTCGATCCATCACAAGTTGTTAACGCAGAGAGCTAACAAAATTTTGTATACACACCCTCCCACAGTCATCATCAAAAAACGTTAAAAAAGGACTCACATCATGTAAATCCGTCAAAATCTCCAGATCGGATTAATTAAATATAGACAATTTCGTGATGAACATCAACTCTCAGAAAAAAAACAGGGTAACATATAAATAAACCTGTCAGGGAGCCTAAGAGAATTTAATGTTCTCCACAGAAACAAATCTTATGTACTACTGTGTTTTTGTTGTGGAGATAACTTGTTGGCCAAACATGTCACTTGATCAGCGTGATCTCTCTTCTTCCAGAGGCAGAAATACCCACAGGGCGTTGGCTAACAAGCAAGCAAGTGTGTTCTGTATTTCACGATTGTCCACTATGAATTGTTGGTGTGACCTTATCAAAAACACGGATGTACTCAAAAACACATTGTTGTAATAGAACTACTTTATATGGCTGATCATACCAACCGATTTCTCCAAATCATTTGACTTATCTTAAAGCGAAACCGCTTACAAATTTACCTACTATTCAATAAAATGTGAAATTCTTTTATCAAAAATGTTAATAGCTGATAAATATCCATCAGTTATTTACTTCAAAACTCATTCTCTTCGTCTTCGATTTTCCAGTAATTGTACAATTTCATCCACTGCTAAGACTCACAGATGTTTTTTCAACATCCTTCCTAGACAAAATACACTGTCTGTTTACGCACTAAGCGGAATTAAAATAGTGCACATGTTAATGTCTGTACATTGCATAGTGGCATAGCTTCAGTTTAGTTTTCTTCTCATATGTAGGGCAGTGAAATTTATAGTTATATAACATAAGAAATATTGCTTTTGAATAAATTATATATATAAGGTAATACAATTCTTATTGAATATTACTTTAGCCCCAACGCAACCATATACTTAAGCAACTTAAAGGTGCGAGTGAATATTCAAACAACATAGCACAGGCATTTCTTTTATCCAATTATGCAATAGATTGATTCTACTGGATCCTCACATGCTTAATACATATACTTCCAATATAAAACATTTTCTTCGCAGTAATATCATTTACCGCCAGCTTATGATACTGTCCAGATTTGATTTGATTGTTGCACTATTTGTAGGTAGCAAGCTTTGAACAGGGAGCTACACAGTTGTGTAATGTGGGCACGTAGTATTTGGCTGCCCAGAATAATTTGAATAACCATATCTCAGAGGTACATTGAAATAACTAAATTTAGATAACTTACCATACATTACTCTAAGATTTTTTCGGGGAAGTAATTAATTACAATAATTATAATTATCAAGTCTTTTTTTTTCAAGAAAAATTAAATATATATTACTTTCAGTTTTAGCCAATAATAATTTCCTTAATGCAAATTACAAAACAAGGAATAAAGAAATTTTCGTTTCATAAAATTTACAAACATGTTTTCCTTATTGCATCTAATTTATCATAAATACAAATTTACATTATTTTATCAAAATACACTTTTAAATATAAACATTAAATATTTTGTAATATTTATATAAACTTAAGGAATAACAATTCAAATAATTAGTATAAATACATAACAATAAATAAATTTACACTAAATTATGTACAATGAAATAAAACAACGTATATATTTTTCTTTAATTTATAAATAATAAATGAACTGACTGGCCGAAATGTTTGAAATAATTTGATACACTATTCTTAGGATTGGTAGTCATATACGGTTTCGATTATTGAAGAACTGATCTAAAACAAAAAAAGATTGAAATAAAATTATTGCATTGGAGAAGGTAAAATATCTCAGGTTACAAAAAACAGAAAAATATATAATCTAAAATAATGCTAACAGTACTCTGCTAAGTGGTAGTCGGATACCAGACCAGGAGAAGTTCGCATCTTTCAAACGGGATCCGTTTGGTTTTTGAAATTAAACCTTAATTAGTATGGCTTTATGGTTTGCATTACTTTAGTGAATAACCGTTCCTAAACTCCATGACAAGTTTACGAGGTCCTTAAATTTCTTTTTTAATCAATTATTCAAACATGACCTCTAAATTCCCCGGAATGGAGGAAGGATATTACTTTTTACCTCAGTAACAGGGTGTATAATTATTTTTACCACTCTGAAACTCTGAAAAAGAATAAATATTTCTATATTATTTCAACACTCAATACTCACAGAGATATTTAGAATGTCATATCTAACATTCTTTGATGACACTTTAAATTACTCAAAACACCACAAAGAAAAAATAGAAAATACACGCTTACTAAATTCAATATTTCCTGATGAACAACAGTTCGAAATATTGAATCTAGTAAGTGTGTATTTTCTCTTTTTTCTGTGTCGTGTTTTTTGTAATTTAAAGTTGTATAAGTCCGTGTGGACCGTTTATTCAATTTAGTACTGTTTGATGATATTCAGACCAGATGAACGTGATCTAAAGGTTTTTTAACTCTCTCGCATATTTATTATCGACAAGTTAGATTTTCAAAGAGAGATACCGTCTTGTCTCATATACTTGTTTTTTCGTCCATCAGTTTTGAATGCTGTCCATCTTGGAGATCCAACTCCTGCTTACTGAACATCAACTTCTGAGTATGCTGTGTTTGTAGCAATGTTCAGAACCTATTTTTTTCATCTTATACTTTGCACACGCTTCTGCCTTAGGAAAAGAACGTCAATCACTCGGTCCGATGTTGAACGATTTGCATGTACTCTCACATTAGAGATTTTTATCCGAAAAACTTGAGTGGTGAAAATATAGAACTACAACAGGAAATTAACCTGAAATGGAGATGGGTAATTCATCACTCATTACTACAACGAACAATAACTGAAAAAATAAGCTACAAATTATACTCTAGGACAGTAGAAACGTGTACACTGAAGTAAAAAAAAAATCAAAGACTTCATAAATCGAAGTGTAGATCATTAATTTCCCGTACGAGTTTTTCTTGGCTCATCTGTAATTTTACTCTTAGAGAGTATGTATTTTTGTATGTTTGGAGCACATCAGTTACTATGGTATTAATTCAATTCTACACTGGTGGACCTAACTTTTTCCTTCCTCAAGTTTACTAGAGCATTATCATTAACGAGTAGTAACTTTTATTTTATAATGTTTTTTCGATATTTGGATTATTTTCGATCCACGACTGTTTTTATCCATACCAGTAAGCCTTAACCAATTTTTTTAAACTAATTTCGGTTACACCATGTGAATGTATACTAGATTTAGACAACAAAAACAAAACTCTAAAATTTTGTCAGGGAAATTAAACCAGTTCAATATTTGAATAATAATAATAATTACTGCATCAAATAAGTAAAATAAATAAATAAATAGCATTATGACCTATTTCCGTGAGCTTAGTGGTAAATAAATGACCTCTAGATTTTCTGGTTAATACGTTGTTTCCGGAAATTAATTGACTGAGTCTGAGGCAGGTATCTCCAAACTTTCTTGAATGAATATATTTTAGTTAATTCTATAACGATTGAATTATATTTAGTCTTTTATGTACTGACTTATCATAATAATTATTAAAACTATCGGTTCACCATGAAACTCAACTGAATAAATACGATAAATTTACTACGAGATACTAATTAGTCATTGATTTTTTTTTTGTTTAACATTCGAATAATTGAAAAACTTTTTGCAAATTGATATTTGAAGAACTCGTATAGTTTACAGTACATAAACAGCTATTCTCATATAGTTTTATCTATATGAAAATATGTTTCATAAAACGTTAACTATGATTTTATAATTTAAACAAAACGATGTAATAAACACCGAAACCCAAAAATAGATCAAGTTACGTGTTCACCGCGTGTAGTAGACCCTGTAGTAGAGGGTCTTGGACCTCAGCAAACTGTATGAATTGTCAAACTTGAGCAGGTAGACACCGTGGCCGGGGTAGGTATGGCTGCCGGCGAATACCACACTGTGACAAGGCCTCTTGCACACTGGAATGATAACCGATAATGGAGCTTGGTTTCTTCCTCTTGGGGGACCTCCCTTTTCAGTGTCCCATCGACCACTCTCACTAACCTCTAAAACAAACAGAATCACATTCTTCTTGCAGTCCAGTCATATTTAGATTTAGCTAGCATATATACCTGTCGTCGTATAATATCCAATTTTTTGTTTGATAAAATTTTGGAATAATATTCTTTTTTTTTTATAATAATTTAAAAATAATAATAATAATATTTTGTATAATAATAATTTAAAGTAATGGTACAATAAAATTAATTTTTTTTATCTTTCTTAACCTGTACTTTATAGTATATCAAAGAGATGGAATATTGAAGATAATATACGTTTGTTATATTCAATTTATTTATTTAATTAGACTTTTTTTTAATAATAATGGATACGCTTGTCATCAGTTAGTTCAAAATATAGAAGTTCAAAAGAAATGATTCAGAAATTAATTAAAAACTTAATATTTTTTTATTTCAACCATATTTGAATATCCTATTCCTAGTTTTGAAATTACTACATATTTTAACTAGTCTACTGAAACAACGATTCCAAACCCATGCCATTAGGCGGATGTGTGCCCTCGATATAGTGTTGAAATCAGGAAATAAAAATGAAAATTGAAAGTTACTTTAGTTTTAAGTATCTTGATAGAGGATTCTGTGTGAACAAAAACACTATACTCCCATACAGTTTCCACCGCCTACAGTCTATAGTAAACTCAAACCGTTCTATTCACATTCTATGTAGTACTGTGTTGTTTTACATACATCATACATCATACTAGAACCAAAGCCCATTTATCGTTTTGAAGGCTATCCCTGCCCGATCCCAGAGCCACTAACGTCCTGGGGTTACGATGGTTTTGTTATTCGTTTGCAACTAAACGAATCCGAAATCGAGAGAAACGGATTAGTCCGAAGTTTGCAGAACTTAATCCCACCAACATTACTTTCACCAGATCAAACCTATATAAATTAGTTAAATTATTTTATAACTCTCAAGGTTCATATATTATATGCATTATACAATAAGATAAATGCTTAAAATAACACAAACCATCATCATCATAATCTTCATCGTCATCATCGTATTCATCATTCAGATAGTCGTCATCATCCTCGCTTTCTGATATATGAACAGACACCTGGTTGGTCTCCGATTTGGTCCATTCAAACAACACTCCAAATCCAATGTCATAGTGGTCGGTGGCGAATTCCCAAGACAAACATGTTCCGTCGTTGTTAGTTGGAAAGCGTACCTAAGAGAAAAAATTATAATTAAAATAGCCAAATTTTACTAGTTTTTTTTTTCATCTATAAAATATATAAAAATCTAATAATATTTATACTATTCTTAGAATAATTAACTATTATACCTCAAGACAATGGTGAACAAATTTTTGCCCTCCAAAAAGAAAACACTAACTGTATTCGGGTGCATACTTTCATTGAAAGGAAATAGTTCAGGCAGCCAAGGGCTAAACCTTTGTAGCCCTTAAACCGTAGACTACATAAATAACATGGAACTAAAAGAAACGCACTACTCACGGTCAGGGTTTCCCCATGCCTCACTTTGATGATTGAATCACCTCCTTCCTTCTTAATTGAGTCTTTGAACTCCTTAACGTTCTTCCTTGTCCACATCGAGGCTTCTGTGATTATGTGACCTCCAGACACTAAAACAAAATTAACAATTTAGAGAAGATTTTTCTTTTCCAAACCTTCATTTTTAGGCTTAATCTTTAATACTGAAAGTAATAATTGACGCAATGTCCAGAGTACTTGACACAAAGGAAAAGTGTGCGCAAACAAGGAGTATTGAAAGCAGTGAGAAAACATAATTTTTGTGACATTCCTTACTAATTACAACAGAAATTAATAAAACAGGCTAACTGTTAAATTAATAGTGCCAAAACAACTATTAAAAAAAAAGTGTAAGAAATGGACAATTTCTATAATTCCATATTTCCAAAACGTGACAAAAAACTTTGAAGATTAGGTCTAACTATGGAAATTGCGTTGCGGTTGAGTTACAACCACGAATTAATAGTTTTCGAAAAAAAATGAGAATTGATTGGTTAAATTAATTGATTGTGCTATGAGTAGATGTGAAAAACGTAAAAGTTGGCTAATCAAAAAAGTGATTCTATCCAACTTCACTTTTTTGACATTTACTCACAACAAAAGGATTTATTCACATTTCTCACTTATTTCATTTAGAAAACTCCCCATTTGGAGTGGTAAAAATAAAAAGGAAAATAATTTATTTTTTTTGTTGTATTTATTCAAATATGTAATTATTACACTTTTAATGATTATTGTTATCATATTACATTGTAATATATAGTAGTCGTAATATAATTAAAATTAAACATTAATAACGTAACTTCTACAGTGACAATCACAATATAGTCATAATGTTAATGGGAGGGATGTACTTAATGGAGTGACAGCAAATTGTCAAATTTTGTTTCTCAAATCGTCTAATGGTTATACCAATGTTAACTATAGTCACAATTTTTGTAGAATAATTTGTATAGCCCACTACGAGATCTAAGGTTGTTTACTGCTGTGGAGTTCTTAAGTTTACTAGTGTCTCAAACTAAATCTGAAGTTGTATTCTTTTTTTTAAAATATCTTATACTATTTTCCTTGTAAAAAACTTCAATAGTGCTATTTAACATTCATATCTTATTGTATTCAATTTATTAATTAAATAATTCATTTGAATGTTCCTAAAGCTCAAAGATATGTATGGTTTTTAGATGTATACCTGAAGGAGAATACTAACAGTTCGAAACGCGTTAGCTTTGACATAAAGCTCTTTTGTATGGAGACGTAATTTTTGAAATTTCCCATCACGCATACAAAATATGAAAATATATTTAAACAAGTCATTTAACATTAGGAACCTGAAATATTTACAATTATGTAGGTCAATAATAATATATTTTTCCTTTACTGAACCACCACACAGTCGAGTAAAAATAAATTACTAACAAAGTAGGGGCAAAAAGTTTAACTTTTTTCGGCTTTCTGTTCTTTTATGACAGTATACAATAATAACTGTGTTCAGTATTTAATTTTAAATACGTACCTATCACACGCAAACATTTCAAATATACTTATTACAACATAAAATAAAAGAAAGTATAACAAATAGGCAGGTAACCAAAACAACATTTCAGTTCTTCACTAGCGAAAGCAGATTAATTTTTGTGGATCCCCACTTTAGAATTGTGAACCCCTATTTTTTTGTTATACCGACATATAGCTCCGTCGAGTCTCCCGTGGACCCTTGGTGGTCACTTTGAGAGCTACGGCCTTAAAGCCTTTCGAGGCAGCTCGATATCAAAGAAACATTTTACAATAGAAGAAAGACAAATAAATTCTTTGAGGATCTACCAAGATAGTCATTAAAACTTCTTACTTCACTATATATCACTATACTATATAAAGTATAGGGGGCCAGGCTAGCTCAGTGGTTACGTGCTCGCATCTGAACTGATAGTACCGGGGTTCAATCCCCAACTGGCCCTCGATTTATTCGAGGTGAATAAATCTGAGCACGTCGAGGTACTCGTTAAAGATCCCTACTCTAAATACACATGAGTTAGGCAAAATTTAGGACTCCCACTGTAGAATCAATCTTCATTGTGTGGTATCACAAAAGGCCAATGCTCGGCCTACGTGTGTTCCCTTGTGGGACTGCCACTGCAACCTAACCTAACCTGTTCTAAAATATATAAAGTATATTCAATATCGAGATTTTGACTGAATTACATGTTTTGAGGTCCCCAAAGTTTCGTAATGCTTGTGTACAAATGTATACTTGTCGGACTTGTTTACATTTATTTACATTAACTTAGAATTTTTTCAAGTGAATGGACTGAAATAAAATTGTTTTGATGTTTAATGAAAAAATTGAAATGATTTAATGAGTTAATATGGAATTCAATTTTTACATTTAAAAAATCTACGCCAATCAAATATATAATGCTATGCTTTCCACGGTATGAAGGATTTGTATAACACAAAATGCTCTAATCAATCTGTATGTCGCACTCTTGAAACAAACTTAATATCGGATATAGTTTTTCTTGTATTTATGAATCAAATTATTTTTGGGTAATATTGGTATATGAGAACGTTCTATATTACAAAACGAATACCAATTTTAAGCTAATTCTTCGGTGATTCTATGACATTAAAAATTATTTTATATGTTTCTATCTTTTTCAAACAAAATAGGTTTATTTCTAAGTCTTTAAGGGAAAACTTTTGCTTAATTCTTCAATATAAAAGGAGGTCAGATAAATGATATATGTAACAGATCCACTTGCCATGTAATGTTCCGAATGGCCATGGATGAGATCCACTGCCTATGGGAACAAAAGCCATGTCCTCCTCTATACGAGGTTTTTTCGTAACATTTTTTTTTATTTACAAAAGTGTTATTACTGCTGTGGTAATACCAATGATTTTATACGATACAATTTTACGATATATCAAATAAGTGTGTATATTGATAACTGGTTCAATCACTATCTGTAGGGTATCCAAGGATGAAATACTAATTTAATGTCTTCATGGAACATTATATACCCAAAAAGTTGACTACTCCGTTATAAAAAGTCTATTCTAATAGGTGTATAGTCTATTTTTGGATAAGCATGTTAATCACTATTAATTAGGTAAAAACACAAATATAGTTCTAAAGTTTAATTTGACATCGACTTACTTTCATCATCGCTTGTAGGCGAGATTCTCTGCGGTAGACAGCCATTAGGCACCACTTGTTTCTCATCCCCCTCCTCCTGCTTCATCAGACTGATGATCTGCTCCACGTATTGCTGATAATGTTGTTCCTGAAGTTGGAGAAGAAGTTCCTCTTGCTAACAAAAAATAAGTTCACAGACAACTTTGCCAGTGGTTTATTTACATAACAAGCAGAATACTTTTGATCCAATAACATCATATTATCTATATAAATAAAAGAATGATTTTGTCTGTACACTGCTTAGAACTGACTCATTTCAAGTTTCCTTTGCGTTTCATCCACTGGAGAAACCCAATCCACCCTTAGAAAAATGTTTGTCGGTTTGTCCGCAAACTTTTGTCAGAAGTAAACTCAACCACCATAGGACATATCAAGCTGAAACTTTGAAAGTACATTTGTATATGCCTAACTTAAAATATAGGCCCTGAATTGATTGGAAATTCAAAGTAGAAGTGAAGTTATGGACGTTTAAAGCAAAAACGTTTGTCACAAGTAAACTCAGCCACCATAAGACCTATCGAGCTGAAACTTTGACACTAGATTTGTGTATGCATAACTTAAAATATAGGCTCTGAATAAATTGATAATTCAGTACAGAAGCAAAGTTATGGGGCTTTAAGCTGTATTTTGCTAACTTCACAAACATGTTTATTTTGAAAATACACAGGTGTAGCAAGTAGGTATTGTTAGTTGATTTTAATTTCATTGGAGCATATGAATATATTGCGTATTACCACATCATTGAAAAGGTGTTTCCCAGAGTTGAGGATGTACTATCTATTAAGAATAAATAGCTTTGTGAACAAGCAATTTTAACCCTTAATATGAACAAGCAGGAAAAATCAACAAACAACTTCTTACGCTATATCAAGCCGAGGAAAGAACTTACAAGTCAGTAAAGAGAGTGATTAGTGATGAGAAATCAGTTTATTCTCCAACTAAATTTCTTAACTCTGGATTTCTTTCTCCTGGACTCGGTATTGATATATCGGTATTGGGTTTTTTGTCCATCCCTTTGTGGAATCTTTTTTTTTATTTCCATTCAACAAATTTTATATTAGTATCTCGTATACACATTGTCTTTTACTATTTCATACTTCCCTTTCTATTTTATAACCTTTATATTATCTTATTCTTAAGTTTTTAATATTTCGCATTAAAGAAATTCATTTTAAATAATTTCAATCTATTTACGTTTATGACGTTATATACTTGTCAATTAGAACGTGATTCCAGTATATCGATACACAAACCGTCAATATGCCGGATTTATTTCAAGCCGCCATTTTTCACCTGGTACCCTACTCTACATTTCTACCAAAGTATTATTTTGTATACCTATAAATAGACAGCAGTACATTTGCTAAAAGCACATGAATGTACAAAACTTAAATAGCACATAAATATTAAAGTACACGGTACTATATATTGGCGATATGGGTTGGTACGATGCAAGCTAAAAATCTGGTATCCCATTATTAATTTAAATACACATTTTTTATTTGTGTACACATTCTCTGAAACTGAAGATTTTTACCATTGATAGCTCCGTATTTATAACCGACTTACCTAAGATCAAACAAGTAAATTGATTGTTTAAAAATGCACTTGTCGCCACAAATAAGGGTCTGAATGTTCTCACACAAGCCTTTGTGGTTCCCCATCAACTACTCTGACCCAACTGCTGCTCTGAGGTCCTTCAGGTTGCGTTACATTATTTAAAAAAAAAACTAAATTTATTATATATATGTCTCAAATTAATTGTGTACAACTAAAAAAAGATATATTTTTTATTCAGAGAAATATATAAATGAATTTATTAAATTTAAACAAACATGGTAAAAAGAAGATAACAGTTACCTTCGCAGGGTCGTCAGGGTACTGCTGTTGAATGTAGAGCTTGAACTGTGGATATGTTTGCTGATTGAGAGCTTGTTGTACCTGACGCCTTCTCATCTCCTGAAGCTGTCTTCTGGCTTCTTCTTCTTGTCGAGTCCCCTCAATCTCTGCTCTGAAAAGAGATCAAAAAGACATATAATAAATAAACTAACAATTAAGTATGCTATATAAATATTTCATGTCCTAATTAACAATTTATTTGCTTTTAAGAATATAAATAGATACACAATATTATTTTCAGTATAAAAAAGTTGTTAGATCAGAATAAACAATGATAGACAAAATTGCTATTCAAATTTGGAATCCCTAAGACTTACATGTGTTCTAACAATTTAAATTACCTAACCTAAAATATTTGACTGAAATTGAAAACGTTCTTCTTGTTTTGTTACAACTCTACGAGTTATCAATTAACTAGTCACAGTTTGGTTCCAATTAAGTCGTTAAGACGAAAACTATGGCAATAAGTAATGAATACTCACTGTCTCCTCTTTTTGAATTCAATATCAGCCTTGTGAGCTTCAATAAAAGGACGAAATAAGGAACACTTCATGTCAAGGCTCTCAATAAAGTTTATCATAGCTTGTTCTCTAGTCATGTCGCCGAGAGCTTGCCAAGCAAGCCTGCAACCAAAACATTCTTGTTTAACTAAAAAAAATCACGCCATCATCGAAAGACACGACATGATAAAAATAACACATGACATCAAATAAAACAGGTTTGGAGCAAGAAATGTATTCATTTAGTCACTACTCTTTATTTTATTTATAGGTCAGGGGGCCTACGGACTCTTGTGTACTCCGACCAAAATGACCTGTTTCCTATACGTTGACTGAAAGAAAATTGTTAATTTTGATCAAATCATATCTAAACCTATCGAAGTGAGAAATACTCCTGTAAGTACAATTATGAAGTTTATTATAGAACTGAAATCTGAAGTTGAATTTAGTTATGACAATGGGTTGTAAAATAGGACAAGTTTGGAAGTGGAGTGTACAAGTCCGATGAGATTTAGGCCCTGAGTTAAATAATTTTAATAACATTGTCAAATAGATGAATCACCTCTTTTCTTTTGATAACATTATTATAGTTAAATATAAAGAAATTATACATAATTGATTAACATATATGTATAATCAATCACATTAAAACAAAATAAATTGTATGTTAGAATGGCATTGATTTTTTTTTACATTTAAAAATTCTATTCTTATTTAATCTTATATTAATATCTTAATGCAGTGATATAAAGAATATATTCAAACTTTAATCAGAGTAAGTATAAATAAAAGGAATTTTCAAATTACTAAAACAATAAAAAAGTTGTTTTTTTTTTAATAAAAGGGAAAAACTTTGACTTAGGATTGAAAGTGAAAGTTTACTTATAGTAAAGAAGAGTGTAGGCCACTGCAGATTTTGTTTATAATCACAGGACATTCACTGCTGTTAACTTGTTATTAATGCTGACCTTCTTGTTAATGACGCTGAATATTAAAATAAGGCAACTTAAATAGATAATAATAATAATAACGTAATAAATACTTTATTAATAGTGGATTATTGACAGTTTACTGTGAAATATTTAACGTGTATATGTACTTTATTTAAACAGCAATAAACTAAAGCTGTTTACTTCTGTAAACAGTTGGGCAACCTTCAGTACTTTACTTCATAAAATTGCAACCCACATTCTTTAGCAATTCAATTATAATATCAGTTTAGCAAAATATTATAGTATATTTTGTTTACATGTGGCTATAGTTTTTTCATTATTTTTCTAAACTTCAATTTTCTTTCAGTCAATTCACTGATATGATGGATTTGTACATCGAAGAAGAATGTCCAATGTAGAAGGAGGTCAGATAAACTATGTAAGAGATCCACTGGCTGTTGGAACAAAGGTCATATTACTGACAAAAGTCAGTTAGAGATTATTTCGTATCACGAAAACTACACTTCCGCTTTTCAAAAACGTGGCTAAAATGTTATTGCTGCTGTAGTTATACTAATGATATAATATGCATCAGTGGTGTGATATACAAAAATAAGCATATATATTGATCAGTGCATCAATCACTATCTGTACTACCTCCAGGAATGAAGGACTAATAATCATCTCTCATTTAGACATTATATTATGCCTAAATGGGACATTACATATTATTTACCCAAGAAGTCTGATATTATGTTTACTTATACCATAGTAAAGTTCAAAGTAGGCTACTCCAGATTTTTTTATTAAGTAAAGTACATTAAAACCTATCTACTGGGAAGTTAACTATTAATCATAAAGAGGCTATAAAAACAATGAAAAGAGCTTGGGAAAACAATGACATTGAGATTATGATTGAAAATCAATATTACTCTTAAATTACAATCACAGCAATACTAGAGTCAGTGTATTCAAACTTGGTACTTAACAAGAGTATCCTCATGAGATATAGTTATGGATGTATAGCACTAAGTGTATAAAGTAAAATCCTTTTCCTTGATAAACGCTTCCAGGCTGCGTTAAGTTTATAATGTCATTAAAATAGAAGTACCAAGTTTGATTAAATGAAATGTTTAATTTGAAGGCATCTAAATTACTTAGTAAAGTATATCAGCGTTAGTTTGAAATTAAATGATATGGTTAGCTATATAGATTTCAAGGCATATAGATTACAATTATAAAATTGAGTTTGGTTAGTTTTGACATTTAGAAGAGGGCTTGTTACTAATTTAAAATTAATCAATTAATTAATATTAATTATTAATTTCGGTTGGTTTTCCATAATTATAAAATTTATTTTGGTTGCTTTTGAAATTTAGAAGCAGGCTTATTACTAACTGAAATGTAATTAATTAATTATAAACTTGATTTAGGTTGGTTTTGAAAATTAGGAGTTATTTTAATTTAAATTTAGCGGGTTATAGTTTTTCTCTAGGCCTCCTAGAGAGATAGAAAATAAGGTATGACGTGAAAGGACAGATACGATCCCTACAGCAATGACGTAGGGAAACCCTTATAATGTCTGTTTGAACTTCCGTCCTTTTAAACGTTCGAGGTCCATAAGTACACTCTAGCCACTGGTAAAGTTCAGTTCAGTTTCAAAGCTCCGTCATGTTGTATTATCTCAGCTGGTGAAGAAATCCCAACCTCCTTTTCCTTGTTTGACCCCCATACCACTACTAACTATTAAATGAAGCATGTTCCAGGGAAAATATTTAAGACTTAATATCAACAGACACATGACGAACTTAATTAACTGGAATAACAAAGATATTGATCAAACTTGGAAAGTGGTTTGACAATACAAATTAAACAATTTACGATATAAGATTTCCATAAAATGCTTAGTACTTCTACAAAAACACTAGTAACATATAATAACAATCATATCAGCTGATAGTGTAATGAATTTTTAACGCCTTTATGAACATAAAATGAAAAAATTGATATTAATCTGTCATATGCAACACATTAAATAATATATAAATTAAAACTATCACCTTCTATCTCTGCCAATCACATCCAGGACTCCAATAGCTGGAGAAGTCAAAGGATCATACTTGCCACAATTAGCCTGTTTTGCTAAGGCCAATAACGAAACTTTATCGGCGTATGACAAATTCATCGCTTTTCCTTCTTTATCTGAAAAAAATATTGTTTTTTTATATTCAAGAAATAAAATATAAACTTACTGGTTCAACCAAGAACGGTTATTACTTTTAGAACTACCAAATCATGATAATTTAATAAAATATACAAAGTGTCGTTCACACAAACTAATCACATCTTAAACTTTAAAAAGGAGGTAATCAAAGAAGTAGAACATAAAAAAACCAGCAAACAGTATATACAACATAATATACGAATGAGATTACTGTCACAAACGTAGTTCAGTTCTTTTTTTATCACAAAAGCAATTAATACATCCTAGTTTAGATGAATGGTGATTATATTTTTTTAAAGGAAGAGCGAAAAAAAAGGTTCTGTGTTTCTTCACGTACCCCTATAAAATCTAAGCGCCAGTTGGTACAGTTCTCTCAGAGGAAAACCCCATTTTGCTATAAAATTATCATCAAATTTTGAAGGTTCCATATCATCTCCTGATTTTGATGAAGTATCCTCACATTCAATAGTCAATCTATCCAACCGAATCCCTAACTGTTCTGAATTTTGTGGTTCTGCAGCCATCGTATTTATATATAACCTTCACTAACATAACCAACCAAACGTATAAACTATCGGCAGATTATAACCAATCCCATGATAAGAAGAGATTTGAATCCATAATTACCGAAAAATTTAATATTTTCTTTTGTATAAAAAAATTTTGTTACACATATTAAAATGTGTTACCTTAACCCTTAAGAGTTAATAAATATTTAATACTGTTATTGTTATTATTATTATTATTATTATTATTATTATTATTTTTATTTTCATTAACTACAGTTGTGAAATAGTTTCAATATTGCACTAAATATGCATTTACAGTCCTTTAAAATAAGGAATGAAATCTCAATAGAATTTGAAATTATGGTTTAATGGGGGCAACATTGTGATATCAAGAACCAACAGTTTTGTTATCATTGAGCCCGATGTTTAACAACTTATAAGTATGTCTCAAAACAGAACATTACCACAAAGTAAGGAAGCTTTACTGAAATCGTATCAGACCAGATTAAAGGATGATGTTAAGTCTATGTTAGAAAACTTTGAAGGTAACAATCTTTTACAGCGAATTTTGTTTCATTTTTTTTTATTTGAAGAAGTTTTGGTATGTTTTTTTCTTAATGAAGGCTTCCACGATTATTCTCATTTTAAACATTGGTTTAATATTTACGGTTATGGCTATACAATTAACTAGTTATTAGTATTGTAGTTAAAGTGTAATTATGCATGAAAAATGGATAATTAATGTAGCTGTGAGTATTTGTTTATTAATGTGTCAATTTGTATGTTATAATCTACATTTCGTATTATAATTAATGATCTGGTTCTACCGTTGAATTACAGTTTGATAGTTTGAATTTAATTATAACTTAAGTAAATCAAAATTGTAAATTATGTTCTTTTCTATTCAATTCACCCCTAATAAATTTTAAGGTAATTTATAAATTATTCTAAAGGACTGTAGAGATGTCATCTAGGTCAGTCCTCTAGAATAAGTACTAAACTACGTGGTCTGCAAAAGTACAACTTATTGGAATTTATAAATGTTATTAGTGGTTGTATTATACAGTTTGGCATGTTTAAAACAGTTTAAACAAATTACAGAAAATCTGGCTTGTTAGAGCTAAAAGTAAATTATTCAGTTGAAATATCAGAAGGTTTTCCTGAATAATCATAAGAAACAAGTAAAAGAGGTCCAAATGAAATACTGTAGACAGTGGTATATACCATAATAAATTATTTGTTATACCTTTTAGTCGATCATTTGTTGGTATTCAACCTTTTTTGAAAAATGTTGTATTACCACTATGTTTAGGAATAGTGTTAGATAATACAAAAGGTTGTTTGATAAAGCTTTCGATGGTAGAGTATTACTTTGTCTACATAGGTTGACAGCAGATGTATCTGTCCTTTTACTTTTTCCTCTTGAACTCCTTTAGTTTCCCTAACTGCCTTGCCTAGCACTTCATTCCCTTTGCTTGCACTTTACACCCTTTAAAATACCCTCTCTTTACCTTCATTACCTCACCAGATATCTAATGTCACTTGTTCCACAAAGACCACTTGTTTTGGTTGAAAGATCTTAGTCATATCCTGATTTTCTTAGGCGTTGATTTTTATTTCACTTGTTTACTGTGAAACCTTGCTATATATATATATATATATAAAGATTTCACATAAACACGTGAAATAACAATCAATGATCAAACCACAATAAGAAATGGGAAAACAAGACTAAGATCTTTCAACCGTAACAAGCGGTCTTCGTCAGAGTCAAAAACCCAACTGTTTGTCAGTTGGGTTTTTGACTCTGACGAAGACCGCTTGTTACGGTTGAAAGATCTTAGTCTTGTTTTCCCATTTCTTATTGTGGTTTGATTATATATATATATATATATATTGGTATACTTTGGGAGCAGACCTTCTTTTAAACATACCTCATTAAAGGTAAAAGGTAGCATTCGAAACCTTGAAAAGGTATGTAGGAAACATACTAAACTTAATGTTGGCAAGATCTTTAATGAGGTATATATATATATATATATATATATAATATAATATATATTTAATGCTCAGAGGAAATGCACGTTAAAATAACTGAAACGAGTTCCTAATAAATTTTGACATTTTCCAACATGTAGAAGTGATTTGGAAAAACTATACCAACTGGACATGAGTTAAAATGCGAAGAAAAAATAGCGCACCATTTTTAGTTAAACTTTTAAATTTAAACTTAGTAAGTGTGTTTCTTTACTCACACTTAGTAAGTGTATTACTAAAATCTTATAGTCTGGAACAGAGGTTCCCAAAGTGGGTTCCGCGGAACCCAGGGGTTCCTTATCGGACTGTCTGGGGTTCCGTGAAAAACATTTTTTTTAAAAAAATTTTTTGTTGGTATGGATTTATTCTATATTTCTTGTGAATCATGAAACCGAATAATGTTTATATCTACATATACCCATAAGTAGAAGTGGTCAAAAGTTTGTTCACATTAAGGATGAATCACTAGTCAGTTTTTGGAACTATCTGATTCCCGAATTTCTTGCTATTGCAAAAGTAGCACTTCACACATTGCTGCCATTTCCCACTACCTTCTTATGTGAAACTGGATTTTCCCTTTAAACTGCCAATGAAACCAAATACCGAAGTAGACTTAATGCTAGGGCTAACTTGAAAATCAAACTCTCAAACTATAAAGCCAAAAATGATTACAAACAATGTTAAAATTGCTAGTAATTCTGTTTTATGTGTTATGCACTTATGAGAAATATGAAAATTAAAATCTTTTAGTTTTGAATTTTTATTTGAAAAATACACATTGCAGTAATATTACTTTTTTAATTGTTTTTAAACATACATACTATTTAAAAGGCATATGAAAATATTTATAATGTGATTGTATGAAATCATTAAAATTTGGAGTTCACGGGAAAGTTTCTGGAACCAAAAAGGGTTCCACGTTGAAAAAAGTTTGAAAAACTCTGGTCTAGAGGAGTCAGAGTAAGTAAATTCCAACTAACTCCTCATAAAAAAAAAAAAAAAAAAAAATGAATGAGAAACATAGGCATCAAAGGTACTGCTAGTATTTGTTTTGATTTCTGGTTTGTTTAATATTATGGAGGTTTATAATACAGTGATGTTCCTTAGACTTTGGACAGATATTTTGGTTCGTTTGAGTGTAATTGCACATTCCTTATCAACTGTTTCAATTGATCTCCTACTTAAGCTTCATGGTCTGTATGTCAAGAATGTGTAACAGGTATTTTAACAGTTGATAAACTGTTTTCCTGTCAGTAGAAGTTATTTTTTTTATTTCAACTATGAATTTATTATGATTATTAGAATATGCTACAGTAATGTGTATGAAAACAATTTCATATTATCAACAATCAGCATTAGGTTACCTAATGTATTTTTTTTTTAATAAAGTTCATATTAGACATTATATAATCGTGACATTATTTATTACTTTAAAATTAACCTGTTGATTCATCACTTGGCAGTTTGAAATACCAACCTCATTGAAGATTTATAATTTGAATTTATTTAAGTTTTAATTAAATTCAAGTAACTATCACACTGAGACAAACGGTGGAACCAGAACAGTGATTACAATATGAATTTTATATTATAACATAATTTCAAGAAAAAAATTTTTACTTTGGTTGGTAAGCAACATAAAATAGGAAAATGGTACATGCATAAATATCCAATTAATATTTACGAGTCGGAGTTAGATGTTCAGATTCTTGACTTACCCTGAAGCACTGAAAGAACTTAATTAGATATTCTTCATCACCAGGTGAATGAACCACCTTCGACGTATCGACGTTTCGACGTATGTCGAAAAACCTAGTGGGTTTTGTTTGTTTTTCTGTCATTTTAGTTTTTATATAACGATGTTTCACACTAAACACATGAAGTAGAAATCAACATCTAAACCTCAGTAAAAAAATTCAGAATTGAGATTAAAATCTTTTAAATGTGTTGTACTTGAATAATAAAATGTGTTTGATTTCAGAAATAGTCAAATTAGCCAAAGGGGAAAATGAAACTCAACTAACGAAATTTGTTCAATGTGAACAAGACACTTTTGAGATGCATGTGAGAGCGGCTAACATGGTTAGAGCTGGTGAATCTCTAATGAAACTAGTCTCAGATATTAAACAGTATTTAATTTTAAACGACTTCCCTTCCCTTAACGAAGCAATAGCGCATAATTCGAAGCTATTTAGAACCAAGCAGACGGAATGTGACCAGAAACTCATGAACCTCCGGGACGACATGGCAGCCGACTTGTATGACTTGGAAGAAGAGTATTACACCTCTATTTATAAAGTTTAACATACTATGTATATTTAAAATTTAATGTAAAAAATAACTGTAAATATTTATATACTAAAATTATGTTCTCTCTTATGGTTTGTTTTTTAACAAAACCTGAATATTTAATATGCATATACCTGAATATTTATGGGTACTTTACACGAAACCTTTAATATAGAGCCTCCTACTAAAGGTAAATTATAAGGAATGAGCGTTTCGGAGTCTCTTTGGATATAGTACCATGATTGTTTATATAGTAAAATATGAAACTTTATGAGTTACTCACACGTATTAGCATCAGTAAATTAGTTTTATTTAATGTTAATTGGACTTAATTCTGTTTTTGTTCTTTACTACAGAGTGGTTTTACTCATGATGGGGAATTTAAAATTCTTTTGTATGGAGGCAGGTTTAAGTATTTTTGAAATTCTCCATCATTACTAATAATCTGTATATTTCAGCCAACTAAGGAGCCATTTTTCGGTTTAAATTTAACAATTTCCATAATTTCAGTTAAATCGTTTTTCTGGGTAATAAGAGATCATATTGGCAAACGGAATGCTCATATTTGTCAGTATGTTTAGTATTTCGTACGCACTAAATTTAATTATCAGTTATGTGAGATCATATTTGATCTTAAACGATAAACTTTGTGAAATCATTAGTTGTGCAATCCGTAATTGTGTGGTATTTACTCATTCTGAGGTAAAATGGATAAACAAACAAAAGTCTCCACACAAATGAAATTTTATTCAACAACAACAACGCGTTTCGAACACTTTGTGTTCATCATTAGGAAGACACTATAATACAAATAATATTTAATCAGTTACAAAATTGGAGTGAAATAATAAAATTCAATTAAGAAAATTAAAGACATACCCAAGGATGTGGACCAACCCTTCAGCACAACATCCTTGGGTATGTCTTTAATTCTCTTAATTGAATTTTACTATTTCACTCTAATTTTGTAACTGATTAGATATAATTTGTATTAAAGTGTCTTCCTGATGATGAACATATAGTGTTCGAAACGCGTTGTTGTTGATGAATAAAACTTCATTTGTGTGGAGACTTTTGTTTGTTTATCTATTTTACCTCAGAAACTTTTTGAAGGTTCATCTCTCAAATAAAAGTTACTATAAACATGAAAACTAATTATTTGCTCGTCAATCTACATTATAAGTTAGTTTTGAGTTTCTCTATGTTTCAACTCTATTCAAGTTAAGCCATTTGCGAATAACAGTAGCACTAACGACTGTACTCTAGGACAGAGCTGAAAAAGTGAATAACTTTGGAAAGCCTTTGGAATTTATATGGCTAAGACTTCTTTATCCAGTTTTAAAACATGCCGAACAATGTTTGAGATTAATGTAAATTACAAAGTTTGTAATTTAAAGACTACTACAATGTGGGATTAAATTTATAGGTAATTAATTAAGGAGCTAATCTCTTATTCTACCACCTATAATATAGATTTCCTTAAAGTTAAGTTTTTTTGTATGTTTCAGTTAGTTACAGCTTGTTTTTAGGGGCCAGGGCAGCCGAATGGCACCGTGCTCGCCTTTCGACTGGTAGATACAGGGTTTCAATACCCACTCTCGCCCTCTGTTTATTCGCGTGGAAGGTGAATGAGACTGAGCAGGTCTCCTGAGCCTGTACGATGTAAGGTACTCTTTAAAAATCGCTACTTTAAATACACTTCAGTTAGGTAAAATTTAGGGACTCCCAATGTAGAATTTTCATTGAGTGCTATCATAAAGGGCCAATGTTCGTCGTATGTATGTTGTCTTGTGGAACTGCAACTTAACCTACAGCTTGTTTTGGTTACAATGAACCACTGTTTGTTAGTGGAGGATAGCGTGAAATCAAATTCATGAAATATTTATCCAACTAAAACCTGTTTACAGAATGTTATACTGGTTATGTTGGTGATTATACGCAACATACTGATTAAGACGATAGCATTAAAGTCATTTGTACATTTTGCCATATCATTATACTCATAGTGATTCCAGTCAAGATATTATTTTATCAGCCCTACTCTCATAAGTTAGTACGCTTTGTTATTAAACTAGGATTGTTGTCCAATGGTCCATACAGGGTCACTGTCGTATAATGTCCATCTCATTTCTAGCAATCAGCTGTTTCAATGATGACATCAACTGATTTTGAGTATCAGATTCGTTTATTCATACTACGATATATGGTTTATTTTTTAATGTTATAACGTCTAAATTAGAAAAACAAAATTTTGTCTCAGTTTGAAACATCACGAACTAAGTCAGATTTTGCCTGTGTAATTATTAAAGTCATTTTGTTAAAAGTTTTAGATCAGGCAAGTAAAAGTTGTTTGATGACTCATATTTGTTGAAGTTTTCAGTTGTAATACCATTTGATAAAGTTGGTAATTTACTCTTTAAAGGTTAATCTTGAATTCTATTCCAAAAAAAAGTGTTGGATTACAATCTATATGTAACAATAAATTAATGATTAAAAAAACTGTAGCATGAAAATGCTTGGATTCATTACGAGAAATCATATTATTTCAAATATCCCCTTACTTTCTCTTTATTAGTATCTAGTTCTTCCAATTTTAGAATACTCCTCGCATGTTTGAAATCCGCATTACAATTATTCACTTCTATATATCCTAAATTTCTTAAATTGCTTTCCCATTAGTCCAGTTGTCTTACAGATTCATCCCTCTATCCTTTCCTTTGTTCTCAATTTAATATTCCTGATATCTTATCCCGTAAAAGCTGTTATGACGTGCTATTATTATATAAATTATGAAATAACTTAATTGATCGTCCATACCTCATTTTCTAATTACTTCCTAAACTCATAATTTATTTGAACACCTAAATTATTCTATATTCCATGTCACAAAAATAATTATTTACTTCACTGTCCGTTGTTCCGAATGATGAAAAAGTGTAATGGTATGTTTGCCAATATATTTTTTTTAATTGTGACTTAATGAAATTTAAAAAGTAATTAAATATTTAGTACAGTTACCTGCCATTGTGTCACACAGTTTGCTTCACTGCCATGGACTCTACTTGTTAGATTCAACTACCATTGTATTGCTATTATTTGTAATTGGTTCATATGTATTAAGTAATGTTAATCTAAATAAAAAGACAAAAAACCTTCGTAAAAGAGTTTTGATCCGTATGTAAGTAAATAATATTACAGATTTTTTTTTTATTTCATTTTACATAGTCACAACTATGTAAATGTAACATTACCAGTGACAATGATGAAAGAAATATATACATTTGCACATGGAGGTAGGAGGGAAGAAATAATCCAGTAATTATACATCCTGGCGTGAAAAATAAGTTATGAAACTTAGATTAAATTTAGAAGTCACTAGACTAAATTAACAAAAAAAAGTCTCTTGGCCACTTTCTCTTCAGGCGCCTTTAGGGATTTCCTGGGATATTTGTTGAGGAGATGTTTAGGACTAGGGGATTATTATTGCTAAAAAGATTTTAGTGGAAGGCTTTGTAGCGAGATACTGCCACTTGATGTACTGTTGAAATCCTGAGGTCTGAATAGATTGTTTGATTTGGTATGTAAAAAGGACAATGAAAAATTTTTCTAAGAATTTTTGACTGAAGAGCTTGTATCCTTTGGGTATTACTAGGCATAATCATAGATTTGTACAGTAATAGTTTATTGGCAGTTGTTAATTTTGAACGATTATCAAGTAAGTGAATTAAAAGTCTATAGCGTCTGTTTAGTTCTGTTCATTTTGGTATGGGTAGCCCAATGTTTCAGCTAATTAAGAATATTGTTATTGATATCATTAACTGAAAAGAAGAGAAATTAAGTTAATAATTCCCTACATATTTACTCCCACTTCGGAAATGAAACAGCCCTATCGCTAGTATTATTATATTAAATGAGGTAGACATAAAACTACTAGAAAAATATATATATTTATGCACTACATTGAATATTATTAAGCAACCTCTAACATGCTAAAATCCTATTGCAATTGCATAATTATTAGAATATTTAAATAAAATAAAGAACAATTGGAATATATAACAGGAAATTGTTGAAGACTTTATAGTTTAATTGAGTACTTCGCCAATATCATAAAGTTACAAGTATTCTCAATTCATCTAGAAATTTGGCACCATTTTGCACATCATGAAACTTTATCCATTCATTTCGTATACATTAAATATTTCTTTTCGATCATTTTAAAGCAATTTTTTGAGAAGCATTTTTAAAATTAGGTTAGGGTCAAATGGCTACTTGGTGATTGAAAATAATAATATACAGACATACCTCTTTTTACGAATTCTGTATCAAAAAAAGAAAGAATTAATTACCTGAAATAATGAAACCACAAATGAATTTAAAAATAATAATTTTTAAGTTTAAAAAGAATAAAAAATGATTTTTAAAGTAATTGCGTATATTGATGCAGCAAAAAGAGGCTGATTTGAAAGGGGCTTTTGATCTCTCTTTGATGTACATTTAATAAGAGTTCAAACTTATCGTAAAATAAAGAAACATTTGCTATATATGTATATATAGTTCAATGTAGAAAAAGAAACATAGAGACTGTAAGTGTGTGTTTTTAATTTCTCTGTTTCTTTTTCTACATTGAACTATATTTGACCATTTGGGATCGCATTTCCAACGAAAAAGTATAAATATATATATATATATATATATATACTTTTTTTTTCAGAAGGCGCTTATACAAAAACCTGAAAAAAGCTCAACGAGTGTAGTAGACAGACTGAGTGAATGTTTGATCTAAAATATGTTTTAGTTATGTTTACTTATGTTTCCTATTTAATTATTATGTTTCCAAATACATTAAAGGGTTTCAATTTTTTTTTTAAGTCCTACAAAGTTTGTGTGGCAGTTTTATTAGAAGCAATATGGATGATTAAACTCATTGTATGGTCTAATCAGGAAAGCATTGATTTGTAAACATGGAATATGACGGTATACAGAAATTACATTTTAGTAAATAACTTAGAAGTGACTGCCAACTCCAAACAGAGATTAGAATGGTCCTCTTCTTCGTAGAATAGTGATGATAAACTGATCATCGTGACGTTTGATCCTCTGATGAAGAAGTCTTGAGGGAAGGTCAATTTTATTTTCCGGAGTGTTTTGTTCAATCAAAGAATGAGATAGGTGTGGTGTGGTCAAATCAACTTGTTCTGCAGTAGTACTGATTGTAATAAAGACAATCCAAATGGGTACCTGAAACCAAAATTGACTCTAGTTATGGAGAACATAAATCATCTCACTGCACCTGTGCTCCTGTACATGACCTGAGCTTTCCTCAGAGCAGACTGAGTGTTTGCTCTCAATATGTTAGTGTCAGTATCTCTTCGGTATTGTTATAGTATTTATCGGTGAGGTGAGGCACAACTTCATCATAGTCAGATTCACAGAAATATGAACCATACTTTATTCACTATTTTATTGACCGCAGTTATCAAATTATGTTTAAAATCTCATATCAACTTCATTTTAAAACATGAACTTTATGTTTTAAGTTTGGATATGTAATGTTCCATTTCTAAAGTGAGGAAGGGAAAAAATAATTGAATAACTGCACTTTACTTGCTAACTCTGGCATACTGTATTGTGTTGACACAATTAGGTCATTGTGGACTAATGGATCACCTACTATACTTGTCAGATTTGTTTACATTTATTTACATTGAGTTAGAAATTTTTTAAGTGAATAGACTGAAATAAAATTGATGTTTAGAGGTTTTATGGAAAGTTTTTAAACAATTTAATAACTCAATATGAGATGAAAAAGAATAAAATTTTACATTTAAAAAATCAAGGCCAATCAAACACAATTTCTTTGCTTTCTATTGTATGATAGGTTTGTCTAACAACATACTCTAATCAATCTATATGATACACTCTTGAACAAAACTTACAATAAGATGTAGATTTTCTTGTGCTTATTAATCATATTATCTTTGGGTAATATTGATGTATGAGTTATGGACTCCGTTATATATTATAAAACGGATACTATTTTTATGCTAATTCTTCGATGACATTGAAATTTTATTGTATATGTTTCTGATATTTTCAGACAAAATAGACATTTTGAAGTCGTCAAGGGAAAACTTTGGCTTAATTCTTCAAAGAATTAGGTAAAATATACGAAATAAATATAACAGATCCACTGGCCATGGGAACAAAAGCTATGTTCTCCTGTAAGAAATTGTTTCAAACACGTTTTTTTTTTCTTTGGTTTTACAAAGGTGATTCATAAGCACAAGAAAATCTACATCTTATTGTAAGTTTTGTAGGTTATTACTGCTGTGGGAATACCAAGAATATATGTTTCAGTTGTGTGATATACCAAAATAACCGGGTATATTGATAACTGTTTCAATGAATATCTGTGTGGTCTCCAGGAATGAAATACTAGTAAACATTAATTTTCATGACTTTTTAATGAGCCGTTTAGCGTCAAAAAAACATTTTCTGAAAACAGAAATCGTAATATAACGCTCCTTTCAATGTTCTTGTAATTATCTCCGCATAATGTTCTATCTTTAGGCATAGCTTCATTTTGATTCGTCAAACGGTATAGCTTGTAACGCTCTCACAACCTTTGAGATTGAATTGTAAGTCAAAATTTTTACATTTTATTGAAAAAAAAATAATTTCCGTTGTTTTAAAATTCTGAATATATTTTTCGTTTATTACGTTTGTAACTTCAAAGATAATGACAAAATTTCAAAACTCTATAGTTAGCTGTTTAGGAGAAAAAAATGTTTTCTAAAAACCGGTTTTGGCAAAAAAAGATATTGGACATTGAAACAAACATGCAGACAGTGGCTCTGTTTTCTCTGTGTTACTTAATTTAGAAATCTAAATTAAAAGTAGACAGAATTAGTCGGGAAGCTAAAATCATACTTACAAACACAGGAAGCAAATGCATGTTGCAGGATGAATCACAAATGGTGCAATGAAGCAGATTAGAATTGAATAGTGCAACTGAAGTGAGTCAGAGTGCATTCAGACCAGCCAGTCGTAAAACTGGACAATTTACCTCAAAGTTAGACAATCATAATGCGCTTATACAATTTGTCACGTAACCTAGTGGTTACCTACTTTTTTGTAATCTTTGCTTTTGTCAACATTAAATCCCATTTACCAGTTACTCAACTAGAATAAAATATCTCACTTGCAAACAAAATTATTTTAATATAATAATAGCAACAAAGCTCGGTAATGGACATTTAGTCGCTGGCCTGCTTGTCAGTGATAGCGGGGCTTTGGTTCGCAGTTTACTTTGACCCTGGACTTCATGGAAAACACCTTGTAGATGTACGCATACGCTGACTCCCGGAGATGGCGTGAAGCCGATGGTCACCAGCCTATCTGTATCAAGTACTCGTAAACCTATAAACCTGAGTATTACCGTCTCTACACTGAGACTCTTTTGATCTAATGGTTCTCTTTTTTTGATTATGCGAAATCTCGGTTTGAGGAGTTCTCTAGGAACAAAACACTGTCTTACCCTTTAAATAATGCTCACAGACTTGAGAACATTGTATAATGGCATAAGTCAGTTTAGCTGATAGCAGCTGTTCCCAGAGGATGATACACTGAGCCAGCTGGTCGAGAGTGATATACACAACAGTGTGTACTGTACTCATACTAAATACATGAGGTTGTGTTACTCACCTTTTATCAATCCTCTTTGAAACAATCAGGTAGAACAACGGATCTATCTAACCTCCATTGTAAAGATCATGATAGTTCCTCTTAATTGCGAAGATGAATTCATTTCACCTTCGCTGAATCTCCTTTACTCATCAGAGGAATGACAGAGAAAATGAGGCACATCATCTTCTTTTGCTGCTCGTTGTTACATGATCTGTAGTAATCTTGCATAATCATTCAAATTCTAAAAATGTGAGTAGCGGGAAGCAAATATCATATTATTAAGTAGCAAGCGTACCCGTCTTTGACGGGTACTTATTCAAAAATTCGGAGATGATACATAGTATTCCAAAATATCATTAGAAATGATCGAATAGTAGAATATAACGTTATTAGTACAGTGTTAATCACATTAGCTCTCTGTCCTTCAGGTTCATAGAAGAACAAAGAGTTAGAACCTCTGACTCTTCAGCAAGCAAACTACAGTTGACCATTTGAGAAAAACTTTGTCTCACTCACTTTAATTCCTGCGATAGATAGAGTTTCCCCTTGAAACTTAGTTACCGTCATTGGAAAACAGACACTGACGGAACATTGCAATCGTTTGAATGGAAACTACTAGTGGCTCAGAATCAATGGCATACACACAGACTCCTCAGTACCACACCCAGTGATGGTGTCCCACTCCATGGCGTATCTGTGCAGGGCACGAACTCAGAGTAGTGTCCCGTTGCACATTTTTTGGGTACTCACGTTTCGTAATATGAAATTTGAACTATAATATCAGTTCGACTTGAGTTAGCATTTTTTACAACTAATTCAAGCAGAATTATTTAAATGTTAATAATAGACATTAGAAGATATTTTAGTCAGAAATTAATTTTTTAGAGAGCTTTAGTAGATAAAATCCAACGGAAATCAACCTTAGATTGCTTTACTGTAAGTAAAATGTAGCGATGGTGAACAAATTCTATTTGAAGGATATGATGAATTAACATCTTTTGAGTTCCATAGAATCCTTTTATGACCTTTTTTTTTCTAATTATGTCAATGTTTAAGTTGGATGGGTGGATATGAAAAAGTTTGCTGCAGTTCTTAATGTTTGATGCTTCATATTCATATTTTACCATAAAAAGACCCTGATGAGAATATTATACTACAGATGGCATGTATTAGATTTTATATTAGTAATATGAGAAGTTCTTGGTAGATAAGCATCTTTCTAAGGGATAACTTATATATCAGAAAGACAAATTAACTGTGTCAGTTCAAAAAACTTTGGTTAACGAAATAGAAAACATGTGAAGTCTTAAAGGGTCACTCTACTGGTTGAATATTGAATAGGCTTTCGATAACATGTTTTAGAATCCAGTGAATCAGAACATATATATATGATGTAATTCAAGAACTATAGAGTGGTTTACAACAATCGAAAGTATAGCATCCACTCTAGCACAAATGGTATTGTGACCTTTAATGGACTTGTGCTATCTCCCCTATTGTGGTCATTAGTTGTAAATAACCTCTTGGTTCTATAAATAACCAATGTTTAAATACGAAAGGATATGTATATGACCTTGTTATTTTAGGGTATGAATGCTTGATAATGAATCTAAACGATTAGGCTATATGATCTCCAATTTGAAAAAGTGCTTATACCTATCTCAAGATGAAAGAAAGTTAGTCCTTAAACACCTCATTATTACGAAATACTAAACTAGGATTCTCAGAGGTATACGAATACCTTCAGATGAAATACTAAAACCCAAAAGTCATACACAAGTTATGGTTTGAGGCCCTCTGAATAGTGTTTCAGATTGTTCTAGATAATGTTCCAAGTTTGTTACATCTGATAATATCAATATAGCCTCAATAAAACAAAAAAAATCAAATTGGTAATTGATTATCATAATTTGATTATCTATCAAATTTGATTTCATAAATGAGGACAAATAGCATAAAAATAACACTAAGAGTGCTTAAAAATAAACTGTGCAGAGTTTATTAGTCAAAAAATGAATTGGGTTAATTGATGTATTAGACATTTTCTTAAAATATATATTTGTTAATGAATATTATACTAACCAAAGTATATTTCCTTAATTTGTTGATTATAATAAAAAAAAAGTATTTTCTTAATACAAATTAATTCAGAGGTTAAAAATAATTTTTTTTATTGACTTAAAAAGGAATTTAATCCAAATATATTTTGCATAAATTGTTTGATGTTCAAGAAAATAATTAAATTAAGAAAACTTAGAGCAACCTGCAATAACCTTCCTGAGTCGTATTAAATCTACAATAGTTCCTTCATAAAGTGTTTTTATGTTATCCCTAGTTCTTTTAAGTAGTTTATAAGCTCATGTAGTGCTTTTTTAGTAAGATGAAATATTCATTACAATAGATTGCAAGATTTCTTGGAAAGCCGATTTCTTTTGATAGGACTAATCACGATGCTGTTTGAAGATATCTTGTGTCTTTCAAAAATTCATCATATTTATTTTAATTATTAATAAACCTTAATGTTTTCCGAATGTTAACAATTATCTTTTAATCAAATACCGAATGATGTGGCACGAGATAAGGAAGCAAGAAAGAAAAATACGATGTATGATAGTTGATTACAAGAAAAGAGCAGAAAGGAGAAAGGATTACTATGAGAAAATTGTCCGTTGATAATTCCTTTTCCAAATTGCTTTATAGCCTTCTATACAGTATACAATATCCATTTATCTTTTTTTAGAAAGCTGATCCCACTCAATTTATTCAACTGCATGGTAGACAAGCTAAAATCCACCTTGATCCTGCAGTCGCAGCAGCAGGAGATAGTTCTGCGGTTATGTATGTTTATACTTATCAAGACTTTAAAAAATATACCTATATATTCTTAAATTATTATTGTTATTATGTAGTTCTAAGTATTCGTGAATTAAAAAAATATTTCGTTTTTTTTACAGGATGAATTGGGCAGGAGCACCCGAAATTGTAATTGACAGATTTGATGTTAGAGCCCATTTAGATTACATTAGTGATAAAGGTCATGAAGAAGAAGATAAACAACTTTCTTATGATGAACGACACATTAATTACGAGAGGTATAGAATTTTGGTTCAGAATGATTTCCTTGGAGGTGAGAGAAATATCATACTACTTAGTATATTAGTAATTTATTCAACTTTGCCTGTTCAGTGACAGAAGTAACAGCTGTAATGCCTTATGGATGCATTTTCCTTACACTGTAAGCACTTTTGCTAGCCATTGGTCTGTTTAACTCAATAAACTTTTAGTTTATTCATTAGATGAGCTAGATGTAAATATACATCCATAAAAATTAGTGTTAGTTTACACTATTTTTATTGAAATGTCAGTGTAAATTTTATTAATTGAATACTGACAGATATGTTTCGCTTATTTAGAAATACTATGCAGTTGATAAATTGACTGTAACAAATTTGAAATCAAGGATGACGTTATATATTTAACTTTATCGACATGACAAATAAAATATATGAATGTTCAAAGAAATAATCACTTAATAATATATTTTGCAAATCTTAGTAAGATTTTGCATCTTAGTAAGATGAAATATTCATTACAGTAGATTGCAAGATTTCTTGGAAAGCCGATTTCTTTTGATAGGACTAATCACGAATCTAAAAAGAAGTATGTTCTAAACAGCTTTTGTTCTTATCATCTTTGCTTTAGCAGTACTACATAATTTGACGACCTACAAACATATTATAAGGTTCGACGAATAGGATTTTAGCAAATTGTTTGTTTCTCAATAAACTATTTATCTCCGAGGCACAGACTAGGCTTTCGTCCTAAAAGTCGTTATATGGCTGGAAAATGTGTCATTGTTAATTAGCAGCCAATTTAGTTATGAGTAAGTTTCATTACCATGATGGTTCTAAATTTTTCCTTACTAATTTTTACTAGATTAGGGTAAATAGTTATTTAACCTCATTGGTGTTTTAACGAGTGCCGGCAAGACATAGACGGGACGGGTGGCTTTACGTCCTGTCCGATGGACTATCCTCTTAAAATTTAGTGTGCAAAACAACTAAAGCATTCAGCAATGTTTATTGAAAGTGTTGGATTTGTTTGGTAATGTTATTTAATCTTATTGTGCTGAGAATAAATTCAAGTTTTATAAAAATTATCAAAGCTTTTAGTCTGAGGATATCTTAATATATCACTAATTTTATTGATTTTTTGACAAATTGAAGTCTTTGTCTTAAAGCTCTAAAATATTGTAAAAAGTTAATATATGTATAGTTATATTATATATTTATTTTCAATTGACCAATTAAACTTGCTTATTTATGGTTCCATATTTAAATTGTATGGTTAGTGTATTCATTGTTTATTGAAATGGGATTAATTAGTAATTAAATAATAATTTACTGTGCGTGAATTATTTAAAGTGTAAATTTAATACAGTTTTCATTTCCTTTGTTTACTATTGTAGAGGAAAATGGTGTGGTAAAGGCCATTCGACATAAGTTCAGTGAATATCTCATATTTACATTCAGACATTGTCTTTCTCAAAGAGTGGAAACAGATCACAATTATAAAAGGCACCCCTTATTAGAAAAAGTTGTATATTTTTAAAATCTATAAATTTGGTTACCAAAATACAAACTTCAATTAATTAACTGGTGGACATATATATATATTATTATTACTTGCATCAGCTTTGGGATTGGTGGCTTTCTCTGCAGATTTCTTATGTTTTTCCCATTGTAAAGGTTGGTGATAATTTAATAAGTTTTTATGATGGGTTAACGGCCATAGCCTGATTGTATTCGTCGGTTTCAATTAAATTACTTAGTGGTCTATCCAGACCCAGTTCCAGTGCAGATATATCTGTAACAAAATGTCCTTCTGGAGAGGACTGTCAACTTAGAGGACGAGAGATTAATTCCTCAGATGCTTCATCAGCTAAAAGAACTTACGAGTGCCTTCAACCCGCTCACAGTAGATCTTCTAACTAGAGCATCATTGTTAATCTATTAGGCTCTTGTGCAGCACACAGATACTGCTTCGGTATATTCTTGGGCCTCAGTAAGCAACAGTGTGCGTGGTTAGTGCTTGATGGATTATCACCAGTGGTCAATATATGTTGTCAATAAGAGCCTCTTGCATTGCAGCTTGCCTAGTTACAAATGAGCCATACTTTCACTTCGTGAAAAGCTCAAAGTGCTTAAAGCTTATAAGTGTGGGAATCGGTAAAAAAAATATGTTTATATGTGTCTCTATAAAAGTTGGAGATAAAAACACCTCCTTAGACTGTGTTGATAGACAGAGTCAGTTGAAAATATATTACAAGGAATCGGAATTGTAATGAGTTAATCTAATAATGTGGTCTTTTGATTAAAAACCAATGTTTATTTAATGCTGGATGGAGAGGAATCAAGGTGTTTTACAAAAGTAATGTTTTTGAAGTCAGTGATTTATTAAAAAATGAAGTCTTTGTAACCTGAGTTAGACGTAAGCTCATTGATATAGTAGTCGAAGCTGGAGTCTCTAAATCTTAATAATACTATACATACATACGTCCCTGAAGCTACAGCACCGTGCAGCGGATATCCCCCCCCCCCCTCTTCGCTGTCCACCCGTTATCACACCTCAACCTCGTGAGCCAAAGACAATTAATATTAACAGAACTTACAAGCCCCTGCTACATGGTCGCACTAGATCAACTTGATATATAGTAGATCGCCATCATTGATATATTAAAGAAGTTCTTATGCTACCACTCCGACATGCACCCAGCCGCGAGCGCACTGCATCCTATTGAGCTTAAGCTGGTCAAAACTACCGCCTAGAGACTCTCTCTGAACCTCCAAAGGGTCTGATAACCACAATCTTGATACTAATTAAATACTAAACAGGGTTCACCATGATAAGGAGAAAGATCTAAATTGGGTAGGAGAGACTAAGTAACCACGACTATTGCGATCTTATTATTAGAGACTCATCACTTCTCTCCCCATTTGAACTCTTTCATTAATCTTACATGAATAGTGGTATTTAAAACTCTTTACTAATTATTATGACTAAAATTATTTATCAGTGCTAATCACTTTACTTTGTTTGAGTCATCTTCAAATGACTTTAATGTCCGTCTACTCAATAGGCAATATTAATTACTTTAGTATATACACTAAGAGGTGTTCTCCAAATACGAGTAACTTTACTATAATTTAACTCAATAGACAACGTCAATTATATTTATTGATATACCCCAGTAAACTCAGTCGTCAGTATTAATTATTATAATTAGTGCACTCTGGTGGTATGTACTCAACTTTAATAAAGTAAAGGGGCCAATATTAATAATTTAGTTAAAACATTATGGTGGAGCAGCTGTCTCCTAATAAATTTATGTGAACTCATCGGTGAGCATTAAATAATTATCTTCTAACGTAATGCAATCAGTTATTATGTGGTATTTACTTATTTTCTTTTTAAATTTTATCAAGAAGAATATTTTTTGTTTAGTGGAACCTTTTTGTTTTGCTTTTATTAAATGGTTATACGATTTTATTTTTGTGATATAGGGTCGTGGAAGCTTGCCTCCGCGTAGTCCACCTCGGGCGTATCTCGGAGGTTTTGTTTGCCTCTATCCTAGGCTAGAGCTTGTAGCTCCCGAGATGCGGCAAAAGAGCTTTCACGTAAAAAAGGCGTCAGTCTGTTTTGTTGTTGTTTTCAGTGATATGGCTGAATAAGCTGGGAGCACTAAATAATACCAAAACAGGTATTTACTTATTCTAAGGAAAAAAGCTAATGAAATGGTCTCCACATATACAAATTTAATGGTATAAACAACGCGTTTCGGACACTTAGTGTGGAGGAAGAACACTATGTGTTCGAAACGCGTTGTTTATACCATAAAATTTTTATATGTGGAGACCATTTCATTAGCTTTTTACCCTGCAATGATTAATGTTTTTTATTCACGTTCTATCCTGAAATGGACTCCAATTAAACAAAGTGGTCAATGTTAATTATTTTCTGGCTTGAAAGGTCCTCTCTTATTTTTGTTAGAAGAGTACCCAATGGTGAATAATAATTATTTTGATTATTATACAATAATGGAGTGGTTTCGTCTCATTTTTTCTATAAACATACTCTATTGTGTGTATTCATTATTTTATATGGTATGTACACTTCTGAAGTGGTATACTCTTATTGACTATTTGTGAACTATGAAGTTAATGTTAATTAATTTATGTAATTTAAAAATGAAATAGTCCGTTAGGACAAAATATCAAACGATTAGGATAAAAGAACACATAGAAACAACACACAACTCACTTCAATATTTCGAAATATTGAAGTGACTTGTGTGTTGTGTTTCTACATGTTCTTTTATCCTAACCGTTTGTTAATTTATTTAATATCTTATGAAGAGTTCTTTAGATAACCTTACTATAAGTAATAAAAAATTGTAACATTAGAAGTGATAAAAATTACTCAAAGAGAAAAATGATATATCGTAATCATTAGATTACGTAGTAGTTATCTAAATAGTGGATTTTTTAACATTACCTCACTCTTAAAGTTTTCCTGTCTGTGTATTTGTTGGTATAATAATAATTATCTTAGTTCTCAATCGGAAAGTATTCAGAATTATTAATGGCATCTGGGGTTCAACTTTGAATGTATAAGTTCATTTGGATCCAGAGTGGAAGTCCTGCATTTTATTGATTTATTTGTTGTAATTTGTGCTTGCTTTTGTCATTCAAAATAATTGTATTGTATATGTATATGTATTGTAAAACAATATCATTGTTTTGTATAAAAATAATTTATACTTATATTTGTATCTGTTATTTATGATAATAGTATTGTTTTTAAATTTTAGTGTCCGAAGAAAAATTCCTTCACCAACTTCATTTAGAAGAACAATATGGAGCCTCTACAAAGACTGGGTTTGTGGCGAATGAAGGTAAAAAGAAAGTGGTTGGAGCGGCAATTGGGTACGTCTATGAAGACTCGACTGGGGATGGTGTGGGTGAACATGGGTCCTGCAGTAAAGATAATGAGGAACAGGATGAAAACGAGGAGGAGGACGACAGCGATGTTGATTTTGGTGGGTTTTAATTTATATATATATACGAGGTGTATAAATAAAGTAGTGAGACTGGCAACGTCGCTTTCGATCTGGCAACGCTGGAGACGCGTGGCCTTGAGTAGCGTCAGGTGCACGTGGGATGCGCCTCCAGTATGAATCTGAACTCGCCACAGTCATTTGTTTGTCCGTAGCGTTGGTTTTCGTGAAATGGTTTTTTCTTGAGCGTTTTAAAAATGAGTGACTTCAAAGTTGAGCAGCGGTGTGCAATCAAATTTTGCTTCAGACTTGGACATAATGCAACCGAAACCGGCCTATGGAGAACGTGTTTTATCAAGAGCACAGGTTTTTAGGTGGTTTAAGGAATTTTCAGAAGGAAGAGAGTCGATTGAAGATGAACCACGAAGCGGAAGGCCTTCAAGTGCAAACACCGATGAAAATGTCAACAGAGTACGGAACCTTGTGCGTTCAGATCGACGCTTGACAGTCAGAATGAACGGGGAACAGTTGAATTTGAATCACACCTCCGTTCATCACATTTTGACCAATGAATTGGAGATGAGAAAAATTTGTGCGAAAATGGTTCCGAAAATTCCGAAAAGAAAACGAGTTTTTGGCCAGTAAAAACATTCCTGTTGCTCCTCAGCCTCCTTATTCACCAGACTTGAGTCTTTATCACTTTTTCCTCTTCCCGAGATTGAAAAATCACCTCAAGGGAACTCATTTCGGGACACTACAAAACATACAAACTGCTGTAACCGACCAGCTGAAGGCCATTCCAGAATCCGAGTTCCAGCAATGCTACAATGATTGGAAGGACCGTCTCCAGCGCTGTGTGGCTTCCGAAGGGAACTATTTTGAAGGTGACAATATCACATTGTAATTATATTTGAATAGAAAATTTAAAAAAAATCAGTCTCACTACTTTATTTACACACCTCGTATATATATATATATATATATATATATATATATATAACAATTAAAAGAAACGGTCCAGCGAACTTTTTTAAATAAAATAAATTCAAAACGAAGGAAACACACATAAAGACACAGACATAACTCACATCGATATTTCGATTTATTTTATTTTATTTATTTATTTATTTTATGTATATATATATATATATATATAACTAAAGTTTATCGGGACTCGGTCAGTTCTTCAGGTTTAAATTAAACTCTCATTGCCAACAATTTGGTTTTTATTTAAAACCTTTTTCATAGGCTCAGATAACATCCATATGCTCTTCTTATATCCTCTCAGAAACCTATATTTAGTATCCCAAATTATATAAATATTGATAAAAGTATCGACCGTAGAATAGAAACAAAACTAAAGTTTATAGGGATTTAGTCAGTTCACGTTGATCATCATCGGTAGGGGCGAGACAGCTCCTTGGTATTATTTCTTCCCTTGCAACCTGGTTGGACATGATAAGTTATTTGCCACATGTTTCAGGTTGTTTTTGTAAATCATCCTCTCCGGTAAGGAATAGAATCTCCGGTACTGTAGTGTCGGAAAGTTCTCTGTCCATTTTAAAATTCTGCTCATTCGTGAAATGTTAAAATATATGTTTTCGAGGGTGTTAAGTGTTTGGTCCCCACAAATGCTTCTTCAGAGGAGTAACTATTATTTCTATGCTCACTCATTAAAATACTATTCCTCTTTAATTTAAACGCCTCTTTGTTAACACCAGTTGACAAAAATTTACAGGGTGTTAAAAGAAACTTTCTCCAATTCAGTTGCTGAAACCCGTTTTATATCAAATGTAATATTCTTTCACGTCTAACTGTACTGTAGAAATAGAATTTCATAGCTTTTCGAAAACTGGTCTGAGTTTTTGTATGTCCTCTTGCAGGGTTGTTCTAAATACTGTTATATCATCTAAATATTGTGCACAAGGGACTCCTCTCAAAATATTATTCATTACTCTTTCAAAAATTCTTGGACTATTACGTAAGGGCCAGTTTCTGCACTGAAAGAGGTCTTGAGGATATTTTCTTGATCAAGTTCAATTTGATGAAAACCATATGCAAGATATATTGTTAAGAAACATTGCGATTTCCTAGTCGGTCGAGTAAGTCGGTTATGTTAGATATGGAGTATTGGTCATCTATTGTATTTTCATTTCATTTTCTATAATCTGGTAGGATTCTGCTTTTTTTTTCCGGACGTGTCTGATTTCTTTAGAACTGTCCAGATAGGAGAATTCCAATATGATTGCGAAGATATAATTATTTTCTGTTTTACATGTCTTCTGTTTGGTTTTGAACTTTATTTTTGTGAATTTCATGGTATCTGTAATTTTCGTGTGTGTAGCTATTTCGTCAGTGGTTCTAATGACACGCTTTATTTTGTTTGTAAATGTTAATGGTTGGTAAGTACGTGAAATATTTGAGTTTATTTCTTCACTAATCTCTCTATTGCTATATTTCCTTCATTGTTCATACGTTAGGTTCGAATTTTCCGGGATCAATTCTGTGTTTCTCAAGGTTAAAATAGTGTGTATTTGGTTCTAATTCCTTAAAATGAGATGCATTTTGTACGATTATTGGCTTTATATTTGGCATGATATAGGTAATTTCATGTTGTTTCTAATGATACAATAAGTTTCGTTATTTTTTACGTTTACTATACCTTCTAAAGAGTCTTACTTTTTGGTGTGAGATATAACCTTGATCGTTTTTAATATTTCCCAATTTTAATTTAATTTAATTTTTTTTTTGTTTCTGGCGACATAATAGGATCTGTATTTTTTTTCCTATTCTTGGTTTTGGTTACATTTCGTTCCATTAATGTTTCTGAATTTAAATTTTTACATTTGTTTTCTACTAAATCTATTTTGGCTTTAATTAGATTCAAATTATCTAATTCTATCAAACCATCAAAAAATGAATGAAAATCCAATAAGTGAAATTTAAGCATTAATTTTTTTATTTCAAGATATTAATGTTCTGTATTTTTGTACTGAATGAATAACCATGAGCAAGGGAATCATATTTGATAAAATTGGGAAGTGTGATCTTGTCATCTTGTTTATGACAAATGATTTTGACCTTCCTGTGTCTATTACAAATTTCACTAAGTTTTCCTCTTAAATTATTTTGGATCCTTTAACCAGTTAATCTAGTTAAGTGAACTATCTATCTTCCTACTGATTGTTTTCATCTTTCTCACTATTTTTCTAGGATTAGGATACAATGAAATAATTGTGGTTGGAATTTGATACTCGGGTAGCTTTTATTAGTTTAAGTTTTGTACAATATATAATTAATGTATCTATATGTTTTAACTTTTTAAATCAATTATGCAATGATGTATATAATTTTATTTCCTTCTTTTTTTCTTAGACACATTAAAGGATATATGAAAATTTGGTTATGTTTTTAATAAAGGGGAAATATTAATTATATATATATATATATATGATCAAACCACAATATGAAATGGGAAAACAAGACTAAGATCTTTCAACCGTAACAAGCGGTCTTCGTCAGAGTCAAAAACCCAACTGAAACACCAGATGCAGAAAACATCTGGTGAGGGGTTGAGAAGAGTGGTATTTTAAAAGGGTGAAAGCGCAGGAAAGGACTATGTCCAGAAAGGGATGTTTGTTGAAACAAGATCTTAGTATTGTTTTGCCATTTCATATTGTGGTTTGATCATTGATTATTATTTCACGTGTTCATGTGAAATCTTTTTATACATATATTAAAAAATTATGTATTTCTTGTCTGTTTGTTTCAGATGTGGTTGTAGACGTAAACAAAGTATCAATGCCACAAGCTCACGAACTGAACAATGCTTCTCTTGTCTATGGAATGGAAGGAAATGATTTCTTTAGTTTTCTCACGAAAGACAAAGAAGAAGCCGAAAATTTGAGGTTGGCCAAGGAACTTGAAGAAGAGAAGGCTATGTTTTCTGTTAGTATTTAAATGTTTGTTTTCTACAGTGAGTTGAGTGAAAAGCTAAATAATTGTCAAAAACTCTTTATTTAATGTCAAATAGGCTACATATTAAACCATTTATTTAATTATGATTTATATAAATGTAAGCTCTTTTGCTTACTCTAAAATGTCATTCCTGTAAATTTTCAAGCTGGAAGAGTAATTCAGTGCTAAGACTTTTATTTCAGAAGATGTGATACATGGAGGAAATGTATTCAAAAATTTTAAAACAATATTTAATTTAGTATGACAAACAGAAAACATACAGTTCCAAGTCGCGCTCTTGAAAAGCTCTTGCTTGCATGACAATGCGTCGACCCATATCTCTCAGGTACTGTAGAATCGCTTGAAAACTTCGTTGGTGCTACCACATTAACCCATACCTTACCTTCAACGATTGATTTTCATTTCCTTGGCTTGCTCATGATTTTTTTTACGTGTGAAGAAGAACTATCACTGAGAACTGAGTATGTTGTACACCAATTGTTCAAACAGCAAGGTAAAGACGTAAAGGCACCTGGATACAGAAAGCTTACAAAGTGGTGTTCATTGTTTAAATGTTAGTAGGTATAGACCGTCGAAACATAGTTAAAATTTGATTGTCATTGAATTAATCCCTTTTCCCTTCATCAGTATGTCTCGCTAATTATTAAACGTACTTTTTGAGCAATTTCTGAGGTAGAGAAAGTATACCCTCTAAGAGCTGAAATTGTTTATGGTATGCTTACATCTGTCGTGTCGGTACCAATGAATGTAAAAATTTCATTGGCTTCTAGGTTTATTAAAGTCCAATAACGCTTCCAGAAGATTTAAAAGGACTATTTACTGAATAAAAAATGATATTTAGGTTTTAGGAACTGAAAACATGAAATCAGATCATGTAGCAATAATTTCGAGTAAACAACTTGAAATAACTTTTAAATAGATAACTTCGGCTCATACATTGGTGATATCTATAATCGGCGCCAATATTTGTAAATTTAAAAAGGTCAATTCCAATATATCCAACACCTTTTCCAAGTTTGATATAATCCAACTTTGGTTCCAAGATTTGTTATTGTCCAAATCGAATATCAGTCATACAAGAATTTTCTTTGTGTGCTAAAATCTGAATTGCAATATTTATGGTAACCTTCTTATACTGAGGATTTGAAACTAGAATTTGGAGTTATAAAAAAAATTACGGTCGGAGGCCAGCAGTTTTTTTCCCTTTGTTGGTAAAAAAAAGTACATATTGTTGCAAGAACTTATCTAACTTAATGAAAATTTGCCATGAAAACGGACCATGAACCATAGTTTCAAGGAAACCGACTGTGGCTGTAAGTATATACATATCATGTCTCCAAAACCCCTTTTTTAATTCAATTTTTTTTCTTCAAAGTGGTTTATGTTTATTTTTGATCACCCTGTCAAATAAATAATTTGGGTTGATTCTGTACTTTTTTTAGGGACGAAGATCAAGACGTGAACGAAGGGCCTATAGGGAGAAAATGTTGGCTGGAAGAAAAATAAGTCCTCCAAGGTAGGTATAATTTTGAGGTTAATGTTAATAAAAAAAAATATATATATATATACAAAGTAAAAGTTTATCAGGACTGGTTCAGTTAAACTGACAAATGCCTGATAAACTTTTATTTTGTTTCTACTTTACGGTCGATAATGTTACGGACTATAAAACTTTAAATTTCACAAAAAAAAGAATAAAAAGCACACTTACTAAATTCTCAATATTTAGTAATACCAATACACTGGTATGATTTCCACCAAACTTAATGAACGAATGAATGGCCATAGAGCTTCGGTCGGTCAGCGCGAAAACCTTCCTCTAGCTATCCATACCAGCAGTCATAACATTTCTTTTAATGACTGCTTTAGTGTTCAGATCGTTAAACAAATGACCACTGATTACCGTAGTTTGACCATAAGAGCGTCTGAGTAGGCCCACATATGGTTGGGCCACGATCAGCTCCCGGTTTAAATCAAAAGGGAGCAATCAACTATATAACAATCAAATATATATATATATTTCACATTGTGGTTTTATATATATATATATATATATATATTGATAAAAGTATCGACCGTGGAATAGAAACAAAACTAAAGTCGGGACCGAGTCCCGATAAACTTTAGTTATATATATATATATATATATATATATATATATATATATATATATATATATATATGAGCAAACCACAATGTGAAATGGGGGAAAAAAAGACCAAGATCTTTTTGGGTTTTTGCTCTGGCGAAGACCGCTTGTTGTGGTTGAAAGATCATAGTCCTATTTTAGAGTGCACTGTGGTTTTAAATATAACTCTATTGGTTTTGCGTAATATCGAAGGTTTTAGGAAAGGTACATTTTCGAATTTTACATAAAAACAGTTACTAATTTTCAACCCCTCTACTTGGTGGTTTTAAAAATGCGAATGTTCATACTGTTTTAATATGGATATTGATTAAGAAAAATTTCATAAATTTTAATTATTGGATTAGGAAATGTTGCACGAAAAATGGAATATATTAAGTTCTATTGGAATTCACTTCTAGGATTGTGATGTACCAATGATTATATTTTTATTTTAATTTATAAAATTGAGGTTATTACATTGAAACACTAATTTATTAGTTTGATATAAGATTATACTGAAGTTGAGTGTAGCTTACTCTAGATTTTCCTTGCTCCCTCTTTAATTTTGATTCCAGTTTAAATAAACTAATTAATTATTAATTAATTATTTGTAGTTATGCTTCGAAGAAGAGTCCAAACAGCCAAGACTATAAGCAGTTAAGAAATACATCTCACTCAAGAAGCCCTAGTCCTGAGAATGCAGGGCAAATTACTTTTATCACCAGTTTCGGCGGGGAAGAGAACCAATCGGCCGACCCAACACCATCTACATTCAGGTATTCCTTAAAATAATATATTTTAGTAATAGTAATTATTATTTTGAATGTATCTTTTATGAGAAATAGATTTATTAAAGGTATATACCTTTGAAATACTTCCTCGTTAAAAAATTGTTTGATATTTATCGGATGATATTTTATACCATTGGTTCCACCCTCTTTGGCTAAAACACAATGATCAAGATTTTGATTATAATATATATGACCTAGGAGACCTAGAAGTTTATGGCTATAACATTTTTAACTCGCCTAAAGTATACAATTCTTTACTTTAACGAAGAAATGTTTTTACTTTATTTTTAGTGAATGTTTTAGTAATATTTTACTTTAGTAGCAAAGTTATGTATGTTAACGAACATGGCAAATTTTGATTGATCAGTATTATATATAGTACTGATTAATTTAAGAACTGATGATGACACACAAGTACGTAAAATATTAAGAAGTTGATTAATTATAGGGTGATGTTTTTGTTATATATATATATATATTTAATTAATCAACTTGTTAATATTTTACGTACTTGTGTGTCATCATCATTATACACATACACACGTCATTTCATTCATCATGTGATATCTTTATATATATATATAAAGATTTCACATAAACACATGAAATAGCATTCAATGATCAAACCACAATATGAAAATTACATCAGATGTGTCCTGCATCTAGTGCTTCAGTTGGGTTTTTGACTCTGACGAAGACCGCTTGTTACGGTTGAAAGATCTTAATCTTGTTTTCCCATTTCTTATTGTGGTTTGATCATTGATTGTTATTTCACGTGGTTATGTGAGGTCTTTAATCTTGTTTTCCCATTTCTTATTGTGGTTTGATCATTGATTGTTATTTCACGTGGTTATGTGAGGTCTTTATATAATATATATATATAAAAGCAACACTTTTTCTTTTTATTGGAGTTTGGTCAGAGTTAATATACGGAATCACCTTTTCGCCAACGTTTTGTCTATATTTTAAGACATCCTCAGGGTAATTTATAGCCCTCAGGATGTGTTAAAATATAGACGAAACGTTGGCGAAAAGGTGATTCTGTATATTAACTCTGACCAAACTCCAAGAAGAAGAAAAAGTGTTTATTGGTACGATAAATTGTGGTCAAGAAAACAATACCTTGTACATATAATCTACATAGTAATAATCTACTTCTTTCCTTGAAGTAGATCATTATTATTTGGGGTTATGCAATGGATCATCTTAACTAAAGTTATGAAATGGATTACCAATATTTAAAAGCCTCACATAGATCATTAAATAAACTTTTTACATAGTCAAATTGCCCTTGTGCCGTAAACACATAAAACTTACAACTCATTAGTTTTAGAAAATGTAATTTCAATGTTGTCAGTTTTTCTTTTATCACAAATTGGACCAAATACCTGACACGATATATATATATATATATATATATATATATGTTGAATGCCAGATTAGATATTGTAAAAGACGAGCCAATCCCTGTTACGTATTACTTTGGGCACTTCTTATTGGTTGTGGGTGTTTATTCGTTGAACACGTTTCTCCTTAGCACACTCCGTCTGCTCACCGAGTGTCTTAGCACACCGAGTTCGACGAGGTACACTTCCAAGCCAGGACGCCAAGACCTTCATCCAACTCTATTGGAAAATTAAGTAGGGACTGCGAGCCCTCTCCCGGAGTGAAGGCTGAGGCGGCCGAGCAGACGGAGTGTGCTAAGGAGAAACGTGTTCAACGAATAAACACCCACAACCAATAAGAAGTGCCCAAAGTAATACGTAACAGGGATTGGCTCGTCTTTTACAATATCTAATCTGGCATTCAACATATAATAACGCACAATCCAGCCAGGAACTACACCCACCAGCTTGAGAATGACCGAGGAACGGTCGAAACCGGTCGCAACGACACGAGGAAGGCGCCACGCATTCTTCAAGAAAACACTGCAGTAAAGGGGTCTAGTGACAAACGCCACACACACTCAACTTCAACTTCAAATCATAATGCCCATAGCCCGGACCAGATTCTTACGAGGAACTCTTCTGCGTGAGGACGCCTATGCCATTCCTGCCCTCTGTGAAATTAAAGTAGGGACTGCGAGCCCTCTCCAGGAAGGACGGCGGATGCAGCCAAGCGTGTTAAGAAACCGACGGGGAAAAGGTCTACATACACCCACATCAATAGAATTTACAGAAAACACCAACAACCAGTATCTAATGAAATCCACCAAGCCCATAGTAAACACCGAGTTCGACGAGGTACACTTCCAAGCCAGGACGCCAAGACCTTCATCCAACTCTATTGGAAAATTAAGTAGGGACTGCGAGCCCTCTCCCGGAGTGAAGGCTGAGGCGGCCGAGCAGACGGAGTGTGCTAAGGAGAAACGTGTTCAACGAATAAACACCCACAACCAATAAGAAGTGCCCAAAGTAATACGTAACAGGGATTGGCTCGTCTTTTACAATATATATATATATATATACACCTTTGATCAACGCAAGCAGCTGGCTATTGCCACCCACGCCAATCTCCATAACCTTCCCTTCAACGATTGCTTCAGGGTTCAAGTATTAAGACAACTCTCAATTGATGACACCCAGACCACTCTAAGGGCTTCTGTGGAAGCTTTCATTTGGTTATTGGGTGCAAGAAATTCCCCTGGTCTAAATTTAATCAGATGATTTCCTTTTTTTTTCAGCCTCGTTTATTTGTTTAATTTTAGTTTTATGTTTTTTCCTTTCCTTTCTCTTTTTTTTCTTTTCTCCTCCCTTTTACTTAAATATCACTTTTATAATTTTATTTACTCACAGCCTAAACTGGTCCACGTTGGTAAGGTGGCTGCACTGCGTGTCATTGTATCGTTGTTTATATCGGCTAGTGGACGCATTGACGTCTCCGTTCCTTCATTCCTTCTCCTTTTTATTTTCTTCTTCTCTCCTGAAGACGGCAAAACGCCGAAATTATCGAGATTCGTGAGTGTTAGTCCTTTTTCTTGTGATCTCTAGCTGTAACTTTAATTATATATATATATATATATATATATATATCTTGAGAAGAATAAAACCTCAGACACAATTGGCGTTAAAAAGGACTGTTTTTCTGTTTTCCATGAGCGTAACTAACTCACAAGTAACAAAAGAATTGATTTTCGGAGTTCTAGCTGAAATATACTTACTACTTAAATATACCTGATATACGTAAATGAAATATACATAACTATACCTACTTTTTTCTTATTGTTTTAGGCGTAACACTGATACAAAGACAAAATTAGGTAGGAGATCACCAGAAAAACAAGCTAGTCACCATTGGCGACACAGATCACCAGAACGAAGTGGCCACCGGAGACGGAGCAGTCCTCCGCGAGCACGTCACTCGTCGCCCAGGAGACGCAAGTCCCCTCGACGACAACACGCTGACCAGCCTCTTCGTCACCGCAGTCCTGTTGTGCAAACGCCTCCCCACAATCTCAACAGTCTTCAGTTTCAAACGTAAGACTTGTTTTGTCAACAAGTTTAAAGTTCTGCTGTTTATTGTACCCACCAATGATGAACAAAGGATGTTCACCAGTCAACTTTAATATACAAATTAATTTTAATTTTAATGTAGTGCAATCAGTTATAATGTGGTATTTACTCATTGTAGGGTAAAAATCTAATGAAATGGTCTCCACACATGAGTCTTAGTTAATGAGTCTTATTCAGAGGCACTCATCCTTAGTTAATGCCTGAGGAAGAACACTACGTGTTCGAAACGCGTTGTTTATATCATTAAATTTTTATATGTGGAGACCATTTCATTAGATTTCTACCCTACAATGAATTTTAATTTTGTGTTAATATCTCTAGTTATTTTTAGGAAACCTGTATTACTGAATTTAAGGAATGAAACTTCAGTTGCTCAAGAAACTAAAACAATTAGAGACATATTTCGTTCATATGTATGATCGTCATCGGATAAAAAAATCCAACTTATGTACATAACATTTGCATTCAAGCTGAACTATCTACATTCTTGAGAGGACTTAACGAAGTCAACCTTGTGAACTGTTAACGACACGCGTACAAACCTGGGTGAAAAACTGACTGTCATCAGAGAACATAGACTGTGGGATGAATATAATATTTCTACGCCACGTTATTACATTGCATCTTGTGATATATTAATTGGAAGAAAATAATGGAATGCTGCTAATCCATAAAGTATTCACCACCTTTCCAGTGTGGTATACTAACTCTATAAAGCAGAAAATGTTTACTTTCTGCAAATAATGACCATTACAAATCCTACTAGTGTTGTACTGAGTGATGGTTTAGCAATTTGAGACTTCGTATTCTTAAAATTATTTGTCATTATGAATTCTTTAAATTATATGAACAGAAACGTGTTAATTCAACAATAGTAAGTTATAAACTTGAATGTCATGTGCATTATCATTACCGCTCTATACGTATCGACATTTTAATCATGGCAGAAATTTTCAAAATTCAATTATTGAAGCCTACTCTGCCAAATCTAATAAGTTCAATTCTCAGACGCTTGCTCAGCAAATATTATTTCAGAAATTTAAATTTCTGAAATATTTAAACAAAAAACAAATGGAGCCGCCTTTGATGAACATTAGAATATCTGTTGTTTTAGCTTTTGTAGAGAAATACTCTGAACGTTCAATCTATTTTGAAATAATATTGGTTAATGTTTCCTAAAAATTGCTAGTATTTACCGGTGATCAAAATTAATACAAAACATCTTTTCTGATGTTAGTTATTGAAAGTTACTCTCATATAAAGTATTTATTTTTTATTTGTACCTTCTAAACCTTCATTTTTGTTACAGCAACTTGCCTAATGAAAACTCTTCTCAGAAAACAACTGCTGTCTCAAGGTATGTCAGTTTTATCATATCCTGTCGTGTAGTAGGTAGCACAGTTCTACTGCGTATTATTTTAATCTTTTTCGTATGTGGTGATCATAAACCATAGTATTCGTAGGTCTTGTTTTCCGCTTGACCTGTTGAGGAACTTCTTGTTCATCTTTTTGAGCAGATAGTTGTTGAAAAACTAGGAGGTAATATAGTTTGTGTTCCCAATATCGCTACTAATACCTCTGTGGTACACTGATAATTGTTTTTAAGTTTCTTGCAAACATTCTTACTATTCAAAAAACTATTTTAGAATTTTCAAAAGCTTTTGCCATTTCAATGGTACATTTTTTAATTAATTGGCTATCAGTAAAAAATTGTTTTGCTCTTGGCAGCTCAAAAGATACGACATAAGATGTACACAAAGAATGCTTTTGAGAATATAACCTATATTAAACGTACTAGTTTGTTTTTTAAACTTCTTTTTTCAAATTTGCAACTATCGTACGCGGACATTTGTCTGTTTATGTAGCCTACTTTTTTCATGCATTGTTGAATGATGTCTTTTTATATTATATTCTGCAGTTTAAATTATATTCATATTATATTAAATACTTCAGTTTTTCATTATTGTGAAGAATCAAGTAATCACTCTACCAACTTTCATGTAACTCCTGTTTTTGCTATCAGTTTAACTTATTGAAAAAATCATCTAACTCGCGATGGTCTTCCTGCTTCTTATACTACCTAATTGTGGTCTGGTCCTGATTTGAATTTTCTAGATCCAGGATGTTCTTTGATAGCTCTTATCTAGTAGTGAACTCTTGAACCAATCTCCCTCATGCATCACTGCGCTGCACCTGTCAGTTTTAGAACTATAAGTCACTACATTTTCGTAACTAACTTATAAAGCATCATATTTGCTATACATTTCTTTCAAAAAAAATTGTGTTTTAAAGTAATATTTGTTGAAATAGTTCTCGCTATCAGGATAGGAATTCTCGCAGTAGGTTGGATAACCAAGGTACAGACAACAAAAAAGAAATCTGAGTAGTATTTAAATATTGAAAGCTATAAATACTCGCAGTGGATAAAGTGGAACCCATTTTATGAGATTAATTTGCCATTACACTTTAACTTAAACGATAACACAGAAAGAAAATGGGAAATACTTTCATTTTAATGATAATTTGTTTTCAAAGTAGTGATGCATTGAGTTAGGGTAGGTGGAACTAGTGGTCATAACCTAGGTTAGTGACAATTTTTTTTATAAATATATATATTTTGTAGGGCGGCTAAACTGGTTAGTTATAAATATGAGTTGGGGCCAGGCTAGTTCAGTGGTTACGTGCTCGTCTCTGAACTGATAGAACGGGGTTCGATCCCCACCTGGCCCTCGATTTATTCACGCGGGAGGTGAATAAATCTGAGCACGTCGTCCCTCGGAGAAGGACGTTGAACCGTCGGTCCCGTGCCTGTACGATGTCAGGTACTCGTTGAAGATCCCTGCTCTAAATACACTTGAGTTAGGCAAAATTTAGGACTCCCACTCTTTAATAATCTTCATTGTGTGGTATCACAAAGGGCCAATGCTCGGCCTACGTGTGTTCCCTTGTGGGACTGCCATTGCAACCTAACCTAACCTATAAAGGTGAGTTAACCGGTCTTTCTTAGTCTAACATAAGATCTGATAGCGTCATTTGATACAGTTTGAAATGAAATATGAACCGAATTTAGAATATAATACTTATTCTCACTCCATATGACATTAATTAATTGTTTTCTATTATCTGATTAGCTGGGATACAAGTTTTAACGTCAGTGACATAAGAAATATTATGTATACTATCTATAAGGGTGACATATGTGTCAATTGACGGATTCTATTCTTCAAACTTCTTACAGGTAGGGGAAGCTCATCATTAGATTGGTGAGTCCATTATTCATATAAATGACCATAAAGCCGTTGTTTGCTTCAGCATAGTTAACATCTGACGAGAAGTTATTACTATGTAGAGCAGAGTGTAAGTTTATAGAGTACCTATATGATTTGCTAACCAGATATATCATCCGAAATCAGATACTTGTGAATCTAAAAAGAAGATGTTTAATCAATGCATTTCTGTATTTACTAAAAGATATAGGAAGAAGACAAGTTTTTCTTGAGAGTATTCTTCAAGAGTAATTTTACGTGTGCACTTCTGTAGACCTTTTCTTTCTATACAAACAGAAGATCTCGGTGGCACAATAGTTGAGAATCACTGGAGAAGACAGTGTTCGAATTTTAATCACAAAGAGAGACTGATAAAGTTTAAGTTTACATTTGTTATCATTAAATGTTTGTTATTGTTAACAGGTACTATGGACGCAAAAGAGGTGATTCGAGCTCATCTTCAGAACTATCTTGGAGTGAAGATGATGAAGATCCGTCTAATAAAGTACCTAATAAAGCATCATCAGAAAAGTAAGTTCTAGTGAACTTTATACAAGCTTGACATACTGTTGATTTTAATAAAGAAGGTATTATTTTTTTCAGAACTTCCTTAACTGATATGGGTAATGCAGGTGGCAGAACCAAAGTCAGTAAGAATCATGTCTTGTTATAAGTGTTTCCATTTTAATGTATATTTCATTATACCATCATCGATTCAACCTTTTGTTTCTTTGCTCAATGTCAAGACAAGTAAAGGGTCTTTTACTTTATTTAAAAAAAAAAATTATATAGATATAAGCTTGATTTTTAATGCAGTGGAAAAAATTTCTACTATGGATTCTAATTGTTGATTTACGATTCTACATCATGTAAAATTATCGATGATAGATGCAAAATGAATATAAGATTACAGTTATGTCATTTACTTTAGCAAGTTATCATTCAAGTATTGGAAACAGTTAGCCACAAAATGTAAGCCGTGGTCTAAGGAAACCAAGCCTCTGAAATTAGGATTAGGATGCCATAAATAACGGTCCTATATGAAAGTGACCGCAGATTATGTTTTCATGCTTTATAATATATTAGCGGGTCCATGAGGTAATGTCTAATCGTAAGTTGAAACTATGTTCGACTGATTTTCTGAAGGGTCTTTTCGTACTTAAATTGATAATTCATATATACCTGGCAATATTTTTTCATATCTCTTCGCTCGGGAAAAAGTCCAAAACTCAAAGCATATAAAGAAAACAGTCATGTATTTTATCTATGATATTATTGCGGCAGTATGTCGTCTCAGGAGAACAGTAGAATAAACGAGGCTAGAATTTTATACAGGTACTTGAATGATACAAAATTACCTCGAGTGTACAACAAACATTCAAAAGTAAACTAAAAATGCATATAAAACTGAAAAATATTCTCAAAGTCTCAAAACTTCTGCTAAATTGCTATCAGGAGAGAAAATTAGGGAACTAAAGAAAGAAATCAAACACTTCAACGAAATGATGATCGCCCCTTCATTTTGACATTTACGTTTATGAAGTTCCCTAATGATAAATACGAAACCTATGAATTTTTTAAACTTGATTGGAAAACGAATTTGTATCATAAATCAGCAATGTAGTACTAAAAAAAAAAAATGATCAAAAAAGATGAAACAGTATAAAGTCGGAGCCAGGGTCGGTTTTTCTTGAAATAACTCCTCCATGGTATGGCTCTACCATGGCAAACTTATATTCATTTTTGATGCAGCTAAGAGAACTTTTACATGAGTTGGAATCGGAGGCGAAGTTTTTTTTTTCACTGACATCTAAACTTTGTTACCTCCAGTCAAGCTAACCTACATATTCATATATTAAACCAAAGAACTTTGTTACTCAATTGTTTTACATCTGCTTCCTTAAAGATTTTGTCATACTTCTAAATTATTCAAATTTTGAAACTTTGAATAGATTATATCAATAAAACAAAGAAGTCTTCCTACTAACTTTCTGTTATTTATAACAATTATCGTACAGTTGAAAGGTTATAATATTTTACTTAAATACATTAATAAGTGCCTTACTTAAAAGTATTCAAATGTGTTTTTAATAGGTTTTTTTTCACTAAGCTTTAAGAGGTTGTCTGAAGATATTATCTTTCATATAAAAGGCACGCGGTTATATTAAATCATGATGAAGGTTTGTGCACTTGGGTAAGAGAATTTTTTATTCATAAATTCTAAAACTTGAATCTTTCGGGTGTTGTGTGTTAGAGAATATTGCATTCATTTAGTGAACTATTACAAATTTACTAAGGTAGTGATATACAATATATATATATAGCAAGATTTCACTGTTAACACGTTACATAGAAATCAACGTCCAAACCTCAGTAAGAAATTGACAAATTGGTTTAAGATCTTTCACCAGTTACATTAACTTTCGTAAATACAAGTGTATTTAGAGTAGGGATCTTTAACGGGTACTTGACATCATCGCCTAACGGCGGGACCGAAGGCTTAACGCCCTCTAGAGGAACTGTGTGCTCACATTTTTTTACCTTTCGCTTGAATAAATCGATGTCCGGTGTGGGTATTGAAATCTACATACATAAGCCCAGAGGTGAGCACGTTACCACTGGATATCTCTGGCCTCGCACTCTATATAATGGGCGTTGGTTATATGAATGAATGATAACACTCGTATTTAGTAATTGCTGATAATTCATTACTAATTGAGTAACTCTTGTATTTACTGAAACATAACTGATAATTTAACGAAAATGTGGTTTTTAAATTAAATATGATTAATTGCACGCTTAAATTATTTGTCTATTAGTTTTTCCTTTAGTCTTGGTCATTATCCTTGACAAAGTCATGCGGAAGATCGACAATCTCATGCATGTCGGTTGCTATTTTGGATTTAAAGCTGCAGTCCAGATCTTGTCCAACATGAGGCATTTGTTATCGGTTCCTGCTTTAATATAGTCATACTTAGACATGGTTAATACTCCTACTGTATTGATGATGGACTAATCGTTAACCTAACATCAGGGGCTAACGTAGTGATGGCTAGAGCATTTAGAAATGAATTACAATAAGTAATAGAAATTTTCCAGTGGGGATGGTCTGAGTGTAAGGATTAGAAACATCAGTATGTTAACTATCGACCCTCTGCACTAAACCTTCATCATCTGATTTGAACATATTAAAGAAGTTTTCCACTGTCACCATGTCTAGAATCTAGTATTACGAAAGTTTCTACATATTTTCTCTTTTATTAATCTTCAGGTAATATTTAAAGTAAATGATAATTAAATTTGTCTTATTTCTATGTTATGAGGCATGCTCGACCGTCTTTGGGCTTTTTTTAAAATTTCTTTTCAAGAAACTCTTTAAAGTTTGAAACCGGTCAAGTAAGCTGGTCGACATACGAGGTAATACAGATTAAATAGTTTGATTTACTTAATTATTACCTCCTGTGATACAAAGAACCTTTGATAGTTAAAGTGGTCCACATTAAACAGTTTAGGCTTTCTAGACTTTCCAATGATGATCTAGAAATTATAAAACTAGCCTTTTTAGCTAGTAGATTTACTAAAAGTACCTTTTTATCCTTCTTTGTATATACTTTCGGAATGCCATGTATATTGGGTAATATCATTAACATGTGGTGAACTATAAGTTTTATTATTAAAATAAATTACTGTTTGTGTTTGCGTAGTATTAATTGGCAATGCAAGATCAGCATTGAAAGAGCTGCAAAGCCTAAGCTATTGAATTATACGAGATTGAGTTTAAAAAGTAATCGACCTTCCTCCGCAAATGAAAAAATAATTACCTGCCGTAGCTTCTTTTTGCCAATAGTTAATACACCTTCCTGCGATTGTGTGGGCATTTTTCAGCCTTAGTCTGCGAAATTCCCACTTGTGGACCCAAGAGTGCCGATATACTGCACTCATGCAACAAATCAGCACTCATTGAGCTGCGGTACAGCTCACGTTTTGCCATTTCATATGAAACACAAGTGCAAACAATCGAGCAAATTCAGAAGCATTCGAATATATGTTTATTCAGATATGTTGGGAATAGCAAAGATATAACCGTCTCAGTCAAGGTAAAATAGGTTTGTAATAACGATCTTGACATTTTTTTTGCTGCAGTATTATTGTTTATTATGAATGCGCATCAGCAAAAAAAAAGTAATGATAAGTACTAAATGAAGGTTATACGGCAGCTTAGTGATGATGTAGCATAATAAAACGATCGACATGATACAGCAACTTGAACATGGTAAAGCGCCTTCTCATGCGAGCAAATTATCAAAACTTAGATGACGAAAACAGCTCGTCACTTGTTCGACACCCTCTCTACTCTCCAGATATGGCATATTATAACTTGTGGTTCTTACCTAAACTGAAAACAACAGTCACTGAAATGTCAGTATGAGTGAAGAGAGGACATATGGAACATATTAAATAAAAGAAGTGTCAAAATCACTGGAAGAACATGTTTACTCCCAAGGGGAGTACTTTGACAGTTGATAAGTAACATTTTTTTGAATTATACAAGGTTATTTTTTTTAGAGATGCAAAGGTCGGTTACTTTTTCAACGGATCTCGTACATTAAGGATGTTTCTTTAACTATTTCTTAAGTAATAAGAGGAATAGTCAAAAAAAGTGTTTTGTGGAAGAACCTTTTCTTTCAGGTATGATTATTATTTTTCAGGCTAATACTTCTAAATAAATTGAATGTTTTAAGAATTTCAAGTGTTTCATTGTGTGTAATTATGAACAGGAATTCGACATAAGTCATTTTGTCGCTTTTAATTATTTAATGAAATCAGTCTTTTTATGTTTAAAAGATAATTTTTGTATAAACTGAAATTAAACGTAGGTTATTTTTATTTTTCAGTCGGCTAGTGGTAGTGGTGGTCAGACTGCTCAAAGGTTAACTCAACAAGAGCGGCTTAAAAGAAAAATGCAGATAATGCTCAACAGGCAATGTATGGTCCTTTGACTAATGAAAGCTTCCAACATGTGGTTCTTGTATATACTTAGTTCTAATTTGACCTTCCAATAAATGAAAGATTATAATTTAGAGTTAATTATTGCGGCATAAACAAAATCTGGAGTTAATCATCACTCTGACATTTATCTAATTGAAGTTATTGACTGTCTAATGGATAACCAATTAAATTGATTCATTCTAATTGCAATTATCATTTTGTTGATAATCCTTTATTCAAAGTCCACCAAAGTTTGTTTACTGAAGGCCACATTGTTTATAGAGGCTCATGGCATTGCCAGTGTATTAAAGTATGAAAAGTCAGCCAATGTAGGTAAATTTTACTGAATTAGGTTAAAGAAAATAATTGTTTCATTCTCTTTGATATTTTGTCAATTTCCTCCTTTTTAGTGATGACATCCTCTTCGTGATGTCATATCTCTAGTGATGACATCAAAGATCACTCCATACTGTTCATTTTGTTTCTATTTCACGGTCGATACTTTTATCAATATGTTAATTATATATATATATATATATATATATATATATATATATATATATATAACACACACACACACATATATATATATATGTATGTATATAATTCATAAAACACGAAATAACTCACTCAAGTTTTTTACTGAAACAAACAACAAGCTAATAACACAAACAACAAATACAATATTACAAAACTCCAAACAAGCAAATTTACGAAAAACAATTTATATATGGAATTATTAGAAATGGGTTTTGGGGGGTCTTCAAAACGTGAATAACCGTCCAAAATTAAAAATAGATTTTTTTCTTATTCAGACCTCACCAAATGATTTGAATAAGGTGTTTTAGCTTATTTATTATTTACTAAATCCGTAATGTTTATTCAAGCCTGGTAGTTCTTCCGTTTTAATATGGTACATTCATATTTGTAATTCAGTTTTCTAATTTTGTTAATATATCTCTAGTATATTAAGATAGATGAATAAATAAAATAATATTTCATTATTTTCATTCAGCTATTCATGAGTCATAATAATTTTAACGTGAGTTTACATACACTAAAAATCAAGATTTACTGTTCCCCAAAGGTATTAAATAATGGACTGTTTATTTCATATATAGGTTTCTCATGAAGAACTAGAATGGTCTAGGCCTGAAATATTTTACGATAAAAACAAACGGAAACTGTTTACCGAGCAATTGAAATCACTGAACTTTGTTTTACATAGCCTTTTAATCAATGTACTAACTAAGAAGTAGTAGAGGCCATGATTATTTGGGACCCTCTGAACATGTATTTTATCTTCTGCATTGGGCTGGTTTCAAATCCTATCTGTCTTCAAGAGCTTACTGATTTAGTCTTATGTTAATCTTAAAGGAATTGCTCTTGCATATGGACAGATTTTAAAATAGTTTGAGTCTAGAAAACAACATAGGGGGTAATACCTTTTCCATGAATTACGGTCTTATTTATACTAACTTCTGTGACCCTATTATTTAATAAAATTATGTATTAGATTTATTTTTGATTCCAGAAAAGCACTTTGAATATATTTGTTTACAAAAGTTGTCTAATTTCTTTGACCATCACAGTTAAAGCGGACAAAAGAGCAGAAAGGGAGAAGAAAGAAAGAGTGCAACAGGAGAGGATGGATAGAGAAGATGAAATGAGAGAGCTTTCTATCAAACTAAGAAAACGGTTTGGAATCTTTAGTTTTTCCTTTTATATATAGTCAATCTGCAATGATTAAATTAGACGATTAATTAATTTTAAAGAAATACCTTTGGTATTAAATGTTTATTTTATTTTACAGGGAAAGGATGAAAAGACATGAACAGTACGCTGAGATGGAGAAGCAGTCGAGGAGGTCATCGAGATCGTCGAGTATTGGTTCGTCTCGAAGTAGGTCTCGATCGCCGAGACACAGGTAGGTGGAGCTTTACATATGTCTCCCAGATCCTGAAACAAGTGCCAAGTGACAAAAAAAAAATTAGTAATGTATTTAAGACTTTGTGCGTCGGTGGCATAGAACTGTTACTATTATGCTATTTAATCTGAGGAACGCTGTATTACAGGGATAAATAACAAAACTTTAATTCTATACTAAACTAACATGAAGAATGTACTCAGTTAATCACAATGTTCATAATAAATTGATTCTTATTGTTCATGAATTGAAAGAGTGGGAAACAGTTCATTCAATGTTGTGGTCTCTATTGATAATATACCTCCATATCTTAATCATTATTCAACCTCCAGAAAGCTTTTTGTTCCTCATCACTCTTCAGTTCCATATTTATGATCTTACGTATTATATGTTTATTATTTAGTCTTTTTTATTTATTAATTGTTACAAAATCTTAATTGAAGTTAAGTAACATTTAAATATTTAAAGTAGCGTTTTATCGTATCCATTTTTCATCTATTGTTCCCAAATGACCTTTTCATATTTTCTCTTGGACTTACTAATATGATCTGCACCTTATCCTTCTTGACAACATTTCAGTTTTTAAATTACACTGTTTTTTTTCTGGCTTCATAATGCTTAAAATAGAATTCACTGATAATGTAGAATTAGAAACAGAAACACATTTCTACAGATTAATTTTTACAGAGAAGAAATAACAAAATGATTTGGACAATTTTATGTAAAAAATTTTTTTGAAAAAAAAAGGTAATTAATTGACATTAATTACCTTTAATTAATTCTAAATTTAAATCGAAACTTTTTTGTATTAGTTTATTTAAGAGGAAGTCGTATTTTTTAATCCTTATAATAGTAAATAAATGTGGGCTCTACCAATATGTTTTTTACACAACCGACACCCAACCCATCAAAATACATTTTCTCATCATGGTACCCTCAAATGGGTTTTAAAAGAAAATAATCACAGTATCTTCTCAGACAATAAATAAATAGATAGATTGTGCAGCAATTTTACGGAGGGACATCGAATGAGAGATCACCCATATTACTATATTTACTAGAACTTTATTTGGAAATAGAAATTTCGCGGTACTTCTAAATATATAAAATTATAGTTAAATGAGTAAAAAATAATTGTGACATAATATGGGTATAAAATACGTACAACAGTTTATAGTAACAAATTAGTGATTGTGGGCTTTAAATCACTAAATAAACAGACACAACTCAACAAACTAAATTCATAACCTGAAAGAATTTGTTTTTATGGCATCATAAGAACTACTTTATGAAACACATCAACGACCAACGATCAACGAATATCAACAGTGCATGTCGTAAATAGCAGTTCCGGACCAGTGGCCCACTACTACTAGATTCTCATCCTGCTGTTTTTGTTAGGTCAGTAAACATTATCAAGAATGGGGGAGTCAGTCAGTAAGGGAATGTGTCGTCTTCGTGGTCGTTTGGTCTTCAGGCTTTGCATTCTCTGAGGTACTGTATACTTTTGGAGTCATGTGGTCGTCATTTTTAGTTTAAGTAGGAAGTTTTGAGGCTCGTGGGATTAGGAAAGGATGGGAGTAGGATTTAGTTCCCGAACAAGGAGATTTGGATGGATTGACAGTTTTTTGTCTTCATTACCGGCAAGTCGAGCAATGTAGGAAAAGTAAACTTGTAATTATCGTTTTTAATGTGATGTAATATACATGTTTTAATTGCTTACCTTGTTTTATATAGCAGAAGAGAAAGACGAAGGAAGTCCAGAAGTAAATCGAGGAGCAGGAGTAAGGAGCATCAGCAGTCCTCCAGGTGAAGTGTGTTTGAGAAAAAGTCCACAGTAATGCACAAATGATTATTAAATGAACACAAAAGTCGTCATTTCAAATTTATATAAAGGGAAAACAGTTCGTATTTCTACATTACCAATTGATATCCAAGCATTTTTGACGGAGACCCACATACGGTATATTAGTTTTTTGGAAAGTAATTTAGTTTTTTTTTGTGAAATAAAAAAAATATATTCTTTATACTATAACTTTTGTGACTGAACTATAAATTGACTGTTTTGGTTCAACATAACCAGTAAAGTTAAACGATAACATATAAATGTTAGTTTTGAGCTTTTGAATCATAGAAATGCTAATTACTCAAAAGCTCAAAATATCCAAAAATGAAATCCAAATTATTTAAAAAAGTAATCCCAATATATACGGGGAGGAAGATTAGAAATATAATTTATTAAGGCAAATTGTTTTATACAATGCTGCTACATATTATAGCGAAACATTATGGACAACACTAAAGTAAAAAGGACAATAAATACACCAATAAAAAGGACAATTTGCCTACTTCACCTGCTGGACCAACGTTCAAAAGTAGCAAGCAGTTTGTAAACTCTGATTATATAACTCTGATTATATTATATCACGGTATTGAGTTGTTTGTTACAAAGCTTATTGTATGTTACAGTAAAAGTTCTGTAAAAATGGAGGGAAAAATTATTCCCTCTCCGTTATAAATGTAAAAAAATCACTATTCAGGCATCAAGATGAAAGCAGTTCACCAATTAGCAATATAATAAAAATTGCAAAATTTATGATATAATAATTTGGTTTTAGTTACATTATTTATTTGAGTAACTCGATATTACAAAATTAACTAATAAGTTTGGTTTCTCAAATTCAATTGGTGACATTTTCAATTGTCCATGTAACCACCTTTAGGTTATACATTTTCACAATTTAAATATACTGGATAATATGAACTGTTACTCTGTTTAGTTTTAAATGCAGTTAGCCGGTAATTGGTAGGATTGGGAACGCTGTTATTTGCATCTTCGAACTTCTATGTTATCTGTAAATGTCTCAAAGAAACTAATATGCGTTATTTTATAAGACAACATTGTTTAATCAAAAATTTAATTTGTTTCAGGGGTCTGGTTGATTACTGAAGTCAGTATACAACGTTACGAAATTTAATTTTATATTTTTTACGAAATTATTCAATTATTATGTAAAATAGAAATATAGTGTTAAGGTTTTTATTATTGTCGAAGGAGAAATCATTTTGAATGCTGAAGTTTAGTAATAATTTTGTGTTAATTGATATTCATTTTAGTGAAAATCGTTTGAAGAAATTTTCTTTAGGCGTGACGAAGATATTTTAACAGTTCAATTCAAGCAATAACTTTGAATTAGTTTTAAATGCAGCTTTGCCGGTAATTAGTGTGAACAATAGAAATAAATGCTGTGAGACCTTTCAATTTATGTCATCAGAGAGCAAAGAAAGTAAAAACTGAGAAGTTAACATAAAAGTAATGGAGAAGGAAGGGCAGGATACCTCACCTTCCTTCCCTGTTACATTTATGTTAGCTTCTCAGTTTTTACTTTCTTTGCTCTCTGATGACATAAATTGAAAGCCTCAGAGCATTTATTTTTATTGTTTTCCTTTTTCCATTGTTGTTTAAACTTCATTGATTGCATCACATGTTTATTTATTGTTATTTTTCTGCATATATATACAAAACTATAGTTTATCGGGACTCTGTCAGTTCTTCAGGTTCAAATTAAACTCTCATTGCCAACGTTTCGGTCTTTATTTAAAACCTTTTTCATAGGCCTACAAAAACAGGGGAAATATAAGAAATAATACAATCATTCAAAAATCAAACATACTTAAAAGTGCAGTTAGTTACAATTAGGAAATTACAATAGAAATTTTGACTTAAAGTTAGTGAGAAAACTTACAGAAGTATAAATTTTGGAACAGAAAAACAAAGTTTTTTTTTTTTGGAAAAAAAAAGTTTCAAAATGTATACTTCTGTAAGTTTTCTTACTAACCTATAGTCAAAATTTCTATTGTAATTTCTTAATTGTAACTAATTGCACTTTTATGTATGTTTGATTTTTGAATGATTGTATTATTTCTTATATTTACTCTGTTTTTGTGGGCCTATGAAAAAGGTTTTAATTAAAGTCCGAAACGTTGGGAATGAGAGTTTAATTTGAACCTGAAGAACTGACCTAGTCCCGATAAACTATAGTTTTGTTTCTATTCCACGGTCGATACTTTTAACAATATATATATATATATATATATATATATATATGTATTACATATATATATTTATATATATATAGTTCAATATAAACAAAGAAACATAGAGAAATCAAAAGAACACACTTACAGTCTCTAATTTTCGGTTTGAACCGTCTTCAGGAGAGACGGTTCAAACCGAAAATTAGAGACTGTAAGTGTGTTCTTTTGATTTCTCTATGTTTCTTTGTTTATATTGAACTATATTCGTCCGTTTTGGATCGTATTTCCAACGAAAAAAAGTATATATATATATATATTAATATATATATTAATAAATAATATATATTAATATATATATATATATATATATATATATATATATATATATATAATGTGGTTCTTCAATTAGTGTCCTGACTAAGATATTTGTTTATGGTCCGTCGAACCACTGTTGTCAGCTAAGGTGTTTTTTTATGATTTACTATCCTACTCGGGTTATCATTATGCAGCTTGGCGTCAGCTGTTCACACTGACCCGGATGGAGGAGATTCAACCCAGACATTCGAGCATAACAGAATAGGAAGAGGTCGTCCTTAAAATACATTACCTTTACCATTCCCTAGTTAGACAATTGAATTTGATGCACATATCAACGGGTATAAACAAGCCTTCTTCAAACCGAATTCAGGTTCTTTGCCATAGTAATTGCATTTATTTTATTGAAAAAAGAAAATACTATTTATCTTGTATAAATAAAATTGCATTACATTTTGAAAAAGCGGAAAGAAGAGTTTTCTAGGGCAATTGGTGAAAGGTGAAATTTTTTTATAATGTTTTCCCAATTATTAATCGAGAACTGCGATTACTATCAGTAAGCGAGAAAAGTTAGTATTCACTAGTTTGGTGCAGCAGATACACAGAAGGTTTCGTATCAGACTCTTAACATCAACCTGCACACTATGTATAACTTTTAAAGTTATCAAAACGATTAAAGAGGATGCTTGTTTAGAATCTGATGGACGCATCCGAACATAAAGTTTTATGATCTTACTGTTTTTATTTAATTGAACTTTCATACGTTCACTATAATTAAACACTCATGTAGTATCGAAGACAAAATATTAGATACATATTTCAAATTAGAAAATGATTATCGAACAGAATATAGAAAATTAAATATTTCACAGAACAAAACACTTCCTACGATCTTCATCTTCGCTATTGATCTGATGGCCGTCTATAGTTTAAAATGTCGATCGTAGTTTAAAATGTCCCGTTTTTTTCTCTGTGTACTTTTTAGTCACATATATATATACTATATCATATATGTACATATGTTTTGATATATTTCTCCTTGATGGTATAAGCAATTCTTAGTTGTTGCTTGAATTTTAATTTAGAGTTGTTTTTTACTCCTGATATTCAACACCGAGTTGGCTATGTTCCTGATATTCAACAGTAAAATAAACCGTATCAGAATAAAATTAATCTACAAATGGCTTTTTTAAATTGTATTTAAATTAAGAAATGTAATTGAATCTTGTAAATTCCTTCAAAATTGACTGCACAGATTGTGTTTTTGGTTATGTAACGTCTTCCATGAATATGTAAATAATAATCTCTTATTTAAAACAGTATTTTATATTTTAACCTTGACGTACTTTAATGTTTTTGTGATAATTTGAGTTTTTAACTTAAATTGGGAACTTTAGTTCTGTAATAATAAATAAGATTGTAAATTTATTGTTACTCTCACAGAGTTGTTAGTTCCTGGAGAATATAAAGCACCAAATGAATGTTCCCAAAGGTTTGAAAAGAAATGCCTAGTTCAGTTATAAGGACAGTCTCTAACGAAGTCCTTGGGATTCCTTAAGCTTGTTTGTGTTCTAGCTATCCTTTTGGACCTCTCTTTCCTATTACTGCTAATGACGACAATCGTAGTCGTGGCAATATCTGGAGTTGTTTTCACTCACCTTCGCTATAAGTAACTTATTTAACAAACTCATTGATAATTGATTGATTATTGTCTATTAATCGACAAGTTATTAAGAAAATCCATGGAATAGAAAATATACACCGGAGTTCCAACCTCCTTGAATCTTAAAATATTTTAATACATTCAAATATTTTTTTATTTTCACTAATATGAGGTTACGATTTTATTAAGATACAGATTTTTCTGAGCAGGTGAGTTGATATCTTAAATATGACTTTTTTTCAATGATTTAGAACTCATTAAACACTCATTGCCCATTATTATAGTACTACCGAAACTTTTGAAGTTTTTTCTAAAATATATGGATGTTGTATTAATTTTAAACAGATATATTGTAGGTTAAATATTTTTTTTATTATTAGTAATCTATATAAATAAAATAATGATTTTGTCTGTACATTGCTTAGAACTGACTCATTTCAACTTTTCTTTACGTTTCATACATTGGAGAAACCGAATCCACCCTTAGAAAAATTTCTGTCGGTTTGTCGGTTTGTCTGTTTGTCTGTTTGTCCGCAAAACTTTGTCACAAGTAAACTCAACTACCATAAGACATATAAAGCTGAAACTTTTACAGTATATTTGTGTAGGTCTAACTTAAAATATAGGCTCTGAATTGATTGGAAATTCAACGTAGAAGTGAAGTTATGGACGTTTAAAGCAAACAAACGTTTGTCACAAGTAAACTCAGCCACCATAAGACATGGCGAGCTGAAACTTTGACACTGGATTTGTGTATGCCTAACTTAAAATATGGGCTCTAAATAGATTCATAATTAAGTACAGAAATGAAGTTATAGGGCTTTAAGCGTATTTTTCTAACTTCAGAGACAAGTTTGTTTTGAAAATACACAGGTGTGGCAAGTAGGTATTGTTAGTTGATTTTAATTTCATTGGAGCATATGAATATTTGGTGGATATTTACCCACCAATTATGTGGGGCGCACTGATAACTGTTTATTATGTTTTGTGTACATGTTGACAATAGAACACTTTAATATACATCACTACATGGGTCCCACATAATACACAGAGTCTCTGTCTATTGCAAATTTCCGGTCAGATCCTCCGTACTGCTGAGCAGATGGCAAGGCGTGCGATGAAGTGTAGAATGGAATTAAGAAGTGGCGAAGAAACACAAGGCATGGCGAGTTGATTGAGAGAACAGGGAGAGACGATTTCAAACAGGTAAAGATGGCGAATTCATGGAGTGACGAAGAGACGCTTCCAACCAGGTCAAGATGGCGAAAACAACTGGTCGAGATGGCGAAAACAGCTGGTTCTTAAGAACAGCTGGTTCTTACAGACTTGCGTTAGTGTTGCCGCTACATCACACCTCCCCCAGCGGAGAAGTTAACCTTCGAAGCGTCAAAACGAACGATCCGTCCGGAGCGAGTAACTCGAGGTGGTGGATCGTCCGTTGGCTTCATCGAGGCGTTGGTTGAATTGTCAGGTGTTCGATGGGCCTGGAGGCGAGTTACCAGGTGTTGAGTTGACCTGGAGGCGAGTTACCAGGCGTTGAGTTGACCTGGAGGCGAGTTACCAGGCGTTGAGTTGACCTGGAGGCGAGTTACCAGGCGTTGAGTTGACCTGGAGGCGAGTTACCAGGCGTTGAGTTGACCTGGAGGCGAGTTACCAGGCGTTGAGTTGATCTGGAGGCGAGTTACCAGGCGTTGAGTTGGTCTGGATACGAGTTACCAGGCGTTGAGTTGACCTGGAGGCGAGTTACCAGGCGTTGAGTTGACCTGGAGGCGAGTTACCAGGCGTTGAGTGGCCTCAGCCTGCAGGAACCAAAACTGGGGTGGACTTTTCGAGAATGGTGGCAGTTTGACGCCTAACCTATCGACTGCTGGAGGAAATGAAGTTCCTGTACAAGTTGAATGTGAATTTTCATTCATACAAAGCATGGCAAAGTTATAAAATAGTGAGATAATGAGTGCAATTAAGAATTGTAAAGTAATAATTAGCGTTAATTACTTACAAGTGATCGTAATTAGTTGCCCAGTTCGATTTGGCGGAAACACCAATTAGGTGGATATTTACCCACCAATTATTTGGGGCGCACTGATAACTGTTTATTATGTTTTGTGTACATGTTGACAATAGAACACTTTAATATACATCACTACATGGGTCCCACATAATACACAGAGTCTCTGTCTATTGCAAATTTCCGGTCAGATCCTCCGTACTGCTGAGCAGATGGCAAGGCGTGCGATGAAGTGTAGAATGGAATTAAGAAGTGGCGAAGAAACACAAGGCATGGCGAGTTGATTGAGAGAACAGGGAGAGACGATTTCAAACAGGTAAAGATGGCGAATTCATGGAGTGACGAAGAGACGCTTCCAACCAGGTCAAGATGGCGAAAACAACTGGTCGAGATGGCGAAAACAGCTGGTTCTTAAGAACAGCTGGTTCTTACAGACTTGCGTTAGTGTTGCCGCTACAAATATATTGCGTATTTGACATCTTTGAAAAGGTGTTTCCCAGGGTTGAGGATGTACTATCCATTACGAATAAATAGTTTTGTAAACGAGCAATTCTCAACTCTTAATATGAATAGGCAGGAAAAATCAACAAACAAGTTCTTACGCTATATCATACCGAGGAAAGAACTTACAAGTCAGTAAAGAGATTGGATTAGTGATGAAGAAGCAGTTCATTATCTAATTGAATTTCTTGACTCTGAATTTATTTCTCCTGGACTGCCTGCTCATGAGTAAAAACTTCAAGTAGGAGCACCAATCATGCTGCAATTTAGTAGCAGTAACAAATTTCATGTTACGAATCATGAGTGCCCCAAAACTGTGCAACGGGAAACGACTCTGAGTTCGTGCTCTATAAAGATATGCCATAGAGGCGGACATAATGACTGGATGTGGTATTGGGGAGTCTGTGTGTATACCACGCATATCATTGATTCCGAGTCACTGTCTGTTTCCGTTGAAATGATTGCAAAGTCCGGTCAGAGTCTATTTCGCAATGACGTTAACTAAGTCGCAAAGGGAGACTTTATCTAACGCAGGAATTCATGTTAGCGAGACCATGTTTTTCTCACATGGTCAACTGTAGTTTACTTGCTCAAGAGTCAGAGGTTCCAACTGTTTGTTCTTCCGTAAACCTGACGGACAGACAGCTAATGTGGTGTATACAGAGGCATTTGTTTAACACTGTACTAATAATGGTATTTTCTACTATTTTATAACTTTTAATTATGGTATTAGTATATATAATACTATAATTGATATTTTGGAATTCCAAGTATAATAGAATTTTTGATTCCGTCAAAGACGGGTACGTTTGCTAGTGCATAAATAAAGATTTTGAAAATTTCAGATGATAGTAACTATTCCGTATTATTATTCATATAGATCAATCAATCGTCTGTGAACTGTACTATTTGAGAGGAGAACTCCGTCGTTTTTTCTTTTATCTTACTTCACATTCAAAAATTGTATATATATATCCAAATCAAAACTTGAAATGGTCCAACAGGACTATTAGCTCACACACTCTGCCGGCCGCCCTAGGTAAGCTACTAACTACAGAGAGAATAATAACTAAAAAGAACAAATAAAAGCAAATAAAAATAACAGAAGGAGACGAATAGTAAATGAAGCAATAAACAATTAAAAAATAAATAAATAAAAATTAAAAAAATAATAAATAAATAAATGATTAAAATTTTTATTTTTTTTATTTATTTATTTTTTAATTGTTTATTGCTTCATTTACTATTCTTCTCCTTCTGTTATTTTTATTTGCTTTTATTTGTTCTTTTTAGTTATTATTCTCTCTGTAGTTAGTAGCTTACCTAGGGCGGCCGGCAGAGTGCGCGCGTGTTCGTTGCATTTGGCCTACCACTCAGTTAGCTTCAGCTACTCAAAGGGACTACTTCTACCCGATGACGACGACTGTCGAAATTCGTTGTGAGTCTTTTGTGTGTGTTTTTATTTGTGTTTTCTCTTTCCTGTGTGAACTATATATATATCCATAAATTTAGGTCACAGTAGTAAACAAAAATGTTAATTTCGAACTTCAATCTACTTCCACTTTCGTATTTATAAATTAGTTCAAAGGATCTAGATGTAATTAAAAACAGTTTTATTGACATATCTATATAAGTAAAAGAAAGGTTTTGTCTCAACATTGCTTAGAAATGACTCATTTCAAGTTTTCTTTACGTTTCATACATTAGAGAAACCGAATCCACCCTTAGAAAAATTTCTGTCAGTTTGTCTGCAAAATTTTGTCACTAGTAAACTCAGCCACCATAAAACATATCAAGCTGAAACATTGACAGTAGATTTGTGTATGTCTAACTTAAAATATAGGCCCTTAATTGATTGGAAATTCAACGTAGAAGTGAAGTTATGGATGTTTAAAGCAAAACAATTTGTCACCAGTAAACTGATCCACCAAGAGACATAGGGAGCTGAAACTTTGACTCTAGATTTGTATATGTCTAACTTAAAATATAGGCTCTTAATGTATTGAAAATTCAGCATAGACGCGAAGTTGTGAACTTTTAAGCTGTATTTTTGCTAACTCGACAGACATGTTTATTTTGGAAATATACAGATGTGGCAAGTAGGTATTGTTAGTTGATTTTAATTTCATTTCTATATATGAATATTTTGCGTATTTGAGATCGAAAAGGTCTTTCCAAGGGTTGAAGATGTACTATCTATTCAGAATAAATAGCTTTGTGAACGAACAATACCACTGATTCCTAGCCACTATCCGTTTACGTTCAAACGATTGCAAAGTCACGTCAGGGTCTGTTTCGCAATGACGTTGACTAAGTCGCAAGGGGAAACTTTATTTAACGCAGGAATTTAAGTGAGCGAGACCAAGTTTTTCTCACATGGTCAACTGTAGTTTGCTTGCTCAAGAGTTAGAAGTTCCAACTCTTTGTTCTTCCATGAACCTGAAGGACAGACAGCTAATGTAGTGTATATAGAGGTATTTGCTTAACACTGTACTAATAATGGTATTTTCTACTATTCTATAATTTCTAATAATATTTTGGAATACGAAGTATAATGGACTTTTGGATTCTGTCAAAGATGGGTTGACGGTTTGCTGGTTGAAAATAAAGATACATGTTGAACAGTTTCAGTCATAGAACCCAGGACGCAAGCTCTGCTTTCACATCACTTGCTACTTAAGATAGTGAAGGATCCCTTTGAGAAGCCCTTTTATGCAATACTTTACCAGCTGTTTTTTTCGTCATTGTGCTACTTACCTGAACCCGTCTGTCAATTAAACTGTTTTGAAAAACAATAATGTTAAGTAGTTAAAATTTATATAACCCACATTTCATTCTTACTTCTTCGAAATCTTTGACAGTTTGTTATGAAGTTTATAAGATGCCCCCTCCTCAACTAAAAAAAAAAGGAAGGACTGTTATAACCATTAAAAAAGTCATTTTTCTTTAAAAAATTCGAAGGAGTTTGAATCTACCCAAGTATGGCATCTTAAGAGACCTATAGGAAACCATCCACAAAATATTGTAGTACGGCATGTTTCTAATCTGGCATTTGACTTTTATTCAAGTTACCATGAGAGAACTTAACATCATGACACCTAATTTCAGGTTACTTCACCAAAGTATTTATGTTGTATTACCTTTATAGATCTTCTTCAAAGGAAACCTCACTTAGTATCGGTTCAATCCTAAACGAAGCTGTCTTGATGTTGCAGTTTCATTCGACAGACTCAAAACAGATATCTTTAAATAAATTAGTTAAATTAAAAAATAAATATGGCATGTTTTAAAAAGATTGGAAATATCACTCCAGTTTGACTTTGCTGAATTCAAGTAAATGGGAGGGTAACAAAACTTTTTTAATTTTCTTTATAGGCATGACAGATAACTACTAACACATAAATCATAAATTATATACAGAAAAACTTATTAAATTTGCTTATCTTTCAATTAATAGTATACCCAATTAAGATTTCAGGGTGAAGCATAAATAAAGTACTTTAAATTATACAAATATAATTATTTAATATAAAATACATAACAAAGTATTAACACAATTCCCAGTGGTGATATAACACAGCACAGTGGAGACGCTCTATTGTATAAGCTGAGATAACTCCAAATACTGAAACAATAACCATTAAAATTAGAAAATTAAATAATCAATCAATTTAAGAAGGGGCGGAGGGGTTCTATAAATATAATATTCAGGAAAAATAACCCTAAAGGTTAGTTGTGGTCTAGTGGGAAGTGTGTAGGCGTTTGTACCCTCCCTGGGCATGTATGCTGATATTGGTCAAGCCAACTATTGCAACACTGTGGACAACACCAAAAACAAGTTGCCCATGCCTGGTTTAAACCACAGAAAGAGATCAGAAAAAAGACTAAGCTCTGATCCAAAACAAGCGATCTTCGTCATCGCTTCAGTCATCGTTCGATATTCAGTCCTGTACAACAAATCTTGAATATATATAAACCAATTAAAAAGAAAATAGCACACAGACACAGGAATAACTCACTTCTATATGTCGACATCAGGAGGCGAAGAGTCCCGCAGGAGGGTTATTCCTGTGTCTATCTGTGTGCTATCTTCTTTTTAATTGGTTTTTATTTAAAAGTCCGCTGGACCGTTTTATTATTTATACATATATATATATATATATATATATATACACAAGATTTCACATAAACACACATCAATGATCAAACCACAATATGCAATGGGGAAAAAAAGAGGCTAAGATTTTTTAACTGTAACAAGCGGTCTTCGTCAGAGTCACAAACCCCAGAGTCAGAGTTTTTGACTCTGACAAAGACCGCTTGTTACGATTAAAACATCTTAGCCTTTTTTTTCCCATTTCAGTGAGATGAAAATCAACATAGAAACCTGAATTATTTTGAATTTGAAAATTTCATTTCGAATGTCTTTCTGCCTATGTATAAAAGAAAACAGAAATTAAATTTTTCCATTTTACTTTAGATATGTGATTTATTTTATTGTAGAGTTAATCACAAGTGTTTTTGTGACATATGCATATTAATACTTTCGTCTACGCATTGTATTAAAGGAAAGCCGGCCAGACTGAGTCCGACAGACTCAAGGAAACTCACCTCCCTCTCCTTGTCAAGTTGCTCTTGAAGTAACACGTCCAACAGGTCCTGGAATCTCTGTCGCAAAGTCAAGTTTTCAATATTTGCTACTTCCATCTCTTGTTGTTCCCTCCTAATACTCAGATTCATTAGTTCTTTCTTCAACTGTTCTATTCTTTCTCTTATTTCATCTGAAATTATTCACACAAATTTAACCAATAATTTCAAACTTACTTAAACACAAGCACACACATACACAGCTGCTACAACAAGATAAAATCCTTAAAACTATGAGTATATTCGAATAAATATTAGTTCTCTAATGAGATTCCTCTACAAACATTAAAATGTCCGCGCTACTTGTATATTATTCAACTTTTTTAGACATACAAATATATATAACGAAGAGGAAATACAAGAAAACAGAAACCCACTACTATATTATTAATTAAATATACTATATTTCGGCATCTATCGTCATTAAGAAGATTATATAAAATATAACAAGATTTCACAGTATCAGTTAGTCTATGACGAAGACCACTTGTTTTGGTTGAAAGATCTTAGTCATTTTCCTGATTTTCTTAATGTCGTTTAGACGTTGAGATATTAACATTGATATCTAGTTGAGATTTGACTCGAACGAAGACTGGTTGTTACGTCGTGGATGTCTTACTTGTCTATCATCAATCCTGTTCCTTCCTTTACCTCTTTCCATAGTAAACGCACCCTATCTCTCACAAGACCTCTTGTACCTCTGGTAACTGCGTTTACCGTTTGAATTGCACCCAGTGTGATTCTTTTTATGTGGGTTTGTCTTCCACCAAGCTAAGCCTGCGTATGAATAATCACAGGTCGTCCGTTGGCACACGCAGTGACCTTCCCGTTGCTACTCATGCCAGTTCTCACGGACTCAGTTTCAATGACTGTTTCCGTGTACAGGTCCTGAGGCACATTAATCAGACTAATTCGAAAGTCACTCTGAGAGCTTCAGAAGAAGCACTTATTAGTCTTCTGGGCGTTAGATCGGCTCCTGGGCTTAACCTCAATCGTTGGTTTTTTTTCCCTATAAGTTGTTATCAGCTTTTAATTTTATTTTAGTTAAATGTTTTCATTCTTTTAATTTTAAGTTGGCTTTTATCTCTTTATCTTCCTTGTCTACCTTTCCTCCGAAAGTTGGCTACACTGTTTGAGTGCTTCGGGCAATCCGTCTTCAAGGGAAAAGAGAAAAAGGAGAACAAGCATGTTGACTCTCTTACTTAACTTATGCGACGGTAAGTCATACGTTGTATTGTTGTGATTTGCCGTTGAGTCTACAACGTGCTTGGTCTCCCTTTCTATTTTCCCTTGAAGACGGATTGCCCGAAAATTAGAGTTTGTAAGTGTGTTTCTTTACACTATGTGTTACTCTTCTTCAATCTTGAACTCGTATTGTGTCCAGTTTGGATCACTTTTCCGTTCATTAAGTGAATATATATAATAAATGTAGACTTATAGTTATTTTCCTACAATTCAAATATTTTCAAGTTATTCAAATATTTTGTCTATTATAATGGTAATCTATACCTTGAGAAAGCTGGCCTACGTTTAACTTCTTGTACAAAACTGGCTGATCATCGATACTATCATACACTCTGTCCGAAGGGATAACATAATCTTCATCCTTGACCGGGCCAAACATTTCATGAGTGAACTGGGTAACGAGACTAGTAGATGAGGCATCTCCACTTTCCCTCGCCTAAAATATCAAGATACCTGAATTAGATTGCATTCATTTTCTACATCACTGGAATAATAATATGTCAACAATTACAATACGCTTATAATTTAGTACTGATATTTCTCCCCCTCCCTTTCAATGGAAGTACATAATTTATAATTATATCATTTATAGTAGCGCTAAACCACTACACCTAACCCCCGTTTAAATCTCGCAAGTATATCGACATGACACATAATTATTTACTACTTGGATTTGGATAACAAATTTTCAGTTTTTTCCCTTCACATGCTCACATATTTTTCTCAAATTATAATTAAATAATAGTTATGTATTTCAGCTAACAATTTCAATTACATTAAAACCGATCTTGAACTACTCCTTTTTGAAGAAAAAATTGTGCTTTAATCACAAACTTTCAAATAAATTCAAAACTAACAATGTTTGATTTGTAAAAATTTATTTCCATAAATATATTACATTGAAAATGTACTACAAGTCTATAAGTAACATTCTTCTGATGGCTACTAAATCAGAGCAAATATATGTCATAAACTAGTGTTTTATGATATTAATATGTTTCAAGTATACACTCCATTAATAAAAGTGGCATTGACTGGAGGCTCTTCTTTAAATCAAGATTTTCCTTCATCTTAAGATTTCTTTTGAGTCTTAATCAGCATAGTAATATACATCTTAATTATGCATAAGCATAATCTTGAAATAACTAAATTTCCAGTTTTAGTTGAATTTCCATGTTCTTATGCTAATACAACATATTTCTTTTAAAATTCAACAAATAGCATCACTGAAAATCGTCATGCAAACAAGTAGCTATTCATTGAAAGAACTGTACAGTTCTTTTAATATACATTGGAAACTACTTAACACAAACATAGATATTATTTTTTACTTTCTGTTTAACCACCGATCGATCATTTAATATCAGTATTTTAGTATTTTTTTTATTCAAAGAAAAAAATCCATATTTTTTTTGGTTTCATAACAAAGAGCTTATAGTGCAATTTTTTCTATAAGAGTAAAACAAAATAAATAATTGGGTTACTTGTAGAGAAGTAGAATCCGAAATTCTACTGTCATCGAGAGACAGCCTGCTGTTTTCTTCAATTTCCATGAGGTTTGCCCCTTCGTCAGAATCGCTTACTGGTTCACCAAAGATATCGTCTTCAGCTGCAACAAACATTTCGAGTGAGACGCCACAAAACTTTCATTAGTTTATTACAAACTTTTAACCCACCATTAGTTTCGAATGGGCATAAAAAAATCAATGATAATTCTCTTGCCGAGTTTTTTTCTTTCGAAGACTGGTAAACCCACCCGTTTATACTACTGTAAATACTGTATATACGTATATATTGTAAAGTGTCTGTGGTAACTTTCAGCTGAATCAGAATTTGTTAGAATTAACTATCAAATAAAAACGAATATAATTTTTACTAATAGATAAAAGATTTTCTCCGAATATATGATTATATGCATAAATTTAGGGATAGTTTTAGTAACACTCAAAATTAACTTCAAGTTGTAAATTTCACCAATGATGAGTAATGCAAAGGAATTAAGCATTACAAAATCATAAAGACAAACAATGCTCGGTAAGTACACTTGAATCATAGAGGTACATATCACAATGTAAACAATAGCAAGGCCCCATTTTACAGTTTTTTTTTTAAGATTTTGAGGGCACCGATTACGTCATAGTGAAATATTTAAAATTAAAGTTTTAAAGATTAATTTGTAATTAACTAACCGATTTCAGGTTTTCTTTAAAGTAATTTGTTTTTTAAATATTTCAACCTTCATTTTTCTGAGAAGACGTATGTCGAAATTCGTAGTGAGTCTTATATGTAACTTTCTGTTCTTTTCATTATGTAAATATATATATAGCCTTTAATAATAGAAAATCGATCCAAAAATATCTAATAAAACTTAAACAATAACTATATTCTAAACTAGCAAACTATAGTCAAAATTTTTCAGTCGATCGTTACTAGAAAAAACAAAAGAGGGAACCGAAAAGTTGAAACTGCATGTGTGCCAATCTTTAGTATTATTGAAAATATATATATATATACAATGATCAAACCACAATATGAAAATAGGAAAACAAGACTAAGATCTTTCAACCGTAACAAGCGGTCTTCGTCAGAGTCAAAAACCCAAACTCTGTTGTGTTTTTGACTCTGATGAAGACCGCTTGTTACGGTTGAAAGATCTTAGTCTTGTTTTCTCATTTTCATATTGTGGTTTGATCATTGATTGTTATTTCACTGATCATTGAGTTTTATTTCATTGTGAATTTTTTTTATATATATACAAAAATAATTTTTTTATCAGGACACAGTCAATTCTTCAGGTTCAAATTAAACACTCATTTGCCGACGTTTCGGTTTTAATTAAAAACTTTTTTTATAATAAAATTAACTTACCCAGTCCTTTTCAATTCGTGGACATGATAATTGATTAAAAAAAAAATGGTTCATTTTTCGAGCATTCATCAGATTGAGTATTATCAGGTTAAGGTATTATTATGCACATTTTTAGCATATTCTGGATTACTCTGTTGCTAGGTGCATTAAACGTTTGTGTTCAAATTTAAATCAAATATAATTATGATTTATTTAGTCATTTTTTATTATTTTTTTATATTTGTATTTTATCAATTTTAATTTCTAGTTAATTTATCCTTTAACCCTTCTCTCTCACTACATATGTTGGCATCACTGGCAATGCTACTTTGACGAAGGTATTCTCAGCGCTCCACGAGTGAGCACATTTTCTATCCATGATATTCGTCGAAATATTGTAACCATCCACTCCAGCTTACCAACATCAACACTCTGCTGGGTCGACTCAATCTGTGTGTCACCATTAGTTGTTTGAGTTTCCTCTTTGACAATAAGATTAATGTCCTTTTTGTCTTCATCCTCATTGATGACTTCCCATCGAACACTGACCGCATCGCAATCCCCTCGAAGAAGCCTCTTCACCTGAATCAAACGTTTAACAAATAAAACATTAACTCGAGTATCAAGATTTATTATGAAGCAGTATTAACCCGCCAAAAATGAAGGATTTAATTATGTGATGAACTGTTTATAAGTGCTCTTCCCACTCACTCTCACACACACTACTACTATTCTTTACCTAGTTTCCACTTAAACCCTCTCACAATCTTGTTCAAACCTTTTTACTTGATACCACTTCTCTTTTTCATACCATCCCTCTCCTTCGTTGCCACATCTATTTCCCACTATCTCTTTCCACACATCATTCCTGGTTCCCACTTTCGTCCTACTCCTTACCCTTTACTACTTTTTCATTCTACTTCCTCCCTTTTTCGTTATCTTTTCTCGTTTAACTCTTTTATTTTACCTTATTACCTGGTCTTACCTAGTTTACCCGATCATCGATCCACATCCTCTCTCTCACTCTCCTTACGCCTCTCTCTTTGGCATTTTTTTAAAAGAGAAAATAAACTTACATAATTAAGTTTAAACTGAAATATATTGCTATTTATATAATTTTTATGATATATAATATGATTTGTTTTTTTTTGTGGAACCAACATTGTATTAGTTAATCCTAATAATTCCTTTGAGGTACTTAATTCCGGTAACGGATTAACTCCATCGATCGCTATTTGAAAGTTGGTGTCCACTAATTATTTTTGTCTAATATTTGTTGTAAATCAATGCCCGAGAATAATTAAGTAATAAGAAGTACCTTAATGATAAATACTCCTATGTTTAGAGTGTCAAGTTAATGTTCTATCAATTTCTTGAGAGAGTTACAATTCTATTTTTCCACACAGGTAATATAAAAATGAATGCATATGTCACAGTACGAATTAGTAATAGGGACTAAGCTTTTGAACATCGATGGTAAGTCGTATGGACACCAAGAAAGGTTGAAATAGCTTTTACCATGTAGGTAGAACCCGAGCAGTTAATTATAAAACCCATGTATACAAAATTGAAATTTAGTAATAAAGTAGAATTACTCATTCTACACAAAACTAGAGAACTAAAGTTCGAAAAGGCGATATAACCGGGCGCAGTCGGACCTATCCCCAACAAAATCACAAAGACTCTTACCTACTGAGTGTAGTCAAATGCACGCTTACACTTAAGAGTAAGGTAATCTTTGGGTACCACCACTGAATAAACCTGAGACATTCATCAAACAGTGTAATGTATACTTATACAAACTTTGCACACCAGACAAGGGCATATACAATACACTGAATACGGCTGCTAGCTTTTTTGTGTTTAGGAGGCAGTTCCTGCATTAGGCTTTCGAGCCTAATAATGATACGTTAAAACGAAATTATTACGATTACACAACCTGAAACAAAGCAAAGAAGCCGGACGGATTTATGCAAACGACGTAGGCGCATCAAAATTTTTAGATAGTGTGATGGAATGTAAGGAGTTCAGAAAACCGAGACCTGGTCTAAAAGTGGAAATTAGACTTTTAAAGTATGAAAAAGATATAGCAGCGCGAAAAGGGGTTTAGCGAAAAACGTCTTAGTAATGGATTTAAAGGACTATACTATAATTAATAACTGTGGGAAACAAAACTTTTGAAAACTGGTTTTACGGCACAGAAACATTAAAACATACTTCTAAAGTCAAAACCCATTAAGGCAAGACTGTCAAATTAAATTAAATGGAAGGCTTTTGTAATTTCAGCATTCATGCCCCTAGTAGGGAAGACTTAAAAGAGCTTTTTAATAACGTGCTATATAGACAATATGATAACATGCTTTCGAACAACCTTAAAATAACTGGAGGAGGCTTTAATGTGCAATTTGGGAGAGAAGAAAGGCAGATCTTATAAAAACAGCACGAAAGCCTGAGATGAAATGGAATAAGCGTGATTAGCAAAGATAGAGTGAAGTTTTAGGCAGGAACGCCCCTTCACTAGGGTGAACCGGGGCAATGCCCTGGGTTCCGCGCTTCTGGGGTCCCCGCGGGACGACGGTAGTGACCTCGGACAAATGACCTGTTAATCTATCATGTAGGCGGCAGATTTTATTTTCAAATAAAATTATACTTCTCAGCTATTTTCATTTCTAATACCTGTACAATATAACCATTATTAATTATGTAAAAGTAACCTCTATACACGAGTCCACATTCATGAACTTAAGCATTCGCACACTTACTCAGGTAGACGTGAGTGCCGATACAGGGCAAGAGGTCGGTCTCTTGACTGCATGTTCCAGCCGTAGGTCGCAAGGATGATTGATATTTCAATTGTTGTTATTCGGTAGACAATACATTTTATCAGATTACACCTCTAATATTTATGTAATAATGTTTTTTTCAAGTATTAACAAATTTTTTACCCCACACAATAATCCTGGTATTCAAAATCAAATGTTTTGTTGTTTGGGAAAGTAGTAGCTCATATGTGCTTAGTAGGCCCTATGAAGTGGGGTAGCTGGGTGTTTGGAGTGATTTTTATTTAATGATCAATAATCTGCGAAACTCTTTAGCTGATACGGAGCTTGACTACTTCTTCCAAAGTGAAAGTATGGACCTGTTTGATGTAGTCAATTTTCAACAATATTAAGACTTCAAAAAAAGTAACTTAAGGTCATTTTTGAAGAATCGTATAAAAACCAAATTAGACTGGATTTAATCAACAGTAAAGAAACTAGCAACCTTTCTTTAGTTAATAATTGTGATAGTAAATAATTGTAATCACCTCTTTTTCAATTTCAGGTGCTTCAACGAATTTTTTCTTCAAAGTTTTTCTAAATCTCCTTTTTCTGACATTCTTCAAAGGTGGTGTGACTCCGTGTGGCCACAAAAATTTCTTGTCTACTTTATTTGGATCCTTCTTTTTATGTTTTGTAGGACTCTCTTCATCTTCAGTGGTATCATCATTCTCTTCTTTACAAATCATCATCTATAAAAAAAATTGAATCAATTCTATGATTCTGAAATTACTAACAATAAAAATAGTATTTACTCATGCTCGAAAACTCAAAGAAAAAGTCTCTACATTTTAAGAAATGTTATGAATAGACATTTTGAATATATAGTCGTCCTCTTCATGTTATTACTGGTTAGAGAGTAAGAAGGTAGCAAGAGGACCTTTGTTTTCATGAACTTAAACTATAAAAACATTAAACTGAATATTTAAAAAATTAATATTTAAAGAAGAAAAAAAATAGTACCTGACAAATGTCGGCTGATTTGTAAAAACTTTTGGTATCAATAGTTTTCAACGACTCAATTATAGTAGGAAGATCGACGATCTACAAAAATAAAGAATTTTACTTAAGAGATTGAAATCAGCTGTAGTCAAGTAGTCAGTGTGCTTGACAGTACTATCAAAGGTTCGTAGTTCACATCTAGCAAAACTGAAGTGTGGAACATTTAGCTCTAGGTCATTTGGAACGAACGAGATCTATTAGTTCTCATAATCTTTATTAAACTAAATGGACTGACAAGAATGTGTGTTGGATGTGGTCTGGGATAGTGTATTTGCCGTTTGTCTTGAAGATTCGAAGATTAGAATTTTGATACGAGAAGAAAAATCTGTCTACGTTTAGAGGGACTGTAAAGACCTAGACAGAGCACGTATGAGATAAACTTTGTAACTCGTTTTGCTTCGCAGATGATTTCAACGTCATTCACACTGCAGGTCAAGTCAAACCGACCCCACACCGATTACAAACAAAAGTTTTAGCATATCCATTAGCGTAAGTTGAGCAAGTTAAATCAAACTTATCGCATCGGTGGCATTTTCACCAGCTTCTCTCAAACAGTGTTCTCTCCATAGATTTTAGTTGTCCATGAATACAGGGTCGTTTCAGCGATGTATTTATCAACTGTTTGTTTTTTTCTATGAAGAAGATAAATAATTTTACAGATCTAATTCAGTATAAACTAATTAGTAAACTTCTATTTTACTAATCTAATTCAATACAAACCTGTGAATCAATATATGTATATTATATTAGTATTTCGTACATTAATTATTTAATACAGTGCTACATGATGATTGCCTATAAATAACTATACTTATAAGAATATATTTAGCACATATAATTTTACAATTGTGAACACTGCTGATATGATCGATTAATTCACCTCAACGAAACGTAAATATACGAACCTTGGCCGGCATAAACCAGTTGTCGAGACGAACTTCACCATATCGCATATCATTTTCTATTTTAATGGATAAACGGTCCTTTAAACTGCTGGAACCACTTCGTATAATGCTTCTTAAAAGTTTAGCTGGCTCCTGTACAGTTAAGACGTATGAGTATGTTCAAATAAACAATAAAGAAATTGTTTTTTAAAAAATAGACTTACTTGAGGTAGTCTCATAATAAACTGACTTTCAAGTTCAACCTGATCCGGGTCTTTCTGGCTTCTAATCATGATTTATTATGAGCCAATACAAAAAACAAGAGAAGGAAATCATTCAATGATACATATAGAACTAAAGTTACTATGTTAGTTTTAAAAAGAAGAAACAACAGTAGTAGGGAGGTTACAACACTGTTTACTCAGGTTCACAAAAAGAAAAGAAAATGTCACTATCGTCCTTACTGTTACCTAGATTATATTGGTATTTTAATTACATTGTACTATACTATAATACAATTATATTGAATTATACTTCCAAATATTAAAATATAATTGTAATTTTACTTTGATCATATTTAATTTCTTTAATGCCTAGCGATAGCTTTCGAAAGAAACTTCACGCAAGATAAAATAACAAGATTTCACAATAAACACATGAAATAATCAACTTCAAACCACACTCCTCGCTCTCTTCCCTCTCACTCCTCTCAAATTTCTACATCTTTGGTTTCAGTTGAGATTTGACTCTGATGAAAACCGCTAGTTACGGTTGGAAGATCTTGTTCTTTTTTTCTCATTTCTAATGGTGGTTAGAGATAAAATAAATATGGTTTCATTTCAACTGATAAAAGAAATTGTCAAAAAAGAATATTCTCAACTACATTATGGAACCTCAATTTTGGAATTGCGAGAAATAATTCTCAAAACTAACGAAATCAACATTTTGTCCATATTTTTATACATATTCAGGGCATGGTTTTTGAGGTTTACTGAGAGAACTGTCATACAGTTTTTGTTATATAATGTAAGGAATGTGGACCTGAATATATTAATGAAAACCTTTGATCACATTCTATGTATATTCGAGGCAATCACCTTTCAGAGGTAATTCATTTTTAGATCATACCTAAAATCTTACATAAAATCAATAAAAGTGTACAATATTTCTCTAAAGAAAATGAGAAAGTTCATTAACGAACTTAAAACTTAAAGTTAACTTTTGGAAAGCACAGTAGAATATACATGGCAATCGTGCGTATGAGTCCGATGAGATCCAGATCCTTAGTTTAATAATATTAATAGTAATGATAGTAATTGGTAAATAACATATATAAGGTGTTATGTTATATAATTGGTAATATGGCTATAGTGTAATAAAACAAATGAAATCACCCGGATTAAATTTATTATTTATTTGTTTGAAAATCTATATGTATAAAAATGACTTGCTGTATACACACAATGTGAATGTGTGTGTGTGTGTGTGTGTGTGTGTGTGTGTGTGTGTGTGTGTGTGTATGTGTGCATGTTTTCCCTATAGAAAATTTATCCAAAGAACTAACAAAAAACTTTTTAAGTCAGTTAGGTGCTCTTGAAGATGGGATCCAGGCGGACCCGAAACCGGTCGAGCTTTACAGAGACTTTACGAGGTATGACGGAATGTATTATTACTAATTCTAAAAAACTTTTTGATTCAATCTTATGTAACTTTTTCCGAGGAAGGCAACAGTGCTATTTTCATTTTGATCAGAGCTCATTTGTAGGTCTACAGACCCCTTATTTATAAACTTCTTCATAATAGATAAGTTTTGCTTTATAACCTGTTTGTTTACATTGTGACTTCAATTGCTAATGACGGACATAATTAGGCTATTCCTGATGATCAACTTCTAATATTTTCGCCTGCTTTGTTCAATTCAAAACATCCAGGTACCAGAAATTTATTATTGTTTTTAGATTGATATTGAAAACAATTATTGTAATTTAATATAGGTTTGTTACTACATTACAAATCTTTAGTTATTAGCAATAGTTGGTTTACCATTATCTTTCTTTATCTAATTGGTATAACTTGCTGTAAGTATTAGATATTTAATGTGACATTATTATTCATGATATTATTACGATTATTAATATTGTATTTGAAACATAATTCAAATCTTTTGGCCAAAGTGTAGGCTTTAGACTTTCCAATATTTCCTGTATTGTTGGACAAAAAAATTTTTTTTTATTAATTGTTTATTCCAGTTTATCAACTATCAATGGTATTAAACCTGATACCAAAAAAATATCCCAGTTACTAAGAGGTAAGGTTTTGAAAAGGAATCCAATTAAAATTTAACAATTATTTAAGAGTCCTGTTATAAAGGACAACAATTAAAATTGACATAAATTTAATTTAGATTAATATTTCCTTTTTATTTCATATATAATTCCATTAGAGTTTCATTTATGCATCTACAACTCTGTGCCTGTGTGTATGTATATATTCTCTTACATACTGAATAAAACTTTCAAAAACCTATGATTGAATCTTAAGTAATTTTTCCCGATAAATCTAACAATATTTTGATTTTGATTTGGTTTCATCTTGAAGGCCTAAGGGCTCCATATTTTCAGACCCATTAAAACAGCATTCCGTATAATGAAACTGTTTCAATTCAATTGGACTTAGTTATTGTATGGATCAGAAGACCATTTAAGCTATGTTAGTTTGGAAAATGTTTCTAATATGGAGGCCCTAAGAGCAAAGTTCCCCCTAACATGTTCTCTTTCCGTTGCTGGAAAAAGTTAAAGGATATTTTAAAACTGAAATTTCATTAAATTTCCTCCAGAAAGTTAAAAATGTAATTTTGATTTTGATGATAATCTATTTTCTTTCCCCTTTGTCAAATAACATATATACGAATTTTTTCTGAGTGAGTGTTATAATTTTCCTGCACAATATTATTCCTTTATAAACAGTATGGCTTGTATCGCTCTCACAAGGTTTGAGATTGAATTAAAAGTCAAAATTTTTACATTTTATTGAAAACAAAATATTTCCTGTTGTTTTAAAATTCTAAATACATTTTTCGTTTGTTGCATTTGTAACCTCAAAGATAATGTCAAAATTTCAAAACTCTAGGGTTATCAGTTTAGGGGATATAAATGTATAAAAAAAAACGGTTTTTGGCAAAAAAAGTGACTTTCCCATCATGCATAATTCTTCCCAAACAATAGGGATCTTCCTTCGTCTTTATGGGGCTCATTTTTGTGTAAAATATCAACTTGATCTATCAAAGATTCTGAACCGTAGCGTGGTAAAAAGCAATGCTAACACACTCACCCACCCACACACACACACAGACAGACATCATCGAAAAAACTTCATAAAACGACTTCTGGGACCTCAAAACATGTAATTCTGTCAAAATCTCGAGATCGAATTTTTTCACGATCACTATACTTTACTTATAGTAAAGTAAAAAGTCAAAAATCATGGAAAAAACTACTTATAGGAACAACAATAATTATTTAAACCTTTTGTGACCAACGTTTGTAATATTTCTCAATGCCTGCAGTATTTAGCATTGATTTAGAAATTAAATATTTTTCATTCTAATATTAATAAAATTAATATTGTGTGAAGTGGAATGATTTAATATGATAAAAGGTGCATACATCTGTTTACAGGCGGAAGAGCAATTAATGCATTTATGTAATGTGTAAAATAAGATTTTATCTTTCATACATTGAAAAGCACTTGAATAATAAAAAAATGAGATAAGAGAAGTTCCTATAGAGATAAATTGGTTAATGAGGAGAAAATTGCAAAATAATCACCTCATATTGCTAATCAGCATTTAAGTGAATTTACTTGCCATTGAGGTAGATAATGAGCTCATTGTTTACTTTGTTTACATTAGGTTTTATTTTTAAATATAAATTCATTAGAAAAGAAATTATGGTCTCATTTTTTTGGGGGGGGATTTTCTGTGGTCCTCCTTTGTTTTGAGGACCACAGTGGCATCAAAGCAAAGGTTGAATTTTTGTACTACCGGCAGGATATTTTTTCAAATATCAGGAATTTTACTGAATATGACCCTTGCACCCGCAAAAAATACACATTACTTTTGGAGTAATTTAAACTTTTGATTCAGATATACTATTACGGCAATTTTTTCCCAATTTTATGACATTATATTCATGTATATATGAATCTGTTGTTTTCAAGTTTTACCTTCTTCAGACTTGCTTTTTGTTTTGTTTATCAAAACACAATTTTACTTCATGCTTAGACATCCTTCTTTTATTCGAAGAGAATGATTTTTGAGTAATCAGTTTCAAAACGGTGTAATCATAGTATCATATTAAGCAAATAAGCCGGGTCAATAGGTAGGTGTAGATGTCTCATAACCTAAGACCAGTATTTTTAAGTTCTTAGGATGAAATTACAAAATAAGATTTAAGAAGCATGTGTTAATTCCATTATTTGTTTCTTTTTTATATTTGATCATTTCATCTAGTACTTTTCACACAGTGATTTCCATATTTGAAATGTTTTATCATGGTATCTAACGTAATATAAATAGTTGTTTTCGAAATGCATTATACACGTCTTAATTGTCTTCAGAAATTGGTTATTCATATTCCTTATGTTCATATATAATATAGCGCGTCTTTTTCATAAAGACACAACTCTATTCTAAATTACCAACACTAAAAGTTCTTACTATTAAACAGAAAAATGTAAGTAATTGTATTATTTTAAATCATTAAACTTTATTAAAGACATACTAAAGTATCACATTATCACATATTAAAGAATTTAATCACAGAGAAATCAATTTAAAATACAATTTAAAGAGATTATATTTGAAGAACCACAATCAGGGAGTCTCGACCAAGACCACGTGTGACTCCAGACAACTGATTCTCAACCTTTTTTTCTTCACGGCAGACTTTTAATACCTTGAAAAACAACCAGCAACCAGTTCCTGCAAACAGCCCTTCCCTGTTGCTAAGGATTGCTCTTTTACGTCCAAAAACTGTGTATAGAAATTGGATTGTCCTCATTGTGATACGTTCTATATAGGACTGTCCTCTAATAAGCTCAGCCTCCGTATGAACGGTTATACAGCATCCGTTAACAACCATTCCGATTTACCTATTGCCATCCACGCTAATACATCTACCTTTCAATGATTGCTATAGTGTACAGATTCTGTGACAGATCCACCCTGATGACAATACCGTGACCCTTAGAGCCTCTGAGGAGGCAAACATATGGTTACTCGGGGCGCTCAGTGCACTTGGACTAAATGTTAAAAGTCAATTTCTTTATATATATATATATATATATATATATATATATATATATACGAGTTCGAGATTAACAAAGAGCAACACACAAAGTAGGGAAACACACTTACAGACTCAAATTTACGGGTAATCCGTCTTCAGGAGAAAAGAGAATGGGAGACCAAGCACGTTGTAGACGCAACGGCAAGTAACCCAAATATATATATATATATATATATATGTGTGTTTTGTTGAACGACCTTTGTACTGTGGCATGAATCAATTTCATAGTCGATCTTTCAAGTTTTCTCACCTTTGATTTAAATCTTTCTAGTATTAAATACACTAGTTCTCCAAATGATTTATTTTTCATAACTGACATGTTTCGGTCTCCTTGACCATCTTCAGAGTTAATCATATTTTCAAGGTGAGAAAACTTGAAAGATCGACTATGAAATTGATTCATGCCACAGTACAAAGGTCGTTCAACAAAACATGCATAAAAGAAGGATTGCTCCCTAAATTTACAAATATATATATATATAAAGATTTCAAATAAACACGTGAAATAACAATCAATGAGCAAACCACAATAAGAAAATGGGAAAGCAAGATCCATTTATTATATATATATATATATGTAATTATTAATAAATGTATCATTATATATATATATATATATATTATATATATATATATATAAAATGATACATTTATTTTTTATTTTCTAGCATTTATTTCTTTCCTTTTTGCTTCTTTCGTATCTTTTCTGTATTTATGTATTTATTTGTATTTTTTTCGTTACTTCCAGTTTGTTCTATATATTATATATTAATTTTTTAAGACGCTCATTCTTACTAGTTTGCTATTTACATCTTTTCATCTAACCTTACATTTTATAATGTTTTTAATTATTATTGTAGGTATAGGTTAGGTTAGGTTAGGTTGCAGTGGCAGTTCCACAAGGGAACACACGTAGGCCGAGCATTGGCCCTTTGTGATACCACACAATGAAGATTGATTCTACAGTGGGAGTCCTAAATTTTGCCTAACTCAAATGTATTTAGAGTAGGGATCTTTAACGAGTACCTGACATCGTACAGGCTCGGGACCGACGGTTTAACGTCCTTCTCCGAGGGACGACGCGCTCAGATTTATTCACCTCCCGCGTGAATAAATCGAGGACCAGGTGAGGATCGAACCCTGGTCCTATCAGTTCAGAGGCGAGCACGTAACCACTGAGCTAGCCTGGCCCCCTATTGTAGGTATAATTTTTTGTTGCATTTTATTTATTTATTTTTTAATTTTTTCTCCAATTCTCTCTAAATCGTTATATTTTCCCAACTGAATCTGAATTTCTATTTATTTTTTCTCTTAATTCTATTACTTTAAAACCGGGTACGGGGGGGCAGCACTAGCGGTTCCCGTGTCGGTTACTAGCCGTTGCGCCTACAACGTGCTTGGTTTCCCTTTCTCTTTTCTCCTGAAGACGGATTACCCGAAAATTTGAGTCTGTAAGTGTGTTTCTTTACTTTCTGTCTACCTATCTTCATTTTTGAACTGTTATTGTATCCACTTTGGATCGTCTATCCGTTTATCAAGTGAATATATATATAGTTCAATGTACATAAAGAAACATAGAGAAATTAAAAATACACACTTACAGTCTCTAATTTTCGGTTGAACCGTCTTCAGGAGAAATAAGAGAGGGAAACCAATCGCACTGGTCTTCCCTCTCCTGTTTTACCTCTCTTATCTCTCCTGAAGACGGTTCAACCGAGAATTAGAGACTATAAGTGTGTGTTTTTAATTTCTCTATGTTTCTTTATGTACATTGAACTGTATTTGTCCATTTCGGATCGTATTTTCATCGAAAAAGTATATATATACGAGTATATATATATAATTAAAGTTACAGCTAGAGAACACAAGAAAAAGGACGAACACTCACGAATCTCGATAATTTCGGCGTCTTGCCGTCTTCAGGAGAGTAGAAAGAAAGAAAATAAAAGGAGAAAGAATGAAGGAACAGAGACGTAAATGCGTCCAGTTTACATCGGCCACTGGACGCATTTACGTTTTATTTTCTTTCTTTCTACTCTCCTGAAGACGGCAAGACGCCGAAATTATCGAGATTCGTGAGTGTTCGTCCTTTTTCTTGTGTTCTCTAGCTGTAACTTTAATTATTTGTCCGTTTGGACCGTCTGTTTTCAATTCAAAGTATATATATATATATACTTTTTCGTTAGAAAACGATACGAAACGAGCAAATATAGTTCCATGTACAAAAAGAAACAAGAGAAATTAAACCACTTGTGCACTTCGGTTTAAACCAAAAATTAGAGACTGTAAGTGCTTGCTTTTAATTTTCTTGTGTTCTCTAGCTGTAACTTTAATTATTTGTCCGTTTGGACCGTCTGTTTTCAATTCAAAGTATATATATATATATATATATATATATATACTTTTTCGTTAGAAAACGATACGAAACGGGCAAATATAGTTCCATGTACAAAAAGAAACAAGAGAAATTAAACCACTTGTGCACTTCGGTTTAAACCAAAAATTAGAGACTGTAAGTGCTTGCTTTTAATTTATCTATGGTTTTTTTTTGTATATTGAATGATATATATGTACAATCAAACCACACTATGAAATGGGGGAAAAAAAGACTAAGATCTTTCAATCGTAACACCGAATTCTCGCTTCTTTCTTCGACGTGGGGAGATCTCTCTCACTTCGTCCTCTCTTCTAGTCTACTCCTGATGACGAACAACAGTTCGAAATATTGAATTCTGTAAGTGTTCTTTTTATTTTTTTTTCTGTGTCGTGCTTGTGTAATTTAAAGTTTTATAGTCCTTGTGGACTGTTTCTTATATGTAGTATATATATATATATAACAAATTAGATGAAACTATTCTTCGAACTGAATAAACTAGAATTTTCAAAAGAACACACAGATAAGAAATTACTGAACTCACTACTTTATTTCGATGTCCTCGTCGTCAGGAATAGATATGAATCGCTCCAAAGGTTGATAACGACTCAGCCTTTGCAGCGGTTTACATATATATATATATATATATATATATATATATATGAGCAAACCACAATAAGAAATGGGAAAACAAGACTAAGATCTTTCAACCGTAACAAGTGGTCTTCGTCAGAGTCAAAAACCCAACTGACGTTGGGTTGGGTTTTAAACGTTGGTTGGGTCAGTTGGGTTTTTGACTCTGACGAAGACCGCTTGTTACGGTTGAAAGATCTTAGTCTTGTTTTCCCATTTCTTATTGTGGTTTGATCATTGATTGTTGTTTCACGTGTTTATGTGAAATCTTTTTATGTATATATATATATTTCTTTTAATGACTGCTTTACTGTTCAAATAATTAAGCTAGTGACCACTGATGACCGTAGTTTGACATTAAGAGCGTCTGAGGAGGCTCACATATGGTTATTGGGGGCCCGATCAGATCCCGGTTTAAATCAGAAGCGTTAATTTTTATATGTTTTTCCTTTTATTTTTAACTTATATATTCATATAATTTTTTTTATTATTATTTCCTTTTTTATAATTTTTAATTTTATAATTTTATCTATTGTTTTTGCTTTCTCCGTTCTCCGACGTTTAGTGCCTAGCTCCTTTTTTACGCTAGTGCTCCTCTCATCGGTTGACTCTATTGCTTCATTCGCGCTCCGTTCTTCGACTTGGGGAGATCTCTCTCACTTCGTCCTCTCTTCTAGTCTACTCTCCTGATAACGAACAACAGTTTGAAAAATTGAATTCTGTAAGTGTTCTTTTTACTTTACTATAAGTAAAGTATAGTGATCGTGAAAAAATTCGATCTCGAGATTTTGACGGAATTACATGTTTTGAGGTCCCAGAAGTCGTTTTATGACGTTTTTACGATGATGTCTGTGTGTATGTGGGTGAGTGTGTTTGCATTGCTTGTTACCACGCTACGGTAATACGGTAATACGGGTAATACATGCCTTACTGTTTGACGGACAAGAATGAAACTATGCCTATAAATAGAACATTATGTGTAGAATGAGTTAAGATATTTTTATTCAAAATTACATTCGCTACAGGGACGTTACAGTACAATTTGTGTTTTCAGAAAATGTTTTTTTTGACGCTAAACGGCTCGTTAAAAAATAATGAAAATTTGACCAAAAATGGAACAAAAAATTAGCAGTTCATAAAAAAAAATTCATGAAGTTTCAATTACGGGAAAGAGCAATAACGATATAAAAACTCTTTGTTTATCCTAGACTAAGAGATCACCTGCTATACTTGTCAAATTTTTTGTATTTTTTTACATTGTTTACATCGACTTAGAAATTTTTTGAGCGAATCCAATGAGATAAAATTGATGTTTCTAATGGAAAAATGAAAATATATTATTGACTTATAAGAGTTGTAAGAGGAATAATATTGTGCAGGTAAATGATAACACTCATTAAAAAAAAATTCGTATATATGTTATTTGACAAAGGGGAAGGAAAATGATCTTATTAAATACTAAGAAGCCATAAAATTCCCAGTATAATAATTCTGTTAAAAACCAAAAATGTAAAAGATAATTCAAAATAGATAAATCTTTCGTTTAGAGATTAATAACTGTAATTATCGTACATCTTTAATTAACAAATCACCTTAAAACAACATTTTCTTCGCTGTTTAAGATGTTTTTCAGAGAAAAAAAGAGTATTTTCCTGTTTTAAATTTGAAAATTGTACTTTAATATTCAATGTAGAAGGATGTTAAGTAAACGATGTAAGAAATCTACTAACTATTTGAACAATAGCCATGTTCACTTGTAGGATAATATTTCGTTTCAAGAAATGTTCACTTTGGTTTTTCAAAAATGTTATTACTGCTGTAGTTATACTAACGAAATTATTTGTGGTGTACAAAAATAAGCTTATAAATTGATATGTCCTTCAATCACTATCTGTACTACCTCACGAATGAAATGCTAATAATTATGTCCCATTTAGATATTTATGTTATGCTTAAATGAGACGTTAAGTTTTATATACTCAAGAAATTTGACATTAAGTTACTTATAGTAAAGTAGAGTGTAGGCCACTCCAGATTTTTATTCCCTTTTCTGTGTCGTGCTTTGTGTACTTTTAAGTTATATAATATATATATATATATATATGATCAAACCACAATAAGAAATGGGAAAACAAGACTAAGATCTTTCAAGCGTAACAAGCGGTCTTCGTCAGAGTCAAAAACCCAACTGAACACTAGATGCAGAAAACATCTGGTGAGGAGTTGAGAAGAGTGGGAGGTAAGAGTGGTATTTTAAAAGGGTGAAAGTGCAGGAAAGGACTAATGTCCAGAAAGGGATGTTTGGGGAAACAAAGGAGTACAGTAAGAAAAAGTAAAAAACTATCCGCTAGCTGTCAACCCTCTTTGAAGAGGCTATTGCCCTCGTGACGAAAGTATCAAGTTTGAAGAGACCGTTACTAATGTTTATAATATTTGATCTATTAAATTTAATTACAGACGATTCAATAATATTTCTTAACAACATTGATTTTTCATAGGTAATAAATTTAGCTCCTGTCCAATCAATATGATGATTTTCATTTTTTATATGCAAGAATAAGGCACTACTTTTTTCCTGTCTACTTACGTTATATTGGTGTTGTTTTACACGTGTTTTTAATGATTTACCAGTTTGACCAATATAAATTTTATGGCAATTTTTGCACGGTATTTTATAAATACCAGCGGACTCCAATTCGCTGGGAGAGTTTTTTATTAACATGTTACCCACGTTATTACGATTAGAAAACACTATATTAAAATCAAGTTGTTTGGCTAATCTTGGAAGGGGGTCCAATGATTCGTGGAATTCGTGGAACTATAGAATTTGATAATAAAGGGGGCTCTGTTGAAGTATTAGAGAAAATTTTTTTCGCACCCTTCAAAGCTAAATCGATATAAGAAGAGGGGTATTTTAATGAAAGGGCAATTGACCTAATGTTACTAATCTCTTCATTAAGGAATTCAGGGGAGCAAACTCTTAACGCCCTCAAAAACATATTTCTAAAAACAGAAATTTTAACATTTTTTGGATGCGAAGAAAAAAAAAGTGAACATATGCAAGTACACTCCCTTTCTGGACATTAGTCCTTTCCTGCACTTTCACCCTTTTAAAATATCACTCTTACCTCCCACTCTTCTCAACTCCTCACCATATGTTTTCTGCATCTAGTGTTCAGTTGGGTTTTTGACTCTGACGAAGACCGCTTGTTACGGTTGAAAGATTTTAGTCTTGTTTTCCCATTTCTTATTGTGGTTTGATCATTGATTGTTATTTCACGTGTTTATATGAAAGCTTTTTATCGATATATATATATATATATATATATATATATATATATATATATATATATAATAGATAGTGGAAAGATAGATAGATACAGAGATGTTCAGAAATGGGGCTAAGATCATTTGATCAAAATAACTGGTACTTCTCATAGCCACCCCTGTACTGTTCATTAGTGAAATATTACAGGAGATTTTTGTACGGTGTGTGTGTATGTATGTATGAACCACAATATTTTTTGTTTTTTCCATAAAATAGACCACTCAATAAAACGAAAGGTTGATAGTGAGAGATAGAACCGCACAAGAAAGACATTGAAAAGGGTGGAGAGCAAGATAATATGGGAGGAAGGTAAAGGCACAGCTGAAACATGCAATCCTACAAAAGCCTTATTGTGTAGTATTGATGTTTTTACTCTATGATTACCAGTATACCATGCACTGTTATATTTAAAAACAGTTTTATTCTTTTTTTCATTGGGATTTGAACCAATTTGTCAACTGTGTAGAACTTTAAAAGATAAAGTGAGTCATCTAATAAAGAAAAAATATCGCTGAAATACATTAAAGAAATCTTAAAAAAATAGGGATGAGTTTAGAAATGTTTTATGGAGTGGTTGTACTCGATGATAATAGGATGGCACTTGAGATACGCTATCAGGGATGGGCTAGATATAAGCGGGAGGGCTTGGAAATACCGCAATAATCATGGCGAAGATCACCGCTTTGTTGCTGTTAGCTATCTTGGGAACCTCCCTGGCTCTCGTCAGGTAAACCTTGCTTTCTTATCATGCCCTACATCGCACATTTAGACACTTGAGTGAAGCGCAGCCTCGGTCATCTATTCTAATTACAACTATTCCCATAGTAATTCGTTAGCAATTAAATTCTTTTTCTACTACAAACACATATCTTTTTATTTATTTGTTTTATTTTTAACGCGCTTCCTGTTACATTTTACTTTAATAATTTTAAAAGAGTACCCTAGATTTTTTGTGTTTTCTTTTGTTCATGTCATTTTGGCTTTCTGTACCGAAATATTATATAGATATAAATTCGCCGAGAAGCTTTAGTATTTAGAAACACATTTTTCACATGTGTGAGAAAATGAAAAAAAAATCAATACAAGAAGTTACTAACAGTTTCTGGTAATACTTTTACTTAAAAGTATTATTCTGACATTTGGTGGGAACTTTTTTGAAAATATGCTATGTAAACATTTGGAGAGTACTTCGTTGATTCAAAAACTTTTCAGTAGCTTCTCAATCTTTTAAATAACGTTCTAATTGTCCTGTTTACAGAATACAATACCGGGTGTCAGATTTGGTACTTAAAACTTAAGTTACCTTGCATATAAATGAGTTGGTTAAGCTGCCAGCAGTAGCTTCCCTGGCTGTGACTTTAAACAGTGAGAAAAGGCCACTCTTCTTCGTTGCGCACACCTCATGGCCACTGATATCTGTCTTTCACTTGTTCACCAGTCACCACCGCTGTAATTCAGATCCAGTTAATACAATCAAAAGATAATTGGCCTCAAGACGATTTCTTCTTGTCTCTTTCAATATAACAAATATAATGAAATAACTTATCCATTATTTTTTTTTAAGGATCCCCTTGAAGAAGTTCGAACAGGGTAGAAGGGAACTGAAAGACTTCCACGATGACGTCTCTAAGTTTCAGTTGGCGCTCAAGGCTGAGCCATCCAGCGTCCCTGAAACTCTTAGCAACTACATGAACGTAAGTGCGCCTTAAAGCAATATGCACATATATATGTGATTAGGCACCACAAAAGGGAGAGAGCTCTAAACCTCTCCAGGTATCTCTTTGATAACGAACTCTTTAAAATGTAGACTAAGCTGAAGAGCTTTAGACATTTTTATTTATTTCTTTCATAAACTATGTAAGGTAGAGTCACATCCTTTATTTGTAAATTGTATATAATATAAAACAAGTGATATATTGTTATAAACTTGTTTTATATTTTTATAAACACAAGTGATTTTGATAATAATCAAATGAATGATAAAGTAAAATGGAAATAAGTTATCATACCTTCCTTTTTTGTCAACCTACCAACCACAATATACAATTCTAAACTGGGATTAATATCTTTCTAGTTGTCTTAGTAAAAGCATGAAATCAGTAAACAGCTATTTACAATTCTGACTCTGACTGGTACTGATTAAAAAAATATAAATACCAGTTTAGAGTTTCTTTACAGGTTATAAGTAGATTTTTATTTGCTTTCTTTTTTTTTTTATAAATTATTTAGCTCTCGAGCAAAGTACCTCCTCTGATTACAACTAATGTCTGAATATAGAAGCGTGCTTTTTGTTGTTGTTTAATATAATTTCTAGCTAATATTTTAACCTGATTTAGTATTAACGTGAACCATTCATTTTTTACTTTACTATAAGTAAAGCATAGTGATCGTGAAAAAATTCGATCTCGATATTTTGACGGAATTATATGTTTTGAGGTCCCAAAAGTCTTTTTATGAAGTTTTTTATGCCTGTGTGTGGGTGGGTGGGTGAGTGTGTTAGCATTGCTTGTTACCATGCTACGGTCCAGAATCTTTGATGGATCAAGTTGATATTTTACACAAAAATAGACTCCATAGCGTCGATGATTCGTATTGTTTGGGAAGAATTATGCATGACGGGAAAGTTACTTTTTTTTTTGCTAAAAACCAGTTTTTAGAAAACATGTTTTTTCCTCAATAGCTAAGTCTAGAGTTTTGAAATTTTGGCATTATCTTTCCACTTACAAATGCTATAAGCGAAAAATATATTCAGATTTTTGAAACAACGGGAAATATTTTTTTTCCAATAAAATATAAACATTTTGACTTATAATTCAATCTCAAACCTCGTGAGAGCGATACAAACCGTACTGTTTGACCGATCAAAAGTAAACGATGTAAGAAATCCACTGGATACTTGAACAAAAGCCATGTTCTCTTGCAGGAGATTATTTCGTATCAAAGAAATTTTTTCTTTGACTTTTCAAAAATGTTATTACTGCTGTAGTTATACTAATGAGATTATTTGCATCAGTGCTGTGATATACAATAATAAGCTTATATATTGATAAGTCGATCAATTACTACTATCTGGCTACCTCAAGAATGAAAGACTAATAGACATCTCTCATTTAGATGTTCACATTATGCTTAAATAAGACATTATATACCATATGTTATATACCTAAGAAGAATTATATTAAATTTACTCATAGTAAAGTTGAGTGTAGGCCACTCCAGATTTTTTTTCTCATTTTTCAAATATATTTTTTTATTTCAATTTTATTTGCTAATTTTCTTAAATAATTTTAATTTTAATTTTTAATGAAGTTTTAATATTTTATCTAATTTTTATTTGTTTTATTTTTTATCTATTTAGTTGATTTTGTTCTTCTTCTTTATTTATTGGTCAAATCTTACTACCATTTATTATTTATTTATAAATTATATCATTATACCATTATATTTATTTATTTATTTCTGTGGTTTAGACAATGAGGTATATATATCTATATACAAAACTTACATAGTTATTTATAAAAAGAAACTTGAACTACCCTTCCGCTTTTATTTCTCATGATGATGACTCATGATGGTGAAAGGCTCAATCTTCTCACTGGTAACGTTCTGGATCGCCAAGACGGAAAAAAGCTCTACAAGTTCGGTAACATGTGAAGGTTTTACACACTGTTTTCTTTTATTATGATGGCGTTGTGTATCACGAATTTCTGCTAGAAGGTAACACGATCAACAAAGAATATTACTTTGAAGTTATGCATCGCTTGCATGAAGCAATAAAAAGAAAACACCCTACTATGAGGAAAAACAATTCATGCATGTTGCATTAGATAATGCCCCTGCCCATACATCGTTGCTGGTTCGTAAATTTTGGCTAAAAGCAACACTGCAATCATGTCTCAGGCACCATATTAACCGGATTTAGCTCTTGCAACTTTTATTATTTCAAAAATTGAAAATGTCTCTCAAAGGACAAAGGTTTTCCACGATTGTAAAGTTAAAACCTCGTCGTTGAAGAAATTAAAGGTTATACTGAAAACATCATATGAAAAGTGCTTTAACGATTTGAAAACGCGTTGGCACAATTGTATTTTATCTGGGGAGGATTACTGTGAAGGGGACAACATAAGTATTGAGAAATAATTTTTTTTTTATATCAAAATTGACTTTATTTATTTAACACAACTCTTATATAAGATTTTTGACTGACAACATGTGATGATTTAGACCCAGTACTACGGCGTCATCGGCCTGGGAACTCCCAAGCAAGAATTCAAAGTGATCTTCGACACTGGATCTTCTAATCTCTGGGTCGCATCTCACTCCTGCAGCTGGTTCAACATTGCTTGCTGTAAGTTTATAGTCCTGATTACAAAAATGTAAGCCATGTTTTGGAACACTTGAGCATAATAAGTTAAATTGATTTAAGTAAGGAGGTCACTTTAACATTGTGGAGTTAGAAAGGACAGCACTCTAAGGGCCCTTACTTCCATGATACTTAATTTTTTGCTTAATCTTTTTTATTACTTTTATCATGTTAGGAATCAGGGTAAAAATCCAGTCATCACACCAAATATTGTCGACTATTTTATTTAACTTGTACAGGATTTGTTACTTTGATGGCATGATTATCATGAGCAAATACCAAACAATTAATAATTGCATTACTTACGAAATAATTTTATTATATTTACACTTATTTATTATCTTTTTGTACTATCTACTAAATTAATTTAATAAATTATTAAATTGAATTATTAATTACTTTATTTAATTTGGTAAAGTGAACATGAAGTCAGTTCTTCAGTAGTCATGTTTAAAGGAGATAGTTTACTGCAAGTGATACACCTGACAGTTTTCCTGTTGGGAAAATAAGTGCAACACACATAAGAATTAGTAGAAACAAGAGGTACAGATAGTTACAACTTCCCTTTCTTCTGATGACAACAGATGTCAAAATATTGGGGAGAGTTGTTACAATGTATCTGGGTGTTTTTCATGTGTGAATACAGAAAAGTAGACAAATACGATGTAGGCTCACTTAAATATGTCGAAATCCTTTGTCACTAGAAGAAGTGGGATGTAGCGATCCATTAACCTCTTTGTTTCTTCATTCTTATATTAGATTTTTCATTTTTCCTGAAGACTCATTGTTGCTGAAATTATTAAAAAAAAATTGCAAATGTTCATCTCGTTTTTGTGTTTATGTGTTTCATGTTTTACTTGATTATATATGAAATCATTATAAAATCATTAGAAAAGTAGAAATGTTATTTCGAGGTAGCTCATTGTTAAACAAATTGCTTTTTGATTTTTTTCATGTTTCTTTCAATTTTGTGATGATTTTTTTGTTTATTGTAGACTCGTGTCTACTAATTATGCCACTTTTTGGGTCCATATCCCTTATAAATGGAATTCATTAATCTTAGTCAAGCTAGCTAGGCATAATTTTAATTATTAAATTAAAAATTAATAATTTAAGAGGGACAATTTATAATGAAATTGGATTAATTGAAGGAATATCCATATTACAGGGACTCATCCCACTTACAAGAGCAAGAACTCAAAGACCTATGTCGCTAACGGAGAGAAGATTGCTCTTCACTATGGCAGTGGTAGCATGTCTGGATTCCTTTCCACTGATACCCTGACGGTATGTTTCTATGGATGCAGCATCTATTCTTTAAAAATAATAATGTAATACATCACTAGTATTGTGAGACAGACTATCGTGTAGCTAATTGTCCTAAAGAGTAATAGCGAGGCCAACACGTCATACAGAATCACATAGTGGTGTATAGTACAATGTAGAGTCCTAACATTTAGTGTATTATTATAATATTAATAGTATCATACAACTATTATAATAGGCATGGTATCCTATAGTATTTTATAATTTAGCTTATACAACATTGATTAATATCATAGAGCATAGTACTATAGAATAGTATCTAATTGTAGTGATATCATATCAACTAGTATCATTTACCGAAATAATTGGACATAAAATCTATCTACTATTACAAATAATTGCAACTAACAAAATAACTGATTACTGATATCTAATAACTGAAAATTAATAGCTCAATAGTGTACAAATATCCTCATGAATAATCTTGATATCTTTCCCTTATAGGACAGTTGTTCATACAGAATCCAGTTCACGTATACTAGTCAATTCATTTTCATACAGCCTAACGTATATAAGCACTTAGTGTCTGTAAAAAACTTAACTTATATGAAATGGGTTTTGTTAGGTAGGAGACGGAGACCAAGCCATGCAGGTTGTGAACCAGACCTTCGCCGAAGCAGTCAAGGAACCCGGAGTACAGTTTGCTTTTGCTAAATTTGACGGAATCATGGGAATGGCCTTCAAGGGTATTGCACAAAACAATGTTGTTCCTCCTTTCTTCAACATGATGGACCAAGGACTGGTTGAGAAGGATGTTTTCTCTTTCTATATGAGCAGGTTAGTTTATAAAATCTGTATATAAAATATTAATGCGACAAAGACATTGGTGGGAAAAACCACCTTATTTTTCAGTAATACAGATATTGCATGTGAGTCAATCTGTTTTGAGTACCATACAAATATTTAAGATAAACCAATATTAACAGCTAAATAGTTAAGTACAAGTGAACTCAGTTTTCAACTGTCATACAATTTTAGAATTTTATAACTCTTATGGGTCAACCCATTTTGTACAGCTACACTTTTTGTTTGATTATCCCATTTTAGGCATTTATGTAATTTTGATTTCGAACTCATAGTGAGTGAGCAATTCATACCAAGTGTCCCTATCAAAAGAAGCCTGTAATGGGAAGTTTTTATTTACATTTTATAGATATCTCAAAGTTAGCAAAAGCTAAAGGGGTAATAAGATTTGGATTCTTTCACAGCCCAAACTTGGCTATAAGCACATGAACTGATCCAGGGTAGCCAATTCAGGCGTTTGTCCCCTGTGTATCCTAAAAGAATTGACGCTCTAGGGCAATGTAGAACTAGCCAATGTTAAAGATAGAATTTAAATAAATAGCGAATGAAAGAGATTACAAATCTTGCATTAGGGAGATGAAAAGGACTTTATTAACCAATATAATAATACTACCATCTAAGGCTTGAATGTTTTTCCAAACCGACTTGATCTGCATTTTTATTCCACAGTCTGTCCTACTTCAACCATTATCCTCCAAAATGAAAGGTAAATAAATAAATTTGTATTAAGACAGAGTTAAAAAATGAAAAATAATATCCCTTCAACTTGATTATATACTATAGTCAGTTGAATAAACTTACAGAAAGCAAAGGTATAGCCCCTACATTATATTCCCCTGCCTATGCTTTCTTTTCAACTTACTCCTTAAACTATTACTTCATCATCATCACCTGTTTTGTTAAAATTAAAACCGGATTTATATCGTATTTAAATTACTGAATATTCAATACTGATCAGTATTATTCGAAACTCAGTATATACTTGAAAAGAGATAGAGATAAATATAACCCAAAGTTAGTATGACTTTTGTTTCAGGAAAAAGGTAAACTTAAAGTTTATAAATCATTAAGTTCATGTATAATACACCAGTTTAGATGCCTTTACATTCAACACACTTGAGGAAGCCTCACTAACCATAGTAAATACAAGTGTACTCGTACATATGGAGAGAGTCTTACAAAGAGAGTAGGAGATGTATCGAGGAGTGGGAGATATAGAGAGAGAATTTTGAAATTCCTTTAAACATGATAAATCATTGAAATGGAACATGTTTTATTGTTTTCTAGAGATGTCAACAATAAGCTTGGTGGAGAGATGATCATTGGAGGCGTAGATGAGAACTTGTACTACCCCGAGACCCTCAACTACATTCCCCTGATGAAGCCTGCAGCAGGAGAGGACTACAAGTACTGGACCATTTCTCTCGACTCGTCAGTATCATCCTTATTTATCTAATAATAATGATTCTTAATCCATGCAGTAAGTCCTGTGATTTACAAGAAAAACTGATATTAAATCTGATTTTGTATAAGTTATGATGGACACAAGGAGAACACATTAATTCTGCTGCCGGATCATATCGTAACCTTTTTGTTCATTTCAAATTGTCAACTCCTTTTGAAACTTTTACGCTGGAAGAGTAGAATTCCATGTTTACAATGTTTGCTATCCGAAGCAAAAATTGACTTAACAATGTTGTAACAGAATAGTAAAATGTTTAGACTTGCAAAAACTTTTGTAAATGTTTTATTTGGGTAAAACAAGTATTGATTGCTGTTCTCAATCACTATGGAAAATCAGTTGAAGTTTCAACAAAAAGAAGAAGATAAATGAAAAGAAGTTCAAAACTGTGAACAAAATAACCACGTTATTTTTTTAACGACACGTTTTTGATCCATAACTACACGTTATTTGAATCATAATACACGTTATTTGAACCATAACTACACGTTATTTGAATCATAATACACGATATTTGAACCATAACTACTTGTTATGTGAATCATAATACACGATATTTGGACCATAACTACACGTTATTTGAATAATAATACACGTTATTTGAACCATAACTACACGTTTCTAAATGCTGGCGGGGACATGTTGAAAAGTAGTCTAACAATTGTCATTAGATAGATCGTTTTTTCTCTACATCAGTTTGTCCCATTAATTATTGAACACATCTTCTACGTACATGCATAATCCAATCTATGAAGTTTTCAACGGAAAAAGGGTAGAGAGAACAACAAATATTGGTGTATTTGTAATGCAGAGGTTCTCATTGTTTGCTATGAGGTCAAATTTCTGGCGTGTCTTGGAAATAATTAAATAATATATTATATATGTAATAATTATATTACTAAAGTTGGCAGCAGCTTCTGCGTTGACCAATTTCTTGCTGATATTCTCTAGTTTCCTTACTAGTTTCCGGTAACTTTCGGGTATTTTCCATAGGAGTTCTGGTAACGACAAAAGAAATGAAGTAGAACGCTAAACACTTTGAATCTTTAATCTAAAACACAAGCTTTCTGCTCACATTAGGCATCATCAGGTAAAAAACTATAAACTAAAATAGTAAACAACACAAAAGCTACGGTACAAAGAGCAGTTAACAACTAACTATGATATAAAAACAAAATATGCAGAAGGGAGGGAGGTGTAAGTAGGAGGACCTGTCTGTGTAGGCATGCAGGGCAGGGCACTGAACCCAACTACCTGCGTATCCCTTCCCCTACCTCTCTTACAATCTTATAGGTAGTATCAAAATTTTTTGAACTGGCTATAGCTTTAAGGTCACTATTTTTAATATTTAACAAAGGGTTATTTATATTCTTTAAAGTAAATGGCTTCGAGTGTATGCAATCTGATGTCGTCTTGGAAGCTTTGCAAAATGGTTGTCCCCTCAGTCAGGTTCTCTCTTGATAATTTCTTTTTGTGCACCTCTTCGGCATTCCTCCTGCAAGGTGGAGAGTCAATCGCCATGATAGCTTCGTCGTAGTCAGCCCTATATACTTGGGAGGCAGGGTTGCACAGTCCCCTGTGGTACATTTATACTCGTATATGAGGTGGCTACGCTGCAGCTCGGCGGTTTCTTGTTGGGGTCTATTATATATCAGTAGGATTTTTGTAGTCTGGTTTTTATAAAATATAGTGAGTTTCAAGTGATCATCAGGGTTGACGGTTTGTACATTATTACCTATTAATTTTTGGAGTGCTATCTCGTCTTGTTGGTACTGGGAGTTCATTATATTACCAATATAAAATTATATTATTGTTAGTAACTTAGAGGTTGTAAGTTATATCTTTAGATAATACACTTACTTCATATATGTTTTTCAGACCTCGTCCTGTTTCGTAACATTTTCATTATCAGGAGCAAACTTTGAAGCGTTATTAAAACGAGTTTCAAACCTTTTGAGGTATAAAAAAAAAGTGCAAGGCAAGACGTGTTTTTTCTGATAATATAGACATATGTCTGTCTATCTTCCGTTCTTTTTTGTAAATGAGACATATTATTATTGAAATATATTTAATAAAAATAGTATCCCTTACAAGGTTATTTTGACATTTTTTTTTATTGATATCGGAAAGTTATATCACGACATTATTACAAATAAAAAATGATACAGATCTTAAACATGAGAAAATTGCTTGGTTGTATCTAACCTTGTTTAACAGGTGCTCTTGGTATCTGTATAATAGAAGACTTATTATAATTAAACTTTATAATTGGTTTTACAGAGCAATATTTGATTATTCTTTTCTGTAAAAATAAAAATTATTGTTCTAATCTTGGACGCAATTCTGGGATAAGATAATGTTGAAGATATTAATACATAGTAAGTGAGAGATAAACATCAACGGGAGAAAGGAAGTGTGAGGTTGAGGGTAGAAGAGATGGAAGGGTGGCGAAGGAAAGATTTATCACTAAATAAGTCCTGAAAAGAATAAACTCTGGCAATTAAACTAGTTGCTATTGGGTATAATTTTGGTTTGAAATTCTTTTTCTTTAACTTCCACAGTTATGCATACCTTTTTTTTAGTGCTTTTCTGTGTAACAATAATTTCTTAAATTTCTTATTTAATTAATGACACCAATTTCAAACATCAAAAAGTTGATTATAAATAAGGTGCTAATTTTATCATTTTCAAAAGCAAGAGGGAGAGCCAAATGTATTTATCATCTTAAAACGCAAGATCATCAAACAGTTTTATTTTTGGTGTACTTAATTTTCAGTGATGTACTGTTGTTTGCAATGTGAATGTTGGGTTCGGATGATATATTTTGTTTTTGTGTTTGTTACAGTGTTTCCACAACTATTGGAGGTGGTCATAAGTGGTGTGAGAACGGCTGCACCGCCATTGCTGATACCGGTACCTCCCTCCTTGTTGGACCAGTGAGCGTTATCAACGACATCCACGAAAAACTCGGCCTTACATCTTTCAATGGCATTGCTCCGGTTAGTCCTGCATTACATCTTTTAATGGTGTTGCTCCGGTTAGTCCTGTCTTACATCTTTCAATGGCGTTGTTCGGTTTAGTCCTGTCTTACATCTTTCAATGGCATTGCTCCGGTTAGTCCTGTCTTACATCTTTCAATGGCATTGCTCCGGTTAGTCCTGTCTTACATCTTTCAATGGCGTTGCTCCGGTTAGTCCTGCCTTACATCTTTCAATGGCACTGTTCCGGTTAGTCCTGCCTTACATCTTTCAATGGCATTGCTCCGGTTAGTCCTGCCTTACATCTTTCAATGGCATTGCTCCGGTTAGTCCTGTCTTACATCTTTCAATGGCATTGTTCCGGTTAGTCCTGTCTTACAACTTTTAATGGCATTGCTCCGGTTAGTCCTGTCTTACATCTTTTAATGGTATTGCTCCAGTTAGTCCTGTGGTTAATTCACAAATGATTACGTTTTCATCTGTAATGGCTTTTACGGTCCTAGAACAAGTAATGTATCATTCATAATAACAAGGCTATGGGACCAGCTGCTAGGCATTCATGAGAAGTTTTGGAAGTTTAAAAAAAAATTACCCAACTCTTTTAATATTTGTTATAGTATAGAAAGGTCCTCTTACTACTGAATAAACCCCTAATCTTGCTTACTCATTTAGTTTGAGTCTGCGTGCTAATTTCCACATGCTCAAATCTTTCCCTTGGCCCATGGTAGAGCCAAAATGTAATACTGCTGCAATAGTATTAGAATTGTCTAGCAAACTCCTTCCCTATAAAACTAAAGTCAAGATAGCAGTGATTAAGACTACAGAGCTAAAAATATGCATCTATTTCCAGTGCGCTGCTACATTTCCTAGTACCAGGATGATCGGTGACTACATAAGGCTCATCCTCAACCACCTAAAAAGCTTATCTGAATTGCCACAATTTCTGTTATCCCTGATGTGGAATATTAATCGCCAATTGACGGGCATCAGATAAAAAAAAAAAGATAAACTACGACTTAGTTCAATTAAATGCATCCCCCTTTTTTTTTACTGGTTTTACATGCATTTGCCAAAATCATATGTAACAATGTGTACAATAAATACAATGCTTACCATAAAAACTTAAATATTTGATAGAATGGCCAAAATGGTTTAATTCAGCCAAAAATTCAGTAAGCATTTTTTGCATTCGGTAGCAGTAGTATTTTGAGTCAAAGAAAAATGATAAACTCCTAGATATGACTCTTGACATCGGTTCATTTTGAGTAGTCTTTACCCTGTTTTAAAATCCCAGTCTGTTACAGACTAACGTTAAACAATAAAAAATCTTGTTTGACTGATTCCTGGCCCTATTCTGTCACAGACTAGGAGTGGATTTAATCTATCTACTTCCTTTTTAACTAACATTTCATGCACTATCCGTTCAAGGTTGAACAATAATGTATTTTATGTGTCTTTTCTTCAGTAATAGTCACTGACTTATGACTATAGATGAATACTACTAACATTCGAATGTGGTTTCAGGTTGACTGCAACAATATTGACTCTCTTCCTCCAATCACCTTTACTTTGAATGGACAGGCTTACACCCTTGAGCCCAAGGACTACGTCATGAAGGTAATCTTTATAGATACATCACGAGTACCAATGTCAATGGTTATTATTGGAAATAGTGTACGCCTTGCAAACAGAATCAACGCAACCTCTTTGTCAGCTCTGGATAGTAGGAATCAAACTTGGTAGTAAGAGTGGGAGGTTATTACGAGTAACGTGGCCAACCAAGAGTTAAAATAATAAGATGAAGTCAGATATATGTATTCACGAAACGAAATTATCTATATAATTTAAATGCATAGAACGTCAATCAGTAAACATCACTTACCAAGATGGATATTTCAACAGTTGTTCGTCGTTAATAGAGAGAAGAGGAGGAAAATATATAGAAGAGAGTGAATATGTTTTGTCTTAAGTGTCTAAATGAATAGTCTTTGTTCTACATTATTTAAGGCTTATTGCTTTTAAATTAGAATGATTGACTAGAATGAAACGTTACGATTCACGTTTTAACCCAAATTACAGTCATTTTACAGCAAGAAAAACCACTTTTCATAAATGTCCCTTCTTATTGAGGAAATAGGAGTTCTATTAAAAGAGAGATTTTCAAATGAATTGTTTGCTTACAGATGAAGGTGCTCACCCAGACTGCCTGCATTTCTGGCTTCATGGGAATGCAAGGTCTCCCCATTGACTGGATTCTGGGAGATGTCTTCCTTGGAAAGTTCTACACTGTCTTTGATGTCGGCCAAAAACAAGTTGGCTTTGCTAAACTGAAAAATTAATTGTATTTATTAATTTATGAATAAATTATTTATTTATTTATTTATTTAATATTGCTCGAAATGATGTATTTTTTTATCACTACTTAATTACCTTTACCTTTACCTCTCTACCTTAATTTAGATTATAGGTAAATGACTAATGGTCGATACGTAGTGTGGGAGTATCCTTTCTCAGTTAGACGTTTCATATAATTGAGTCTACATTATTACTTTACTATAATTAAAGTATAGGGATCGTGAAAAAATTTGATCTCGAGATTTTGAGGGATTTATATGTTTTGGGGTCCCCAAAGTCGTTTATGACGTTTGTTCGATGATGTCTGTGTTGTGTGTGTGCGTGCGTGTGTGTTTTATAGGTTTGCCCTTCTCATAGGCATGTTGTGTCTTATGAAGATTCTTATTTACTGAAAACTTCTCGTGCTGCTACTGGTAGATCCTAATAGTGATTATATTAATATAATATTATTTTTTATCCATATTGTAAGTTTAAAAAATATTCGTAGTAAGACAATACAAAATTGTAAGTTTGTTTAATCACCAGAGAAATGGTTTAAATTAGTATCCGTTTTAACTTTAAAAACGAAAGGTACCTTTCACGTGTTTCAAAATTACCTTAAAATAATGTGATTTTTAAACCAACCAGAATTATATATGTGACGTTAAGATTTATTGAAGGGTACAACACGTACTCGTAGATTCATAAAAAAAAAGTTTCGTTAGACAACCATCCATCACACAGTGATAAACATAAAGAATGGTTGATTTGGTTTTCTTTTATGTTTTATGAATGTTATTCTTTTTAAATGTAATATTAATTATTTAAAATAAACTCAAATTCTTGTAGTATTTAAAAGAATATAAAGTTTTTGTATTAAACTTATAAATAATAGTTCCGTTTCACTAGATTCTGTTGTAACAACAACTACTTAATAATATCCATTATTCCAAGATGAGATCCCTGTTTTTATTGTTTTTGTGACAAATGAAAATTATTGAAATTTCTTTTTTGCTGACTACTTTTGAGTTCCTTTTTTTTTGACTAAACTTCGTTGTTCTATACTTATGCCATTTAGCACAAAATAATTGTTTCTGCAGTCATAAAACGTTCCATGGCACTTCTTTACTCCATGCAATTTCAACTAAAAAGTATGCACCTCGTATCCTCAAAAGGTGTTATTTTAGGATGTATTATCACTATGACTCTCGAAGGGTTTAACCAACATCCTGTTCACAAGTTTTCGGAATTGATTATAAGTAAACATTTTAAACTTTATGTTCAAACTGACCTCACGGGTTATCTATGAACTTAAACTTTTTATCATTTAATGCTATTGTTAGGTAAGGTAGGCCTCTGGTGTGCCTACAAACTTGTGGATACACACACACACACACACACACGCATGCACACATAATCATCAAAGGAAGAAAATATAAAAAATGGACTTTGGAGATTTCAAAACATCTAAATCCGTTAAAATCTCGAAATGGACATTTCCATGTTGACTATACTTAAATTATAGTAAAGTAAAAAGATAACGTAAACAAATCGAAATATAACTATCTATTGTTCCAAGTTCAGTTTTCAGTTTATAATAGCTGTATTGCCTTTGTAATCTATTTTCACGGGTTTTTTTTTAGCTCAATAATTTGGGGGGGTTTTTATTGACGAAATTTAGTTAGCCGTTTAGCGCAAAAAATCAATTCCCTAAATTGCAAATTATGTACCATATATACCATATGTTTACCACAACGTCCTTTTCCATCTTTGCAATTCCAACAAAAACATATTTAGCTGATCCACTCAGGAAATGCCATTTTTTTATAATTTCATTATGATCAATTAAACGGTGTGAACTGTATGACGCTCACAATATTTCAGAATGAATCATAAATAAAAAGAAAAAAAACTTTTTTTTTAAAACATATCTTTTCAGTTATTTAAAAATTCTGGATATCTTCCCCTTATATCCACTAGTGGTTTCATAATGCTTCCAAAATTATTAACAGGTTATTTCTGTTTATTTTCAGTTTACTAAGATCAGAGTTTCAAAGATTTCATATTTGTTTTAATCTCTCTTCAACTATGAAGTTTATTAATGTTTTCTAATAATTTTGACCAAAGGAGTTTTGGTTCCTAAGAAAGTTTCTATAGAGACTGCTGAAAGATCATCTTTCTAGTAAAAGTAGATTTACTGCATCAACAGTAAATAATTAGAAAGTAGATATTTTTTATAACGCTGAATGACTTTTATTTCAGTGCTGGTACCAAATTACAAATGAATGAACTATTTTAATTTTCCTTCATGACGTTAGATAGAATCAGAATTGTTATGGAGGAACGTGCTTCACCATCTCCTTTTGGAGGTCGGAATAAAAGAAATACTTGTTTCGTAAATTTTTCATATAAAATAATTCTTTCTTATTGTCTTTTTTAATTCACAATTATACCAAGTTTTAGAGTGAATAAAATATTTGTGAAATTGTATATCACCGTACGATTATCTTATCTTTGAATTTGTACTGTTATTTATCTTTGAAACCACTGGAGGAATTTTCCTGACCATAATGTGGCAGTAATAATGAATTTATTATTGAACAGCATTTAGATCACAAAGGTTGTCTGAACATTCAGTTTGAATAACATTAAAGAATTATAGTGAACAATCTGATTGGTAACAAGAAGGAAAATGCGTTAAGAAAAGGGGTGAACCATTCGTTCGAATTTAACTGACGAACTATGATAGCAGATGTGTGGTATTTATTCATGTTGAGAGGAGAAAAGAAACAAATTCTTCACACACAAAAGGATTTAATAAAATTCCGTATTTCGAACACTTAGTGTTCATAGTCAGGTTTAGTTTAAAGGTTTGGTTTTCTTTAGTTTAGATTAGTATGGTGTATGATTTAATACCCTTTGTAGGGTAAATATCACATAATAAGTGATTGCACTATGTTAGAATGAATACCCTTTTCCTACAGTGTCCTTTGACTCCCTAATCAGTCAACATCACTTTACTGAGGCAGGTGTGTTCCTCCTTTTTGTTTATTTATTGGTTTAAATTTTGGTTATTTTCCTCTATTCAATTTAAAAATGTTTATGCATATTTTTGTTTGTATTGTACATGTATCCTGACAATGAACGCTAAGTGTTCAAAACGAGTCGTTTGATTAAATTATTTTTTTGGTGTGAAGACTTAGTGTTTCTTTTCCTCTCTAAACATTTGCTTTTGTTTAAAAACTGAACGAAATTGTTTCATGGAATATTGAACTCTAGAAGAGCAACATATTTTCTGTAAACAGTATCCCACAATTAACAAAATTGATAACGCACGTTTTTGACAAATATTGAAATATTTTGCAATGGTTGATAGTCTTATTGCAGTTGAATAGAAGGATATTAATGTTGCAGTTGCAGTGATAAATATATTCAAACAGAGAAATAAAACGTTTGAACGATCACCAGAATTTTGACGGATCTAGATGAATTGAGGTAAATTTATAACAATTAAGGTGTTTTTTATACTTTTAAAGAACCTTCCGATACCAATACAACCTAATGGAGGGAGACATATAAAGAGTATTCATCAATATGATTTTTTTAAATCAAAATTAAAAAATATATCAGTTATAACCAGAATTCTTAATAAGCTGTATTCATTTATAACGAAGTGATACAAATACAGTTCCAACTGAAATATATGTGACCCATTTTTAATAAATGAGGGAAACAAAGATTACATAATATTTTAGTTTATAGACAGAAAACATGAACATTTGAAAAATGTAATCTTAATTAACTCTTTTTGATTACAATGTTTTAATTTCCATAATAATTCTTAACACTTCTAAAAAAAATTCAATATTCATGAATATACATATTATATTCTAAACTATAGTATAGTTGACTTTGAGATCTGTCTAGGTATAAATCCTCTAAACTATTGGCAGACCTGACCGAGGAAAAGGTTTAGCTATTTAGAGGTTAGCTAAATCTCTAAGTGTTAGTTGGGTAAGTTGTGATATTTATTATAACGAAATGAAGAGATCTTCTCTGGGGCGGAAGTCATCATTTCCACCTAATTCACGGTATGGTTTATTCCCTAACTGTAATCATAATATATTGTTTATATAATATTCAACTGTTATATTTTGTGAACCGTACAGTCCATGAGATCTAGAGATCTAGTTGAAGCATAACAGAAATAATGATTGCATTTCTTTCTCAAAATCAAATCGTGTCATTTTGAGTTTATAGTGCAAATTGGATTCAGTTTTTGGTTATTTAAATTGGGTTAAATATAGTTGAATTCAATTTAGTTTAATTGAAATGCTATCTTCCAGTAAAATATAATTTAGCAAACCCATGTTCATGTACTCCTTGTATTAGTTTAGTAGATTAGTGGCCCTGGTTTATAATTTATGTAGAAACATTTATAAGAAATGTAGACCAGGGTACCGGCAACATGGCGGCTGACTAATAGCTGGGAGACAGTCGGTTGGGAATCGATATCGATATCTACTATTGATATTGGAGTCAGTCGATGTTATTTGCACATGTCAATATTCCACTGCAATCCTTCATTTTAATTGGTCAATTGTTCAAACTACCGGCAAAAACAGGAACTAAATACCTCTTCATAACCTTCTTACACGCTCCATGTGTTTTACTTTGTGCCTCTTTTTTTTCCCGTTTCTTCCAAATTAGCCACCTTATTTCTTTCTTTGGGTATGGAACGTTTAGGGTTTTTTTTTTACAAATTTGAGGAATGCTAGTGCGGAACGTGTGCTTCATGTATGCATGGATCTGGGATTGATTGCGAGAGAGTATGTGTGTCCTGAATGTGGAAATAATATGTCTCTCAAACCATGTTTGGACAAATGTTATAAATTTCAATGGTTGTGTAGGACAAATGTTGCTCCTGCCCATTATGTCAAAAGGAGTGTTATTATTAGGGAAATATGTGTGGAAGAATGTTTCAGAATGAATGAACCTATAGGTGGAATTGGCGTGACAGTTGAAATAGATGAGAGTAAATTTGGAAAACGTAAATCTAACCGTGGGAGGCCAGTAGAAGGTAAATGGGTTTTTGGTGGGGTGGAAAGGGGCTCGAAAAAGTGTTTCTTCAAGGTTGTTGAAAGAAGGGATAAGGAGAGTCTGTTAAATGTTATTAGGACTTTTATACTGCCAGGAACCACTATCTATTCGGACTGTTGGAAGTCCTACGATTGTTTAGCAGATGAGGGCTTCAGGCATCTCACAGTCAACCATTCCCTTCATTTTAAAAACCCTGAAAATGAAGTGCATACTAATGCAATTAGTATCCCTAGATCAAGGAATATTCAAAAGGAGGAGCAACCTTTGAACCTACAATAAGGTTAGTCATAATATCCCTTTCTGGAATTTTTTTTTTTATTTCCATTCAACAAATTTTATAATAGTATCTCGTATACACATTGTCTTTTACTATTTCATACTTCCCTTTCTATTTTATAACCTTTATATTATCTTATTCTTAATTTTTTAATATTTCGCATTAAAGAAATTCATTTCAAATAATTTCAATCTATTTACGTTTATGACGTCATATACTTGTCAATTAGAACAATATATCGATACATAAACCGTCAATATGTCGGATTTATTTCAAGTCGCCATATTTACACCTGGTACCCTGATCTACATTTCTACCCCTGTTTTAAAACTATTTAATTCATCGTACATTTGATCTCTTCATTTATTGTTCTTTATATATTTTTAATTACTTAAAACGGTTAATTAGGTTCGAGATGTCGGGCATTCCTGTTATGAAGAAACATCATTCCAAGACTCCGAGCCGGCTGTTTGAAAATGCAGAAACACCACTCTGTAGAGCCCAATTAGCTGATAACAGTATTTTCCGCACCACCTCCGCCAAGCGACCTCCTAGGTGAATTTTATTGCAAAGAAATATTATCATTATGTCAATTTTATATACAATGTCGTTTCATTGAATAGTAATCGTTCTAAATGTTCATATCTGATGTCTGAGTTATATTTCCTATATCTGTGCTACTAACATGAACCATTCAACTTCCCATTGTCGTAAGTACTAAGTCATTATGTTCTAATACAGTAAGTTCTGTTCATTATTTTTAGTTGTGATTCTTTTTTACCTTTTAAAATCCCATTTGATGTGTATCAAGTACCTCTAAGTGTGTTCAATTGCTAAGTCCCAGTGTAAGTGAGAGATTTTTCTCAGTAATATCATAATGGATCCAAGCCTAAGGTTGAACCGATGTGGAGGTATTCCAGAGGTGTAAACGAGTTAATGGACTCCATTCGTAGTTTACTCTTTGTTGTCAGATGTTACAGAATCAACACGCAGATAAGTTTTTGTCTCTTTTGGTAATTTTCTTAAGATTTCTTCATTTAGTTTGAGACAGACTGTATGTTTGAGTGATAGTATAACCCAGTTTTTCATTTCTTCTAAGTGCAATTAGACATTGAATATGTCTAATACCAGAGAATTACTGCTTATACATTCCTGTAGAATATCAGTGGTATTTTCAGACACATTGTCGAGAGAGTATTAGGCCGTTTCCAACTTGCAACAGTCACCGTGGGAAAGCCTGCTCATTTTCATTAGCTCTCATGTTTTGCGACAGCTGCATTTGGTGGAAATTATCCTGCTTAATACATCCATTGAAGCATAAGTCAATGATGGCAGCAGATGGGGCGGGCAGAACAGGAAGGACTTGTCTGAAATCTCCTCCGAGGATAACAATCTTACTACGAAATTGTTCATCATTATTCATAATATCTTTTAATCAATTGTCAAAAGTATTCAACGCATAAACAGGTATCATTGACACCTCATCAATTGTAATGACCTTCATTTGCTGGAGAATATCTGCTGGATGTGAATTTGGAGCAATGTTGCATGCACTCGTTTCACTTAGAGCTACTGTCAGTTTAAATACGCTCTGTAGAGCTTTACCATTATTTAAGAGCGATACCGCGATGACAGTCCAAGCGGACCTACTCACTCGAATGTTATTTAACATACGGTGATCATGAAGTATACCATGTATGAAGTGTATTAGTCCAAGCGGATATACTCATTCGGATGTTATTTGACATTAGGTGATCATGAAGTATCAGTCCAAGCGGATATACTCACTGAGATGTTATTTGACATTAGGTGATCATGAAGTATACCATGTATGAAGTGTATTAGTCCAAGCGGATATACTCATTCGGATGTTATTTGACATTCAGGTGATCATGAAGTATACACGATTATGTGAATGTGTATAGTATAGTCCAAGCGGATGATATTCATTGATGTTATTTGACATAGGTGATATGAATGTAATAGTCCAAGCGGATATACTCATTCGGATGTTATTTGACATTAGGTGATCATGAAGTATACCATGTATGAAGTGTATTAGTCCAAGCGGATATACTCATTCGGATGTTATTTGACATTAGGTGATCATGAAGTATCAGTCCAAGCGGATATACTCACTGAGATGTTATTTGACATTAGGTGATCATGAAATATACCATGTATGAAGTGTATCAGTCCAAGCGGATATACTCATTCGGATGTTATTTGACTTTAGGTGATCAAGAAGTATCGGTCCAAGCGGATCTCCTCATTCGAATGTTATTTAAAATGCAGCGATCATGATGAATTCCATGTATGAAGTATATCAGTCCAAGCGGATATACTCACTGAGATGTTATTTGACATTAGGTGATCATGAAGTATATCAGTCCAACCGGATGAACCCACTCGAATATTATTTGACATAACTTGATCATGAAGTACATTAAAAACAAAAGTTTTACCAGAACCGCCTGTTGCTTCCGAATAGGAGTCTATTGTTGGGTTCCATTCCTCTGCCAATGGCTTCTGCTGCCTGGATATCTTATAAATATTAAAATTATTCTATGTGTATGTAATCATAATATTTATAATTACAAAAAGAATAGCTCAAAAATCAATTTATTTTTTTATGACGAAATTAAAAAAAACATATGTAAAAGAAAGTTTAAAATAGTTTATAATTATAATAAGATTGGGAAGGACGCCTCAATAATAAGATTTCTAAAAAAAATTAATACTACTTCAATCAATAACAAATGAGTTGTAACATTGTTGATGATATATATGAATATGCATTATTTACCTTGGTATTTTTCCATTGCAAAAAATTTTTACATTCATAAGTTTGAATTCTAATCAACTGCAGTGCTTTTTTACGAACATTCTGTATCACATTTTGAGATCTTAGAAAAATTTAATAATAAACATAAAAAATATGTAAAAGAAAGTTAAAAATAGTTTTATATTTATAATAATGAGATGAATGCCTCAAGAACAGGGTTTATAAAAAAATGCATAGGAATCCTTACGATATAATTTTTATTGAAATATAGATATATCAAAAGCAGAAAATATAGTCATTATGACAAAGTGTTTTTCGATTACGGACATAAATGTATGCTGTTAATATTTCACATATATTAATTTAGTAATTTATAAAAGTTCTGTTAACTACAATAAATATCATTTGTTATATATTACATAATCATTTCATATCCTTGTCAATTATTCATTAAATGTCCTCTTTCTTAATTTATTATAATTAAATAATTATAATTTATATCGAAAACTAATAATTTTTAATCTATTTGTTGTTCAAAATCACTATGTGATTATAAAAGAGAAGTCTTCATTTTTAGTTGACTTATGCGAGCAAAACGTCACTTATGCCAGGTTTTGGAAGTTCATTGTGAAAGGGTCCCTTTAGTGCAGATGATAGCGCAATACTGATGATTGCTGATTCAAATGTAATGGGTTCGATCCCCGCAAGGTTAATATTATTTTATCATATTAATCACTCGGTGAATTTCGATCAATCTCGTGTTACCCCATCGGTCCCACTCGGGCATGACACACGTAGTTACTAGCATATTAATATTAGTGGATAGTGGAAAATACCAAATTTATTTTTATTACAGCTTCAATTTATAACTTATAAAATTTGAACTTTTTCTAATTGTTTTAAGAAAGGAAGGGTGTCACATTTGGTGATGTGACAAGAGGTGCAGTTGCTATAATTAGCATTGCTTTTTAATATATTGAAGAAATCGTATTCATTAAAGATTGTTGCATAATTGAAAGTTGTTGGTGCACTTTCCACTCCTATAATAACATTGAAAGTAAAATCTAAGTTTGTATTTTGGTATGTGTGCCTCTGCAGTTGACTGGTTTCCAGCATCTGTTCATTTTCAAAAGTAACCGGTGCAAGTGTCTAATGTTTGTATTTATGTACCCTCCTTACTGTTTTCATTATATTATTAATTTTTACATTATTGTTATTATTTAATTTCATTATATTATTATTTTAATGTATGTGGTTTGCATATCAAATGGCCATTGCTCCTCCTAAAAAATGGGTCGTTGAAGGAAGCATTTGCTTTACCAGAGTTATCTAAGGAGTCCCCCTAGTTATTAACCTCTTATGAGATGTTTGTAAGAACTGTTTTTCCTTAGTTTCATAAGAAAATTTGGATCAAGGTTTTTGGCTTAGTCTGGTTTCCTCTCAATCCAATTCATTAAGGGCAACTTTCATTCACTTTTCATTCTCTGGTGTTTCATTTCTATTTGGTTGATCCACAATTTTTGTTTTTGCAAAACCAAATTCATCATTTCCAATACTACTTCTAGAGGGAATTCAATTGAAACTGTCTGAGAAGTGGTTGGAACTGGAGTCTGTACACAGAGAGTCTAAACAAGTTATGTCTTTGACCAAAATGACCTTGGAATCTTAAATATTTATGCGTTTTCCTCTTTATTTCAATATACATCAAAACAATGTTTTTGAAGCAAGGATTTTAACAGTCTACCCTGCGAGAATCTGCTTATCTAGGACATGAGAGATTTGTTGTGGGCGCCGCTACCCATTGTCATCGGTCGCTTAACCCTTAGGTTGCCGGCAGCTGGCAAGCGTCCCTTTGTTTGTTATTCTGAGATGTCTTGAGGTTCACGACAAACATGTTAACTAGCCATAACCTGTTTTGATTTATTCATGTTCCTGTGCCTTTTGACCCTTACATGATAGAGCAGAATAGGTTCATGGTTTAACTAACCATAACCTGTTTTTATTTGTTCATGTTCCTGTGTTTCTCTGCCCTTTCATGATAAAGCAGAAAAGGTTGTTTTAACTAGCCATAACCTGTTTTGATTTATTCATGTTCCTGTGCCTCTCGGCCCCTTCATTATAAAGCATAATAGGTTGATGTTTTAACTAACCATAAGTTGTTTTGATTTATTCATGTTCCTGTGTCTCTCGGCCCCTTCATTATAAAGCATAATACTCGTAGGTGGATGTTTTAACTAACCATAAGCTGTTTTGATTTATTCATGTTCCTGTGTCTCTCGGCCCTTTCATTATAAAGCATAATAGGTTGATGTTTTAACTAACCATAAGCTGTTTTGATTTATTCATGTTCCTGTGTCTCTCGGCCCTTTCATTATAAAGCACAATAGGTTGATGTTTTAACTAGCTATAACCTGTTTTGATTTATTCATGTTCCTGTGTCTCTCGGCCCTTACATGATAAAGCAGAATCGGTTGATGGTTTAACTAACCATAACCTGTTTTATTTATTCATGTTCCTGTTCTTCTCAGCCCTTTCATGATAAAGCAGAGTAGGTTGATGTTTTAACTAACCATAACCTGCTGACTTGCTCAGTAGAGGCTTATGCTCTTTGACATTTTTTTCAGGGGAGTTGCATGAATGGAGATCGAGTTGGTCAGTTTTTAACTGTTGGGTCTAGTTGTATGACAGAGAAGCAATATTTTTGTTAAGAACTCCTATTTCATATATGTCAGTTTTTTGTATGTGCTAAAGATAAGTTTTAGATGGGTTAGAATCGGAGCCTACTGTTTTTAAAACCCGTGAATTCTGAAAATAGTAGTTAATAATATTTAATGCTGGGAATGATTGACAAGTACTGTTGTGTTTAGAGCGATGACCTTGAGCAGCGGCAGTGGATTTAGTTATGGAGTAGGGAGTATGGACAGTTCTGGGAGGCCTTCAGGCGCTGGAGGACATACCAAGAAAGATAACAGGCCAATCAATGATAAGGATTGGCAGAATTCTGCTCTCTCCATGGTACTTATTTGTTGTGTTTTTCATGTTAATATATGAAATCGAAATTCGATAGACCCCAGACATGGAGTGAGAGGCTCATATATAGTACATTACTTTTATTTGATCTCATTGTTTTAAGATTGATTGGTAGCATTTTTGTGAATATATAGTCTTCTTTTTCGACATTTTTAATGAATATTGTCTTTTGAAATCCAATACATAAATTTTCTCACACTACAAACTTAATATCTATTAGATGGTTTACTATATGTTAAAATTGTTTAATACTGTTCATTTATAATATAAACAGGAAGAGACTCCAACGTTGTCATTTTGTAATCAAGTTTAATAGAACTAGAATTTTCTAGAATTAAACTTATTAAATACTGTTTTATCTTAAAATAATTTCTTATTTGAATATAAAATAATATTCGTACAATTAGTAAATCTAAAACCAATGGTGATATGATTTCAATTTTTGATTTTATTTTCCAAAAAGAAGCAATGCTCAAGGAGAGTGTGCCTATGTACTCATATTGGACATCCTGTTTAATTGGAATAGGAGAACAGCCATGAGTAAAATCAAAATAAAGTTTTTATATGTAACCGTAAAGAAACCGGTTCCTCCTTCGTAAATGTCACAGTATAAATAAATTATCAAGGTGATAATATTATTATTCATTTTCATATATTTAGGACAGTGGGTAAATAAGGGAATTATTTTTCAAATTATAATGAAACATAAGTCTGTTGAATCCGGTTGTAATTAAACTAGTTTCCAAAATCAACTGTGGATCGATAGACCCTCATTGCTAAATTTCATTCAGATCGATTCAGTTACCATACTATCTATAAATACCATTGATGCAAACAAAGAAGTCACCGCAATAGGCATAGAAAAAAATTATTTCTATTTATTATTCTCTAATTCTATTAATATTCTCTAATCTGTGGTGGTTTCTTTGACTATATTTTTCTGCTTATTAATATAGATTAGTTTATTTATGGTAATATTTAAAACAAGGTTATATGTTTTAATAAGTTAAATATAAGTTGTTATTTAATTTTTCAATTTATACTGGGATAAAGTGAATATTAAATGAGAATTTGAATCATTCTCAATGGCTCAAATATTCATATTTCGTGAAAGTAATTTATACAATATTATTTTTCAGGTGAACACATTTTTGTTGAGTGACTCAGTTGGTATTCAAGTGATGAAAGAAAATGGTTGTTCTTCCGTTAAAAGAATGACAATCAAGTTATTTATTGATTTAGTCAATTTTTTCTTCAAGGGTCTTAACATTCCCCTTCAAGTGGACAAAGCTAATTATGTTGTTGAGGTGCCGTTCATTTTGAAAAAATTGAGGTACAGAGGGAAAGTGGATAAATCTGTCTTGCAAACAGGTATGGGCATTTTGTCTTTGTGGTGCAATGGCCTAAGTATTGTAGTGCAAACGATAGCAATGGAGTGTCACACTCTCAGTCTTTACGCTTGTTCTCACTTGTCATGCTAACACGTTTAGGGCCCAGGAAGCGATAACTTTTTCATAATCGTAAAAATAAGTTGATTGCTTTTAACGTAAATATTTGAATTGCAGTAGCAATACTTATATGTTCATAAAAAGAAGTACTTATAGATTATTGTAGGGTAAAAATCTAATGAAATGGTCTCCACATATAACAATTTAATGATATAAACAACGCGTTTCGAACACATAGTGTTCTTCCTCAGGCATTAACTAAAAAATACAATGACACCAGAGAGTTATCTATAGTACAAAGTAAATAAGTACAAAAATTAATATAAAATAAAATAAGGCGGAAAGTACGAACCTAAAGATGAGTGCCTCTGAATAAGACTGACTGGTAATGGAATGGACATGGGTGGGGTATAGGGTACCTCTGTTTCTTATTCGAAGGCAGGTACATTTCATTGTAATCTTTTTTTTTTCTCTTAAAAGTTAAGCTGAGCCTTTACATTTTCTTTTAGACTAAGTGTAGGAAACATATTGAAAATATAACACACAGAGCTATAACGAAATATAAACCAAATATATGCATAAGGAGAAAGTAGAACTTTTTTTTTATTTATTTTTATTTATTTATTTATTGTTGTTGTAAATTGTAAACAATAAACAATTTATGTCCCATTTTGCCAAACATTTAGTCACCAATAACCACCAATTTTTCCCAGACCAAAATGTACAAATACTACATAGAAACAATAAATTCCGGGAAATAACTATTTTTTAAGGCTATGAAATCAACAAACTAGTGCGCGATAATTCTTCTACTTGCCTCAACGAACAAATTCCCAAATGTACAACTTTTCTTAATTTATTTTATATATATATATATATATATATATATATAAAGATTACAATGAAATGTACCTGCCTTCGAATAAGAAACAGATGTACCCTATACCCCCACCCATGTCCATTCCATTACCAGTCAGTCTTATTCAGAGGCACTCATCTTTAGGTTCGTACTTTCTGCCTTATTTTATTTTATATTAATTTTTATACTATAGATAACTCTCTGGTGTCATAGTATTTTTTAGTTAATGCCTGAGGAAGAACACTACGTGTTCGAAACGCGTTGTTTATATCATTAAATTTATATATGTGGAGACCATTTCATTAGATTTTTACCCTACATTGAGTAAATACCACATAATAACTGATTGCGCTACATTAGACTTATAGATTAATAAAATTGCTTAGAAAGTAATTTTACGAAGTATACACAGCAATAATATATTCCATGGTCTTGTAAGTAATAATAACTATTGTTGAACATTAGTGCAGCAAATTTAAAATAATTTAAAGATTATGAAAGAAATTTCGTGCCAAAAAAAAACAAACTAAAAGAGAGTCACTCTAAAACAAACACTCTAACTAGTCACTGAAAATCAAGAAATTGAGGAAATGGGTTGAAAACAATTTACAATAGGTAATTTAAGTGTAATTAATGTTTTATCATTAATAAAAGTACCATTGGCAATGGCAAAATCATTTTGGAAAGTTTAAAAACGAAATAATTAAGATGGAATAATTTTTATCTTTAAATATTGGGTGTTACGTGATATTTATATATATCAAGTTGCTGGTCCCTATGATCATGCTTGTGTAATTGTCACTGTTCTGGTTGCCTGCCCCTCTGTTAAAGGTTTACCGCTATATTGTACCTAGTTGTGTGCTTATCATTTGTACTGGGATTTCAAATTCCTCTCTTTATCCTAGACTAGATTGTTTTCAATGGGTGAGTGAAAAACTTATCACCTACGAAATATAGTTAATCGCCCATACGATGTAAAACCCTTCGATCCAATACAGGCCGATGCAAAACGGATGTCGAACGACTACCTGGCGAACCCACACTCTAGCTTCATTTATCCTCTAAGAAAATAAAAACATTTTTTTTTTATTTCATTAATTAAATCCTTGGAATTTTTTGTTCAATGATGCTAATTTTCCTTTGGTTGCTCATATTTATGAGCCATTTTTGTGTTATTGGGAAAGATAGGTCAAGCTTTCTTTTTTCTGTCTTAACAGACAATCAATGAAATCTGCAACAAGTGGTTTTCTTTATCTAACTTTAGCTCTTAGAACAAATGTGTTGGTATGTCCTAGTATTTTAACAACGTTTAATATTTAGTTGAGTATATGTGAAATAGTAGCAGTTAACTATAATTGGTTTTTAAAACATGAATAGCGTTCTTAAGCAGTATTACTAATTCTAATGTGGTGATGGTATGGGGGGGGGGGGGGGAAGGGGGGCATACTTGAATCACATTGACTTGTTTCTGAACAAGAAATAAAATTGACTTAGACGTCCTTGTAATACGATTTGATTATAATGATTATTGGTAATGAAACCCACTATATTATTTGTTTTATGAATGAAATAAGGCATTGAACAAAACCTTCAACGTTCTTTTGTGTTTTATAGTTGGAGCTGTACACTCGTGGTCTTATATTCTAGGAATCCTTCACTTCTTTGTCCAAAATCTTTCTTACATAGAGAAACTGAATAACCAAAGTATCGATATTCTGTATCCATCTCATCGTTTAATGGAAGAGGAGGAAATCAATTTCAAAGTAAGGTATTTTTTATTCGAAATATTTTCGGATAGATTTCTGTTGTAATAATCTCTCTCTGAAAATAGTTTTTTCTATATACTACTCTTTAATACAAGCATAGCTCTCTTAGTAATTCTTTCAATGTTGTTCCTTTTAGTTTATTTTTTACATTAATTAATTTTTAGTTTTTATGGTCTAAAAAACGATTATATTATTATTATTTATTTAAATTAATGTAAATTATTTGTATTTTTTGTTTTTGTTTTTAAATCATTAGTTGTGCAATCCGTAATTGTGTGGTATTTACTCATTCTGAGGTAAAATGGATTAACAAACAAAAGTCTCCACACAAATGAAGTTTTATTCAACAACAACAACGCGTTTCGAACACTTGTTTTCACTGGACCAACCCTTCAGCTCCACATCCTTGGTGTCTTCCTGATGATGAACACAAAGTGTTCGAAACCCGTTGTTGTTGTTGAATAAAACTTCATTTGTGTGGAGACTTTTGTTTGTTTATCCATTTTACCTCAGAATGTTTTTTTTTTGTACCCAGTGACTTATTTGCAAGAACAGATTTCAGTTTTTGAAGTTAATCACTTGTTCATTCTTATAGTCTTGTAGGGCTGAACAAGTGACTCCATTAGAGTAGACTATTAGAAATTGGTTGCATGAGGTGTTAAAGGGGGTATTCGCTACACTTATTCTGTAGAGATGAACACTTTCATGAGCTGGAACAGAACCGGGGGGGTTTTTTTTGAGGTTTTACTAGTCATAAATTTTATGTTAGGTTTAAATTAGAATAATGGTGTACGTACTACTACTGATTCTTGACATTACCATATATGCAAGTCCAAACAGAGCATTTTATGCCTCTCCCAAACTCTGTAAATTACTTTTGGGTTCCCATACTCTTGTTAATTGAATGTTTCATGCTTTATAATATGTTAAAGAGCAATTATTATTTCAGTTCGTACCGGATTACATCCATAAGGTTCAGGAAGTTCAAAGGAGTTCACAAAGTGAAGAGCAAAAGAATGAAAGTATAAAACTTTTGAAGTTGGAAATATGTAAAGCTAGTGGTACGTCATGTTCAACTTTATTTATTTATGAAGTACTTGACATTGTAGAGAACTGAGTTTGATAGATTTCCTTACCTTCTGAAATACTTTACATTTTATTGTGAAAGTACAAGTGAATTTCAATTTATTCTACTATAGAAAAATGGCTATTTTGTTTAACAGTCGTAGAGAGATATCGTAAACTCGTTGTAGCTTAAGATCCCTAAAGTTGTACCTTCTTTTAAGCATATTATAATAATATAAGCATAATTTAAGCTATCCCTAGATCCCTATCAATTAGAATCCATAAAATTTGCAATTCCATTAATAGTAGAACCCAACAAATTAATCTATTAAAAGAAAAATTTATTGAACGAGGATACCCTCGTAATATAATCAACAGTTCCGTCGTTCCTGCTGAGAGTATTCACCGCCCTACAGCTAGAAGGGATCGTAGAATTACTACTCCCTTCATTTCTACTTTTTTCCCAGGCTCCCACAAGCTCGGCGCTGTTATTAGGGAGTTCTTTCCTATACTTTCTTCTTCTTCGTCTACTTCTCCTATTTTCAGTCAGTCCCCTACTTTCTCCTACCGTAGACCTTCCAACCTTAAATCCATTTTTACCCATATTTCCAACAGCCCCTGTGCTAGCAGAGGGATGAAGCGATCTGAACGCCGTAACTGCCAAACCTGTCCCCTAATTAACTCCAGTCCTTAATTTACTTCCCCTCTCAGTAACAACTCCTATCCTGTTCCTTCTGATACATCTTGCACTTCCTGTAACTGCGTTTACCGTTTGGAGTGTACTCGATGTGATGCTTTTTACGTTGGCTTGGCTTCAACCAAGCTGAGCCTGCGTATGAACAATCACAGGGCGTCCGTTGGTCAGCGCAGAGACCTATCCATAGCTATCCATGCTAATTCCCATGACCCCCTTTCAATCATTGTTTCAGGGTACAAATCCTCAAACAAATCCCCGAGTCTAATTCCCATGTCACCCTTAGAGCTTCTGAAGAGGCATTCATATGCCTCCTTGGGGCTCTTTCTCCTCCTGGTCTTAACCTGTACCGTTAATTATTTATTATTTATTATTATTTTTTATTGTATTATTATTATTATTATTATTTTTATTATTATTTTTTTTTATTATTATTATTTCGTATTTTATATACTTTTTATCTTGTTTTCTAAATAAATATTGGAGGGATTTCTATTTTTCCTCTCCTCCGCTGGGGGGCAGCATTGCGGTGGTTCCACGAGTTACTCTGGAGGCCAGTAGCAGTTTGCTTCTGAACGCGAGTACTTCGAACTTCTTCCCGATGACGACGGATGTCGAAATATCGAAGTGAGTTCTGTAGTGTCTTTCTGTGTTCTTTTCTATGTGTTAAAGTGTATATATTTATATATATATTCACTGATAAAACGAAATACGATCCAAACAGGACACAATACGAGTTCGAGATTAACAAAGAGCAACACACAAAGTAGGGAAACACACTTACAGACTCAAATTTTCGGGTAATCCGTCTTCAGGAGAAGACACCTACAACGTGCTTGGTCTCCCATTCTCTTTTCTCCTGAAGACGGATTACCCGAAAATTTGAGTCTGTAAGTGTGTTTCCCTACTTTGTGTGTTGCTCTTTGTTAATCTCGAACTCGTGTATATATATATATATATATATATATATCAATGATCAAACCACAATATGAAATTGGAAAACAAGACTAAGACCTTTCAACAATCTTTCAGTTGGGCTTTTGACTCTGACGAAGACCGCTTGTTACGGTTGAAAGATGTTAGTCTTGTTTTCCCATTTCATATTGTGGTTTGATCATTGATTGTTATTTCACGTGTTTATGTGAAATCCTTATACATATATATATGAGTTGACTGTCGCTCCTTCGTCAATTCACTTCTTCTTCTGAGGACGACCGTCATTACGGTCGAAATATTGAAAAGTGAGTCTTTGTTATGTTTCTGTCTATGTGCCACAGTTTATTTTAAGTATATATATGTATTGTTCATCTATGTAATGTACGTTTTGGGAACAGTACATTGTATAGGTGGTTTTCACATGTAATGTGAAAACATTCTTTCATTTGATAGGTTGGTGTGGAAATCACAACGAAATTATGTATGTTTATGGAAGTAATAGACCGTTATAAGCTAAGCCATTGTTGTTCAGTGTATGTTGCCACAGTAATAAAGTGGGTTATTTACCCTGTTGTAACTTGGAACCAGCGAAATGATCATAAATGGGGTAACTAATCTTAGTTACCACTTGGTGTGCATTATTCACGAAAAACTGTACATATGAAAGGTGATAGCAAGCTAAGTTTGTCAGTATGTCTGCTTCTGTCTACATAGTTTGTTAAATAAACAAAACAAGCTATTCGTTATTTAGTTTTTCTCTATTTGCCAAGCATAGTTAGTAGTTGCATAAAGAGAGTGAAAATCAATTAAATTAGATTTTAAAATATCCTCATGTAAACTTCTATTCATGTTCTCGTCTCCGCCTTAAACTCCCCCCCCCCCCCCCTTCCCACATATAATTTCGGGAATGTGAAAAGTGTGCTTTGCTTTAACCAAGGGACAATGAAGAATGCAGATTAGATAGGAGAGAGAGCAATAGAGTGGGAAAGAAACAGAGTGAAAGGAGAAATAGATGGACCCTAACCTCTCATACTACCCATTACTCTATCCCTCCCTTGCTTATTGTTTTTGACTTCTCTCAGCCTATCGTTTTTCTCCCCCTTTCCCTATTTGATTATTCTTTGTGAGAGCTCCTACCCTCCATTCTCACCCCCTATCACCCTGTTTTCCTCTTTCTCCAATTTCTAACTTCTCCCTGCTATCTCTGTCCTGTTCCCTCCCTCCTCTACTTATTTCTTTTAACCTCTCCCCCTCTGTCTGTTATCTCCACCGACCTCTCCCTACCTCTTTCTGTCCTTTCCTAATAATCATTTTTACTCCTTCACTATTACTCTATTTTTTTTCTTCATCCCTTTTACAACTTATTTACACCTGTGTATATCTCTGTCCCTCTTCCTCCCCCCTTCCCTGTATCTTTCTCATTCTCTCTGCCTTTTTCCCTTTCCCATCTATTTCCTATTCCTCCCTATTTTCCTCCCATTCTCTTTATAGTATAAGTTTTCATTATGAGGTACTGAGTTAGAAATTCGTTCTAACTCTAAATTTTTTATTTGGATGATATTGTGCACGCTGACCTCAAGCTTTATCCTGAGACTGTGGAATGTTAGGTACTATTTAAAGACCTATTCCAAATTTTACTTGCATACTTGCCTACAAGAATACTTACGAACTTGCCTGCTGAACTCTCTCTTTCCTTTGCTTATATTTTCATTTAATTTGTCTTGTCTTTAATTCTTTCGAAATGTCTACTCCTATATATTGGTTTTTACTGCTTCATTAATAGTGACAATGTTTTCTTATTGTTATTGAAGGATTTTCAGTCGAAATATTTAGTAAAAACAGTCAATTAGAAGAGAGTAAGAAGGAAATAATGGAGAGCGTTAAAAAATTTGAAAGGAAACTTGAAAATATTTTACAAGAGGTAATCAATATTTTACATTTCTTGCAAAAATCATTTGAACAGTGTTTTTCCTTTATTACAAAACAAAGTGACATTTTAAAAAAACCTGATGATAAATGGTTTCTTACCTTCATCTTATATTTTTTGTGCAAAAATGAAATTTTGTATGTTAACAGTGTTGACAAAAAATAAATCAGCGTTCTATTTTTTTTACTTTTCAATATATTATTAATATCATTAGGCTGTGAACTTATTGTTTTATTTATTGTTTTAGTATAGTCGTGAGAAAGAGCTTATTAAATCTTTACAAAACCAATTGATGAATGGAGGAGATTATGATGACCAGAAGCGCACTTCCATAAGGTCGCTCAATTATGAAATGGAAGACCTCGTTACTACAGAAGCTGATATTGGTAATTACTTTTTTTCATGGCTATGAATCACTTTTTTTTGTAAAAGAGATCTTTCGTTTCAGTGAATTTTTTTTTTAAAAAATTCGGAAATCATACGGTCGACTTTAAATAATACAATTTATGAACATTACAAAGTCTGTTGGTCCGTATATATTTGTTTGTCTACGAATTCCTATTGTTTCTGTTATTGTTATTTTCTGAAGTGGATTAACGCAGGTTATTTTTTTATTTGTATCCTGTTGTTTGTAACAGAGTAGTAATACATACCATAATACTTTTACCAGAGTGCAAAATGCTTTAAGTATTAGCAAAATTAATTTAAGAAAAAACAAATGTATTAACAAATATAAAATACAAAACACATTCTGAATTAGTAAAACAAATTAAATGAATAAAAGTCAATAGCTACCCTAAACCCATTTTTGAAATAACTAACCTGTGCCTCACAAATCCAATTAACAAAACATGAATATATTAAAACTATTAAATAATAAAGTCAGAAAAAAAGAACAACTTAAAAAAAATTAACCCCTGTAAAATTACATTAGAATAGTAAATAGTAGTTTAGGAATTGAGTGGATGAGCATCTCGACAATCTTCAAGAGCCATTCATCTTATAGAAATTACAGGAATGTTTTACTGTCTAGACCTGGATGGCTTATTTTTAAAAGTCCATTGAAGTTAAACTAACAATAAAGCAAGTTTATGTGAAGAAAACCATCATTTTATCATGTTTAAAACATCTTTTGTAATTCAAGCACGCGGGATAAAACTTTTGTTCTGGATAACTTCTTAGTTTGTGTGCAGTATCAAGGATTCGTTTTGATTTTCTTAGACTATACCATAAAGTACTAGATAAGCGATTTGTTAATGGTCTTGATTTTCCATAATTAACGATATTAAGACATTGTTCCAGCGCTATTTTGAATTCGGATGACAGATATTTTGTAACCAATAAATAGTTGCCTAAGCAAAAAAATAATGAGAAACTAATATATCTACATTCAGTTCTTTTTCATATCTTTTGTATGTTCAGTAATAGTTTAAATTCTACGAAACTTGAGTTTCTTGTAAATACAAATTAATTACATAAAAAATATAGTTTCCAGTTGTACCATCAAGTAACTACGATAACATAAAATTGATTAATTATATCATTTTTGTGAACGAATGCAAAAAAACGAACGAATGCAATTAATAACTAATTTTGCTTGTTATGTAATGCCTATTGATTCGTCTATTTGAAGAGCAAAGTTTAATTTGAAAGGTTTTTACAATATTTTCTTCAGTATTTTTTAACATGATTTTAATTATGTTTTGAATTGTGTTACTTGGAGTGAAATTGTACAAATATCTATTCAACAGTCATGTTCGTCATAATTTCTTCAGTCAACTTATTAGGGTTTTTCAATTAATTTGACTAATTAATTCATAAGAAGCTATCTGACCTTTTTCAGACATGCACCTGTTTTTCTAGACAAACGGGAAAACAAACGAGATTGCCAAACGAGATGGCGTTTGGCATTTGAGGCACCGTTTAGGTACTCACTGTTAACTTATTAAAATTGTTATGAAAAACTTTCGTACGGATTCTTTATCCATGCCTACAGTATCAGTAATCGCACGCATACATAACCGACGGTGACGGTCACATCAAATCAGATTACCAATTTCTTCTGTGCTGTCATTCGTTTTTGACGTGGAAGGGTGACGCGGCTTCAATAATCTTGTCTTCTTAGTCTTGTTGAAAAAACTTAAACCATTCAAAAACGTATGCACTCGATAAACTTTCATTAACATATATCTTTTAAAATCATAAGTTTCTGTAGCGGTATGTCCGAGTTTCATGTAATTTGCACAACTCTGCTTTATTGTTACACGTAAAGTTTTTCTAGTGAAAGAAAAAACACAAGTCTAATTAAAACGAAGTCAACGACTGTAATGATTTGTGTGCAGAGTTGGAGGTACTACATTCGAAAGAGAGGGTTTTAAGACAAGCAGCTATCGGTCCCTGGTGTTAAAAATTGCCATAAAATATATATTGGTCAAACTGGTAAATCATTAAAGACACATGTAAAACAACACCAATACAACGTAAGTAGACAGGAAAAAAGTAGTGCCTTATTCTTGCATATAAAAAATGAAACTCATCATATTGATTGGACAGGAGCTAAATTTATTACCTATATAAAATCAATGTTGTTAAGAAATAAAATTGAATCGTCTCTAATTAAATTTAATAGATCAAATATTATAAACATAAGTAATGGTCTTTTCAAACTTGATACTTTCGTTACGAGGGCAATAGTCTCTTCTAAGAGGGTTGACAGCTAGCGGATAGTTTTTTACTCTTTCTTACTGTACTCCTTTGTTTCCCCAAACATCCCTTTCTGGACATTAGTCCTTTCCTGCGCTTTCACTCTTTTAAAATACCTCTCTTCCCTCCCACTCTTCTCAACCCCTCACCAGATGTTTTCTGCATCTAGTGTTTCAGTTGGGTTTTTGACTCTGACGAAGACCGCTTGTTACGGTTGAAAGATCTTAGTCTTGTTTTCCCATTTCTTATTGTGGTTTGATCATTGATTGTTATTTCACATGTTTATGTGAAATCTTTATATATATATATATATATATTGTTTGTGTTTTGCTATGTACAAAATAAATTATTTTACATTTGGAATGATATATATAGTTTATTATGACAATAAATATTGTGACATTGGATATGCTTAGAAACATGTGAATGTCAGATACCAGTTGGTAGTGAAGAAAGAAGAACTGAAACAATTAGAATTGCAGATGAAAAGCAAGGATGAGGAAAATTTGATGGTGGAAGAAATGGAGAAAGTGAAATTGAGATTGAATTACGAGGAGAGTTGTTTGCAGGATTACAAAAATGAAATATTCAACAGTAACTTGAAACTCAAGCAGATTAAAACTGTGGTGAGTTGGTTGGGTGAGGGAATATATTGAGTAAAGGTAGTTGTACCAAACATTCGTTATAAACCTTTCGTAATTGGATTTTGTAAAGGCACTGTGATGGGTGGTATTAAATGATTCTCTCCTCCCCCTGAAGTAAAAGAGGTACAGAACTGAAATTTATATAAATAATTGTGGTTTATGTTTACAAATTTAAATTTATAGAATTCAAATAGATTGATTTTTCCATGCGCTTCACGTGCAGCTGTCTCGTTTTAAGTAGGATAGTAGAAACAATGTAACGTGTGATGTCCTCACTACTGTTCGGTGACATCCTATGGTCGAAGATAACTTGAATTCCAAGGGAAGAGAGGTACAGTTAAGCCGTAAAGTCCCCAGGCTGCGTTGGTGTCTTCATTATGTTTTCTATAAAGAAATTAATCTTGGTCAGCAAATCACGCGAAGCAAGCTGGGAGTGAGAGTATTTTTGATTTGTGATTTTGTTTCAGTATAAGATTTCTTTTGTGAAGACATTACCTGCTGTGTCGTGGTGCGTGATGCTATATTTTTTCACAATAGAGCACCCTACATGAAGACTCTTCAGCTTAAAGCCTACTGAATGACAACAGGATTGATTTTTTCTGAAACAACGAGTGACTCTGCTATGCACATGAACCTAAGGTCTGTGGGCATGAGTTCAAAATCATGAAGGGTCGAGTTGAAGGTCTAATGCTGCAGGAATCCATAATTGTCATTTTCTTTGTCTCTTTTTGGAAGAGGATGTCAAAATATGTACATATTCAGAACATAAGTAACGATGCTGGACTCTTTGAGTTTCTTCTATCTAAATACGAGCTGATGGGAGATGCATGAAGAACAAGTTTATTTAATTTGACATTTAAACTAGCAAGTCAAGTATTTAAACTAACAAGCATTTAATTTCTGTTCCTATTTTGAATAACTCTATGTATGAACGAAGTATAATTCAAAGCAGTGTAATGTTTGCTAAGTAATGGAGGTACTAATGGACGCCGGAGGATAGAGGGCCTAAGTTTTGTTTAAGACGTAATGACTAATATAATGGAACGATATCTGACAACAGAAACTGACAGGTGTAATGTATGCACACCTAAACTGATTTCATACCACTCTTCTAATTAGTACTTAAAACGAATGTCTTTTCACCTCTCGTGTGCTCCTTCAACCTTTGTTACTCTTAATGACAGGATTATGATCTTAGTCCGTTTATGAATTTCTTCATATTAACCAAAAAATTCATCCAAGAAGTTATTCATGCTCTGATGGATAGTGATAATTCGAAACATGTTTATTATAGGAAATATACTTTACTATGTAGGAGAAGTAACTAGAGTGTTATTTAGAAATATTGAGAAACTTGTTAGGAAACAAGTGTCAGTTAGATTTGGTGTCATTTTCAATAATTAAGCAATAATTAAGATTGAGTCCTTTAGAATTTTCGCGAATAATTATGTGAAGGTCACTGCGCTTACCAATGGAAGGCCTTTGATTATTTATAAACAAGCTCAGCATTGTGGAAACCAACCCCACATTCAAAGCATCATATTCTATACAGTCCAAAAGACATATGCAGTTACAAATGCAGGAAGAATTGTGAATGTGTGATTGTTAAGAAAAGAAGTAAAGATATGAACAGAATTAAGTGTAGGGCAATGAAACAACCACACTGTGAAGTATACGAGGAAGAGGGAAGTACTGGAATAAACTTCTTAATTTCCTGCCATATGCACGGGCACGAGAAAAAAAATGTGTATTACAACGATTTTCGTATTACACGAAAAAAAATGTGTATTGCAAGAAAGATCGGATTGACATCCTGAAAGGAAATAAGCTATTTGACACTTCGTGGGTAAAAAAAATAATGGAACATGACATTTAAAAGGACATAAGGAAAATGTCTAACTTATTTTCAGTATTGAGCCGAATGTTCCTATAAAATGGGAAAAGGATGATAAGGACTCTTTGTTGAAGCGTCGTCATTAAAATGTTAGAAATAAGTAGGCCATGATTATAGAAAATTAGTGTAAAAAGGGAGGATTGAAGTTCTCAATTCTAGGAAATGTCGGAGGCGTTTTGATAATTTGTTTTTTTAGTTTACCATAAGTAAAGTATAATAATCATGAAAATTTTTGATCTCGTGATTTTGACAGATTTACGAGGTGTGTAAATAAAGTAGTGAGACTGGCAAAGTCGCTTTATGAATCTGAACCAGTATGAATCTGAACTCGCCACAGTCATTTGTTTGTCCGTAGCGTTGGTTTTCGTGAAATGGTTTTTTCTTGAGCGTTTTAAAAATGAGTGACCTCAAAGTTGAGCAGTGGTGTGCAATCAAATTTTGCTTCAGACTTGGACATAATGCAACCGAAACTTTTGAAAAACTTCAGGAGGCCTACGGAGAACGTGTTTTATCAAGGGCACAGGTTTTTCGGTGGTTTAAGGAATTTTCAGAGGGAAGAGAGTCGATTGAAGATGAACCACGAAGCGGAAGGCCTTCAAGTGCAAACACCGATGAAAATGTCAACAGAGTACGGAACCTTGTGCGTTCAGATCACGCTTGACAGCCAGAATGAGTGAGGTCCTTGAAAGACTTCGAAAAAGAGTCCTTCGTGTGCTGCCAAACATCAAAGACAAGTGGGTGTTGCATCACGACAACGCGCTCTGTCACACTGCCATCTCAATAAACGAGTTTTTGGCCAGTAAAAACATTCCTGTTGCTCCTCAGCCTCCTTATTCACCAGACTTGAGTCCTTGTGACTTTTTCCTCTTCCCGAGATTGAAAAATCACCTCAAGGGAACTCATTTCGGGACACTACAAAACATACAAACTGCTGTAACCGACCAGCTGAAGGCCATTCCAGAATCCGAGTTCCAGCAGTGCTACAATGATTGGAAGGACCGTCTCCAGCGCTGTGTGGCTTCCGAAGGGAACTATTTTGAAGGTGACAATATCACATTGTAATTATATTTGAATAGAAAATTTAAAAAAAATCAGTCTCACTACTTTATTTACACACCTCGTACGTTTTGAGGTCCCCAAAGTCCTTTTAACGTTTTTTCGATAATGTCTATGTGTGGGTATGTTTCCAAAAGTTTGTGGGCACGCTGCAGTCTACACCACAGACGTTTGATGGATCAAATTTAGACAAAAAAAAAAAAGGGTCTTGTAGATGTGCCCTATTATTTGGGGGTAATATTGCATGATGGGAAAGTCACTTTTTTTTGGCCAAATTTGCTTTAAACCTTTTTTCTTCTAAACTATTACGGTAATGGAAGAAACATGAAACGAAAAAATGATTAGATTTTTGAAATAATGTAAATTTAGTTTATTTGATAAAATAATAATTTGATATATGATTGAATCTGTAAGCTTGTGAGGAAGATACAAGCCATACAGTTTGACGGATCAAAATGAAATGAAACCTAAAAACAGCGCTTTGTGTGGGAATGAATGGAGGGATTTTTTTTTCAAAATTACATTAACTAAAACCAAAAGGGAGGGCATTATGACATATTGTATGATTTCAGAAAATATTTTAACGCTAAACGTCTAATTATAGAACAGTGATATTTTACCAACATTTCATCACAAAAGTAGTAATTTATAATAAAAGTGCATAAAATTCGATTGCCGCAAAGGGCATCAATATACCTGAAAATTTATCATAATGGTTCATCTGCTGTACTTGTTGGATTTGTTTACATTGTCTTAGACATTTTTCAAGTGAATTTGAAATAAAATTAATATTTAGAAGTTTATTAAAACATTTGAAATATTTTAATGAGTTAATATGAGTTTGTAAACTATTTGGAAATGTTTGGAGCCATACAAAAATCTTGTGAGTCTTGGATATTTTTGCGCTACAGCTTCAGCTTTCACAAGAGTGAAAATGGCAATTAAAATTAAGAAGGAAAAAGTGAGGACATACGAACATACATTTGAATATAATGCTATATCTTCAAAGGGGAAATTTAAAAATATATGCACTACATGTATTAGAAATTTATCTACTTAACTGCTATGAATAGAACCTGTATTTGACATCATTTTAAGAATGCAAACTCTTTTTCTAGAAGAACTAGAATCCATTGGTCACATTATATCTGAATGAAAACTAATTGCCTTGTAGAGAATGAAATAATACCCAAAACTAATTAAAATCAATGATACTTCTCTATAAACATTTATGAAAGTTATTAAAGAATTTAAAATCTGAAGTTGAATTTGGTGACAACAATGGGATGTACAATATGATAGGTATGATCTCGGAGTGTACAGGTCCTATGAGATTTATCCCCCGATTAATAATTTTAATAACATGACAGATTAATTAATGATTTTAACTTTTTTATAGCTGATAAAATGATTGTAGCCACATATAAACAAATTATATATTATTGATTAAAATGTATATATAGCCACATTAAAATGAAATAAAAAGTAAGTTGGTTGTCAGCCAACTGAGTTAGGTATTGTTTTTACTTGTAATAAAATTTGTGTATGCCACTCCAAATTTTGTATTATACCTTGTATAATTATAAGATTTATTTTTTTCACTTAATTGTAACTATTTATATGTTTTCTACAAAGTTGTGGTAAATTGGGGAAAACAAGGACTGAATAAATCTACTAAACTACTTGATATAAGACTCAATAATTACAACGACTATGTAATCGTTTAAATAAGCATGTGAAATTTGAATATGTATTTAATAAAATTGTTGGCGGCTCTTTATTATGGAGGGTATCCAATACGTCATTGGATTACATATAATTGTACATGTAATCAATGTAATTTCCCTTACATGGGAATAAGCACTGACTGATCTGTGCTTATCTCTGTTATACTCCGTAATGACGGGTTTTATGTCTATTAGAGGTTTTAAAGTGTATTAATTGTGTTTCTATTTACAGGAAGGCAAGCTCCTACATGAATTCAACCTGATGTTAATGAGTATTACCCCTGAAGTCCCAGAATTGTTCAATGCTGGTGTGAACGACTTTGAAGATTTAAAGAAGGATTGCATGAAGAGTACGGACATTTGTACCTCTGTCTTTGAAAAGTTATCGCAGACTTGTTCTCAATTAAAGGAGGATATTCAGTCTGAGAAAGAGGTGAATATCTGACATATTAGAAGGCTAGTTATTGATTCTTTAATTTCTATGTTGCTAGATCTTGCAGTTATTTATTAATTTATATATTTATTGTAGTATACGGTTGTTGGTTCCACATACATTACTATGTACATTATTGGTGGAAGTCACTGGTCTGGGAAACAGGTCAGCTGTGGGTCTTTTTTCAGTAATCTTAAAAACCTGACTACTCGGTTGATTCTGTAATGAAGAGTCCTAAAGTTTGGTAATTTCATTGACTCTGTAATGTTGAAAGAAATATAAATCCTTTCCAATATTTTTCTTTCCATCCTTACAAATAGTACACATTTTTAGCCTTGGAAGGTTTTAATATATTATGGTAATTCTACTAATTTATGAAGGGAATAAAAGTTCATTATTTAATTTGCTGTATTCCTACAGTGTGTGCCATATTTTGTATTTAGCGTTCAAAATAATTTGTAATTTTTCTTTTTCTGTTATCCAGGAGGTTTGTAAATGTGAACATTTATATAAAGAACTGGAACTTAAAAGGAAAGCACTGAAGGAAATTCAGGAGTCTACGAAAGAACAAGAAGAAAAGGCGAAACAAGTGAGCTTCCGTATTTCATTTGTTATAATTATTTTGCTTTTATTTCTTTACCTATCCTTGCCTCCATCCCTCCTTTCTTTCAAGACCACCGACCAGTCGTAGTCTGCCTGCGGAGCGACTCATTTCTATTCTCCTGATGACGAGATCTTCGAAATATAGTAGTGAGTTTCTGTTTCATTTCTGTGTGTTCTTTATGTCAATGTAGTTTATTTAGTTTGTGGAATAGTTTCATTTAATTGGTTATATATATATATATATTTATTATTTATTATTTTTCATTGTAAAATAATTTGTAATGTAATACTTATTTTTCTGTTTCAAAATTTATACTTCTGCCTATGAAAAAGGTATTTTAAATAAAAACCGAAACGTTGGCAATGGCAATTTAATTTGAACCTGAAGAACTGACCGAGTCCCGATAAACTATAGTTTTGTTTCTATTCCATGGTCGATATTTTATCAATATTTATATATATATATAGGTGTATAATGTAATCGGGATTCGGTCAATTTTCCAGGATCAAAATCAAACTCTCAATGCCATTGGCATTGATATATTATTGAATTATATATATATATATATATATATAATAAATTCAAAACGAAGGAAACACACATAAAGACACAGACATAACTCACATCGATATTTCGACCATCGTCGTCATCAGGAGGTGTGAAGAGCGAAGAGTCCCGCAGGAAGGCAAGGCGGCGACTCATTTTATTTAAAAAAGTCCGCTGGACCGTTTCTTTTAATTGTATATATATTATATATAAAAAAAAAGATTTCACATAAACACGTGAAATAACAATCAATGATGAAACCACAATAAGAAATGGGAAAACAAGACTAAGATCTTTCAACCGTAACAAGGGGTCTTCGTCAGACTCACTTTTCAATATTACGACCGCCATTACGGTCGAAATATTGAAATCACACTGAAAAAATATTGACCCTGGGTCTCCAACCTTCTCTGAACCAGTGAGCTTGGTTTCCCTCTCTTATCTCTCCTGAAGACGGTTCAAACCGAAAATTAGAGTGTGTGTGTGTGTGTGTGTGTGTATGTGTGTGTGTGTGTGTGAAGTATAAAAAACATGGAAAGACGAATACAGAAATAAAAGCTCCAGACCTTTCACTTTATGCCATCAGAGATCAAAAAAAGTAAAAAAAAACTTTTTACCTTTGTACTTTGTTTGCTTTCTGATGACAAAGAGTGTGCTTTCTGATGACAAAGAGTGAAAGGCCTCAGAGCATTTATTATTATTATTTTCCTTTTTCCTTGTGGTTTTATACTTGATTGATTGCGTAATGTGTTTACAGTGATTCTTCACACTGAAGACGGAAGTTTGACGGCCAGTGTCATGTCTTCATTTAAATTAGACAGTTGTTATTAAAATCTACAGACTATATATTTCTTGTAAAAAATTCTTTAATGTAATACTTGGTTTTTCTGTTTCAAAATGTTGTACTTCTTCCTTTAAACTGCAATAATGTCTATATATGTATTGGGGAAATTATTATCCTCCCATAAAAAAACCGGTAATGAGATTAGGACAGATTAGGCTGTGGTATACGTACAAAGAAATATATCTTCATGAAGAATGAACTAAAGGTTTAGACGGGTGAAACATCGAAATATTTACACAGTATGACAAGTTCATAATGTCTACGTATAAATTCACAGAAAGAAAACACAAAAGAATCAACAATGACTTCCGTCATTATCAGGAGTAGTAACTTTGTGTTACTTTTGGTCGCTTTGAAGGTAAACCATTACAGAGGAGTGCCCCTCACTGAACAACCCTTGCAGTTAGGTTGCAAAACAGAGGGAAACATATTGAAAAAAAAAATTCAACGAAAAAACTAAATAAAAATAATAAAATTTAATACAAATATAATTTATTTCACCATATTAATTTCATTTTATTATTTGTTACAGGAATTGAATTCCTTCGAAAAAGATAGTCTTGAAGAAGAAATAAATCACTTGTCAAGTTATTTGGAACAGTTGAAAATTGAAAAAAAAAAGATTCTTAGCAACTTGGATGAATATAAAAAAATGTAAGAGTTATCACATTAGTTGAATATGATTTAAAGTGTATTTGATGAAACTGATTAAAGTGTATTGGTGACAACTAATTATCTCATTTTTCAGTCTTCAGCATAATGAATGTGTTTTAAAAAAGAACACTGAGACGGTAAGACGGAAGAAGGAAATACTCCACAAAGTATTCAACAAGTGGCTTCAGGATATACAAGATGTAATTATCATTCATTTTTACTTTTTATTATAACGCTTCTCTGAACAGGACATGATTTTCTTGAAAAGACAACCTCATTGGTCAAAAACTATGACAGCTCCTTTACAAAAGAAATACTTTTGTAAAGCAGTATTGAGGTTTTAAAACCTAATATTTATTTTTTATTTGAAAAATATTTTTAGTTCAACTTGAATAGGAGCTGGATATGAACCTCCTTAAGTCATATTAGTACGAATGACGACCTTATACATAAGGTCTTTGATTGCGTTTGGAGTCTCTTGGATCTCAACATTTCCATGCTATATATAATATTCCTGCTTTCCGATATTATTTGTTTGAATGCTATTCACGATTTCAATATACACAGATATGTACTTTCTATTTGTAACAAAATTATTTTTAATCAATGTTTATGACTTCATTTAATTTCAGATTTTCAAGAGCTTAGAAGAAATTTAAAGAGAAGTTGGTGCAGTTCTACTTTAAACAAAATTTACTTCAACAATTATTTTTACGATGATTTTCTATGAAACTTTTCCAAAAATTGTGGTACTGGTAAATAATGTGATTAAAATGTCATTTATATTTGCATGAAATTAATAACAACTTTTACAATTAATAAATTTAACCAATATTTGTTTACAAAAATCCTTGTGTATTTATAAATAATTCATTACTTGTGGTGTTGTTATTTCTTATCTAGATATTCCTTTCTTAGTGTCATGTAAAGTTTTAACAAATAAACATAAGAGTGTATGATTAGGGATAGTGATAGTCGAGGTGAATCACTAGAAACTCTATATTAGTTTCAATATATTGGGTTCGGCTTAGTTCTGTTATTTTTACTATACGTAGTTTGAAAATCATGAATTGTTTCTTGTCGTACGCCTTTTATGGAAGCCTATCCACTGGTATTGTAGGTTGGAGTAAAAATTGTATGCACACCACCCTGACCAGAAGACATACTTGTATTTGGTTGGACCCGTATTTTTTGATATGAGGATTATAAAATAAGACAAACAAAATTCTGTGAAAATGAACTTTTTGAAAACAGTGTTTTTCTGAATATCTCTTCGTACATTCAAGACTAAAAATACTGCCAACTTTGTCAATCTCATTAATAATATTTTATGGCTTATAATGTAATATGTTTCTACTTTTGTTAAATGACTATATTGGCCATGATCCTTGTGTGTAGTGTTCTTCGAAGAGGATAGTAACCTGTTAGCGATGAGCCTGTACCATGTCAGGCACTCATTCTAGATCCTTACTCTAATAATAATTGAGTGAAATAAAATTTAGGACTCCCAATGTAGAATCAACACAAGTCATGCCGTTTACGCGAATGTCAAAATAGAATTTTGACAGGTGCGGAAAAACCCTATTCTTTTTGGCTAATGTTGCATTAAGGAAACCTTGCGATTTGTACTTACATCAAGACAAGTATTAATTTTTTTTCTACTCTTCAAATTTTGCATCAGTATTGCATTTATGTGAGGAATTAAACAAAGTTCCTGAATTTTAATTACTTTAAGGGGCACTATAACACAAAAACTATTAAGTTTTTTCCACCTTTAAACGGATTTATTTTCTTTAATTTTCTAAAACCTCTAAAAGAAATATAAGTAACTGATTAGAAATAATGCTATTAATCAATATCAGTAATGTATTGAATTTATTTACCATATCGTATTGAATTGATTTACATTTTTTATTTTGATTATATTAATTATATTTTGTTTTAATTTTTAATTTGTTTTGGTACCTAGTTTCTACTAAATTCACTACTATGTACTACTAAGTTGACAGAAAGAATACCATACAAGAAATTACCCATTAATATATTCGGTCTGCGTCGTCATCAGGTTGAAGGATGTGTGAGCCACTTCGAAGACATCTCACGCCGTGAGAAGCAAGGATTGAAGTCTATCTCATTCAAGAGACACTCAGTCAGGGTAGCCATTTTTGGAGAGAGGGGAGGCAAGATAAATATAATAAATAAAAATAATGAAGATACATTTTTTAGTGCTTAAATTAAATTAAATTACATTTTTAAGAAAGTGTTTCCGCATGAAGGCTCCATAACCTATTCATACCAGTTCCACGAGACTCAGTTTCAATGCAGATTCCTGATTCAAACAGAATTTAAGAAGAATCACTTATTTGTCTCCAGGGTGTAACGGCTATAAATACATTCGTTTTTTATTTTTTTTCCATTATTTATTTATTTGTTTTTTGGCATTTACTTTTTTTTTAAATCAGATTCTTGATTTATTTTGCTTTGCATTTATTACTTTACTGTAAGTAAAATATAGTAATGTTGAAAACATTTGATTTTGACAGATTTAAATCTTTTAAGAGTCCCCCAGGTTTGAGTTGTGACGTTTTTTCGATCAAGTGTGAATGTAGGTGAATGAATGGGGTGTGTAACCAAGTTCGTGGGAACTACGAACCATACCGTTTAATGGATTAAGTTCAAATTTTAACAAAAATTGGGTTCTATAATGTATATGTGCCCTATTGTTTTTGGGAGATATTGCATAATATGGACACATACAGTTCACACCAATTGACGGATTGTAATAAAATTCTACCCCAAAAAAAAACACCTTATAAATGCATGTTATAGAATAAGCGCATTTGATAAAAGCCGAATACTTTTTTTGTTGTGATTCCATGGATGGAAGGGGGGGGGGGGAGTGTGATAAATTTTATGATTTCAAAAAATGTTTTTTACTCTTAACTGCTAACTATGGAACAACGAAAATGTTGTCAACAATCAACTTAAAATTTGTTAGCAATAGTAAAGAATTAATACATTTCGATGGTCACATACAGAGAATAGTGCTATAAAAACTGAAAACTCATCTTAGAATAATGGATCACCAGCTCTACTTGTTTGTTTTATGTTGACAGTTATTCTGAGCTGCATCCAGTTAAGCGGAATTGTTAGTTTTTAGTTATAGGTTTAATAAAAAAGAAATAGAAAAATTAAATTCTTAGAAATAGCTTTATATTATATGTAAAAGAATAAAATCTTAAAACTAAAAAGAAAAGCAAAGATCATAAACCATATGATATTTTCCGGAGTGTGATGGATTGTTGTCTAGCCAAAGTTTTGTAATCAATGTACGTGTTGAATCTTTCAAAAACTTTTAATGTTAGATATATAATTCTGGTTTACGAATACACGAAGGTAATATTTTTCTTAATATTTGAGAGTTAACATCTTTTTCAAGAGTTGTAATCTTATTATGAACGTTTGTATGAAGCTCTACAATAGATGTCTTGTCTTATTCATGTCATCTCGATAAGCAATGATTAATGTATGTCAAGTCTGATTCTATCCATTTCTTTATTGGCAGAATATACTAACATCAGTTAAGTAACAAGTGTTTCTTACTGGCTGACAGAGGTCAGAGCACTTTTCGCTGGTTCCTGGGAAGATGTCGCTAGGATTTTCATAATCAAGATCAAAAATTTCGATAATTTGCTCAAAACTGATAATTCGATTAAAAACTATGTATGTGATTACTGAATACTAATCTATATTAATAAAATAATGATTTTGTCTGTACATTGCTTAGAACTGACTCATTTCAAGTTTTCTTTACGTTTCATACATTGGAGAAAACGAATTCACCCTTAGAAAAATGTTTGTCGGTTTGTCCGCAAAATATTGTCACAAGTAAACTCAGCCAGCACAAGACATATCAAGTTAAAACTATTACAGTATATTTGTGTTTGTCTAACTTAAAATATAGGCTCTGAATTGATTGGAAATTCAACTTAGAAGTGAAGTTGTGGACGATTAAAGCAAAAATGTTTGTCACAAGTAAACTCAGCCACCATGAGACTAAGGATGCTGAAACTTTGACACTAGATTTGTGTATGCCTAACTTAAAATATAGGCTCTAAATAGATTGATAATTCAGTGAAGAAGGGAAGTTATGGGGCTGTAAGCTGTTTTTGCTAATTTCACAGACAAGTTTATTTTGAAAATACACAGGTGTGGCAAGTAGGTATTAGTTGATTTTAATTTCATTTGTGTATTTGAATATATTGCGTATTTGAGATCATTAAAAAGATGTTTCCCAGAGTTGAAAATGTACTATCTATTCAGAATAAATAGTTTTGTGAACGAGCGATTCATAGCTCTTAATATGAACAGGCAGGAAAAATCAACAAACAAGTTCTTACACTATATTATGCCGAGGAAAGAGCTTGTAAGCGTGCTTACTGGTTAAGGCGCATGTAAGTAAATATTCCTAACCTCGCATCAATAAACTTCAAAGCTCTTTATCAATTTAACTACTTTTTCATTTATTCACAAATGGAATAATTCATTAGCTAGATTGATTTTAAATCAATTGAAGCTATCTTTATTAATAATCATTTTGATAAAATTTCGACTCAGACTTCTTTGGCCTCATTCACCCCTCTAGCCATTTCCCACAATGCCATTCCCCCCTCCTCATCTTCTTTCCAAGGTAGTATATAAATTTTTACAACTGTACATTGATTATATTTATAACCTAATGTTACAAATGAAATCCTAATGGATATATAAAATATTAATTCAATCAATTTTTTTTTTAAAATTATAATTACGAGGTCATAACCTATAATAGCTTTCCTCATTCAGTAAACTTGCTGTGGTCACAATTCAACCCCTGAAGATCCAAAATTCACCCCCATTGAGAACCCCTGTATTAACAAAAATGTGAATATTCATCATGCTTCTGTTTTCTTGACCCAATATTCATATACTATAAGATTTTTGAAGGTTTTCAAAACAGGTAGCACACTACCTTGTAAAGGGAGTGATGAGAAAGCAGTTGATTATCTGAATTTCTTGACAATGAATTTCTTTCTCCTGGACTGCCTGCTCATGAGTAAAAACTTCAAGTAGGAGCACCAATCATGCTGCAATTTAGTGACAGTAACAAATTTCATGTTACGATACGTGAGTGCCCCAAAACTGTGCAACGGGACACGACTCTGAGTTCGGCATTTGCTTAACACTGTACTAATAATGGTATTTTCTACTATTCTATAATTTCTAATGGTATTTTGGAGTACCAAGTATAATAGAATTTTTGATTTCGTCAAAGAAGGGTACGTTTGCTGTGTATTATATATAACTCTAAACTTTTTTTTAATTTAATATTTGCTTAATATAAACACTGTTAATAAAGTAAGGTATGGAACCAGAGTAGTCCAGTGGCTTGCGTGCTTGCCGATGACAGTATTGCAAATGTATTATAAATAAAAGTAACAAACAAACATTCTTGAATTTGAAATGTGAATAATATAAAAAATGGTATTAAAGTAAAGGCATCCAGCCAGGGTAGCCAGTGGCTTGCTTACTCGCCGATGACAGTAGTGCAAATATATTATAAATAAATGTAACAAAAACATTTTTTTTAAATTTAATATTTGCATAATATAAACACTGGTAATAAAGTAAGGTATGGGAGCAGAGTTGCCCAGTGGCTTACATGCTCGCTGTTGACAGTAGCACAAGTATATCTATATAAATAAAAGAAAGGTTTCGTCTGTACATTGCTTAGAACTGACTCATTTCAAGTTTTCTTTACGTTTCATACTTTAGAAAAGCCGTATGTACCCTTAATAATTTCTGTCTGTCGGTTTATCGGTTTGACCGCAAAATATTGTCACCAGTAAACTCAGGCACCTTAACACATATCAAGCTGAAACTTTGATTATCTGAAATGAAAATCGCTATGAAGCGATGTTATGAACTTTTAAGCCGTGTTTGGCTAACTACACAGACATGGTTATTTTGAAAATATACAGGTGTAGCAATTAGGTATTGTTAGTTGATTTTAATTTCATTTGTGTACATGAATATATTGCGTATTTGAGCTTATTGACAAGGTGTTTCCCAGAGTTGAAGATGTACTATCTATTCAGAATAAATGGCTTTGTGAACCAGCAACGCTCAAACCTTAGTAATGAACGGGCAGGAAAAATCAAACAAAGAAGTTCTTACGCTTTAGCAAGCCGAATATTGAACTTACAAGTCAGTATAGAGAGTGACTAGTAATGAGGAAATAGTTCATTATCCAACTGAATTTCTTGAATCCGTAACTGCTCCTGGACTGCCTGCTCATGAGTAAAAACTTGAGGACCACCAACATGCTGCGATTTAGTATCAGTAACAAATTTCATGTTACGAAACTTGAGTGCCCCGGGAAATGTGCAATGGGTCACGCTCGTGTTCGTGCTCTGCACAGGTATGCCATAGAGGCGGACATTATGACTGGTGTGGTATTGGGGAGTCTGTGTGTATACCTCGCATACCATTGATTCCGAGCCACTATCCGTTTTCGTTCAAACGATTGCAAAGTGCCGTCAGATTCTGTTTAACAATGACGTTGACTAATTTGCAAGGGGAAACTTTATCTCACGCAGGAATTGAAGTGAGTGAGACCAAGTTTTTCTCAAATGGTCAACTGTAGTTTGCTTGCTCAAGAGTCAGAGGTTCCAACTCTTTGTTCTTTCATGAACCGGAAGTACATACATCTAATGTGGTGTATAAAGCATTTGCTTGACACTGTACTAATAATAGTATTTTCTACTAATCCATAATTTCTAATGGTATTTTGGAATACCAAGTGCAATCGAATATTTGATTCCGTCAAAGACGGGTGGGTTTGCTAGTAATTAATATAACGATTGGAATTTTTACTTCAATGTAATATAAATGTAATTTGCTGACTGATGAATTCTAGGAAAATTAGTTTGCTTAAAGTAAATGAATACATTAGAATACAATAAAAGTTATTTGAAATCAGAAATTAAAGCAGAGTAATAATTTTTAATTAAAGCACCTAATATTCTTGTATATGGCATATACATATTGCTGAATTAACTCAGAGGAGTTCCTTCATTAATCAGCATAGCTTTGATATTTGTAGGACCAATTGCCCCAGAAAGAAATGTTATTAGTTTAACTAAGATCGATAAAATAAACCCTAATTGTTAAAATCAATGCTTGAAAATCAACTACACGTAGGAGTCTACTCTCGGACTGAGATTTTCGAAGGAATTGCTAAGAGTGTTTTTAATTATTGAACAGTTTTTTTGATGTATAAAATAATTCTGATGTAACATATTAGGGTATTTTTCGGGAATATGGTGTATTAGTGGAAGATGTGGTTAACCTGTTTATTTGGATGCATTCTTATCAGTTCGTTAAGATTTTGTTTTGGGCTGTCTTTTTGTCCTTTATGGACTAAATGAATTTCTTTTTTTTTATTTGTGTAATATTTTTTTTTGATTTGTGTTGCATGTAGTAATCAATATGGATTGACCTTGCTTGAAAGTTGATTTCAAGCATCTTTCCTTTAGGTTTTTGTTTTTTTTTTCTTTAAGTCGCCTTTTTTGTCCTCTATTACAATATCCAAGTGTCAAACTTGTTCTAACTGTCTTAATATAGACTGTTCCCTGCATTGGTGATACAATCCAATATTCAGGATTGAGCTCTCCGCTCTTCGGAATCTGCTTGTTATTTCTTCTATAAATGGAGAATGGTTTCCACGCGTGGTTTGAAGATCAAATTTGCTGAAGGCGAAAAAGTTCTATGTTATGAACCAGACCCTGCCAAAACTAAAGTTTTATACGACTCAAAGGTATTCAATTATCTACTGAAGATGTCTAATTGACCTAGAATTGTGAAAAAGTTTTGATGAGTGATTTCGATTTTTGTTGATTTTATGGTTTTATATGAAGAAGTGACACAATTGTTTATTATAATAAATATTTTTTCGTATCAGTAGCTGCAAATACTTTTTGTTTTCAGAAATGAGTGTAATAATATTTCTGAGACAAACAGGTTATTAATCTCTTAGGAATAAATTTTACAAATGGCGTAATTAATATAGTGTAATGAGGACCAATTAATTTATCAATATTTATCCCGTCTATTGAGTCTAATTTAGTTAATTGAGTATCAAATTAGATTAAATTTGTCATTGTAAAACTTTTGGTCAGGTATTTTAATGAGTAGTACATTTTTTATGCATCATTCTTGAAAGTGAATTGCTGGTATTAAAGTGACTTAAAAAGGTGTTTGTAATGTAATGCAGTAATTGAATTTACCTATGTATTATTTGTTGTATACTAACCCTACTTTTTAAGATTTGAATAGATTATAAAGTGCCTAAAGCTCTTGATGTTTATTCTGTGTGTGTCTCTTGGAGAATAAGCCTAAGTATGAGATATTTAATATTAATAATGTAATAAACTACTAATTAACTAATTGAAATTATGTAAAAAACAATAAATTATAGCTTGGATATCTTAAATAAGGAATTGCAGAGTGCGAATTTCATAAAATATTTAAGTTTTTTTTTTAAAATTGTTTAGTAATTGCTAAAGTTATAAAAAAAGAGTTATTTTTCTAAATTCTAAAGATTATGTCATTTAAAAATTATATCACTTTAAACAAAAATTGTTATAATAAATAATTAACAGAATAATAATTAATAATTACTTAATACGTAATAAATTACTGAATCAATTAGATAACATTTTTTGATATATGTTTTGTTATTTAAACATGTGGCTAAAATATTTTAAATATCTGGAATACTTCTGTTGAAAAAATTATTAACGTGATGAATTAAACGTGTTAATTTTAATATAAGCTAAGTTCTTTGAATTTAAGTTATCGGAGAAATTGCCAGAAAATAAAGAGAAATGAATTATCCAATGGGAGTGGTTGCAGAACTGATATTGGTTCCATACTGAGAACTTGCTTTGTCCAACTGTTAGTTCACTTGTTTACCTGTTTCCAGTTGCCTGTTTCTTTTAAATGTGCTAGAACTCTTATTTCTGATTTGAGTATTGTGGTTGTAGTTTATTCATAAAACTGCAGTAAAAACAGGTTTTTTTTACTTCATTTAACTATTCTGCTTGATGAATAGAAATATTTTAACTGTTTGCCTCTTTTAATGTAAAGAATATAAAAAAAAGTGTATAGTGTAATTCCATGAAATATATATGATTAATATCAAACAACTTTTGTTATTTGTGTATGATTTATTTACAATCTCTCTATAATATTATTATGATAACGTTACTTTCATATATTTTCGTTATATATTCAGTCGTGTAGGAGTGTACTTAACAATTATATCATTTAAAGAAAGGAATTAAGAGCACGTTATGTTTAATAATATATACACTCAATGAAACGTGAAATAAAACCTGTGATTGTTAACTAAAGTATGTTTTGAGGTTATTGTTCATTATTTTTTGAAGATGTGAATCTTACATTATGTGACAAATTCTAACCGTACCTAAATTTTTGAATCTAGAGATTCATTTAGCACAATTTTGTTGGTCCTCTTTCATATACTTTAAGCTCAAGTTCAGAAAACAGTTAGGTAAATATCAGATTACGCTTAGCCGAGGTCTCTATCGGAAAGTGAATCGCATTTCAAAGTTTTTTTTATGTCACTGATCACAACTAAATCAGTTGTATGAAACTCATCAGGGAAATTATTACATAAGCTAGCTGTGATTGTTTAGATATCTTAAATAATGAATTAGTGTTACGACAAAAAACTAAAAGTGCTTAAGATGTGAAAATTGGTAAGTAAAGTAACATGTAAAAAAAACATAAGTATAAACTAAATGTAATTATACTTATTTGATGGTTATTAGATGAGAAACTATTTTGTTCTCTTATCAAACTAGTCTGGCGTTGGCATTGTCAGGATGAATGTTATCTTATACTATCTGTAAGTTACAATGATGTTTGTTCATTCAATATCAGTTGCTCCTTTTATTTTATAGGTTTTAAGCATTGACTGCAAAAGAGATAAGAATGGAAAAAAGGTGTACCACTTTTTAATACACTTCCAGGTATGTTTTTTCGAACATATATTTGAATGATTAGCTCTCATTAGTTACTTATTATATGTAAATATAAATAAACTATTAGGGCTCTTTATTTCGTAATGAATGTCAGTAGTACCATTTAGAAAAATGGTTATTCAATTTTTTTTTCTTCAAGCATTAGTGCAGTATTAACTGAAAGCTGTTGTCTTTTCAGTAGGTAATAAATTTTTGTATCTCTTAGAGCTTATGCATATTATTTCTTTTAATGAATCCATCCTTGAATTTTACTTAATTTAATAGCATTTTTATCAAAGAATAAAGCTAATATTCTTAATTAACCGCCTAATAATGATCTATGTATGTAATATTTGTGTCTATCAGCTTTGTTTCGTAATTTTATATTTTTAATTAATTTTTTGCTTTAAATATTAGAAATATTGTGAATTATTGCTCTTTACCGTGATTGAAATTTAATTTTCTTTTTTATACATTGCTAATTATTTGTTCCATTTTTGATCAAATTTTCATGATTTTTTAACGAGCCGTTTAGCGTCAAAAAAAATTTTCTGAAAACAGAAATCGTACTGTAACGCCCCATTGAAGAATGTAATTTTTAAAAAAAATATCTCAACTCATTCTCCACATAATGTTCTATCTTTAGACATAGTTCCATTTTGATCCGTTCAAGAGGCTTGAAACCTCTCACAAGTTTTGAGATTGAATTATAAGTCAAAATTATTACATTTTATTGAAAAAAAAAAAATTTACCGTTGTTTTAAATTTAGAATTACCAGTTTAGGAGAAAAAAATGTTTTTTTCTCCTAAAAATCTAATTCTTATCAAAGATTCTGGACCGTAGCGTGGTAACAAGCAATGCTAACATACTCACCCACCCACACACACACACACACACACAGACATAATCACAAAAACATCATAAACGACTTCTGGGACCTCAAAACATGTAATTCCGTCAAAATCTCGAGATCGATGAATAATTTTTTCACGATCACTATACTTTACTTATAGTAAAGTAAAAAAGTTTTATGAGTAATGAACGAATAATGAAAATTCTATTTTTTTATAGAATAGCAAAGGTTTATCAGAGATCTTGATTAGGAATTTTAACCATTTTTTCTTACTTAAGTATAATAACTTTTTATTTAAACCTTTTTATTAGATTTAAGACTTCTTTCTTTTACTTTCATTAATTAATGTATTTAATTTTTAGGGCTGGAGTTCATCCTGGGATAGAATTGTAACTGAGGATCTTATACTTAAGGATACTGAGGAAAACAGACAACTTCAAAAAGAACTTGCCGACAGGGCTCAGCTGATTGCGTGAGTGTTTAATTATATGATATAATGAAACCGTTTGAGAAAGGTATAAAAAGTGGTACTGATTATTTGCTGTGTCTATAACAAGGTTTATTGTGAGTTATAAATACTTTGTTTTATCTCCTACCGTATAAGATATGCTTGACCGGATTCAGACCTTCTTCTTTTCCAAGAGTATTAGTTTTTGAAGATTAATATTCTAATTGAACAGAATCATTTTCTTGAAGGTGAAATATATAGTAAACCGTTTTAGCGGTCATATAATGTACAAGTTATGTCAGTGTTGTATATTTCGAATACATTGTGGTAATGGAAGCCTTTGTTCATTTAGTGTTTACAGTATTGTTATAAAAATATGAGCCCCTCAGTAAAGGAAAATAACTAAATTGTGTGTAGTTTTAGTATGAAAACACATTTTTTTAATTCCTAAGAAAGTAATGTAATTAATGATATATTTAAGCTACCTGGTTGTTATCATATGGATATCTTTGTCGCCTGCCAGCATTTTATACTCTCCCATATTACAGTATTGTTAGTTTATAACATTGGTGCATTGGGTGACTCATGTGGTGTAGAAGGTTGGTTTTCATTACTGAAACCTATAATTCAATTACTTAAGAGTTTAACTTTCTGACGACTGAGTTGGCTCCTCCTCAAAGAACAATTTGCCCTGCTCACTAGCAGGCAGAGTCAAATTTATCTTGTTACTATACAGATAACCTTCACGAAGATTAACTACTTCTTACACTGACGAAAATAGCTACCTGCCGGGGTGTGGAACCACATCCAATGATAACAACATCAATTAACAGGGATGCGATTGAAACTCACGAAGTCATGTAATGCGACCACCCTGTAGCTAAAAATTGTTTGCAATCAGCAAACGATCCACATTTCACGCTTCAACAGCATAAGATGTAAATAACCCTTAAGAGTGGGGATTAAAAAAAACAATAGTTTTTTAATATCTGAATACTTGAGTACAATATAACTAAAGAGACAATAACATTTGAAATGTTATGAATGAATGCTAAATTAAATTCATGTTAAAAGTCAGTTGTTACTTTTGAGGGATAATTGTATCTGGATTGTTTCAGGAGAGGAGGTAACCTGTACCGGCGAGAGAGGAAGTGTGTAAGGAGATCAGGTGGAGGGGTCGTTGTTCGGCGCAGCGAACAAAACGGTGACGAAATGTCGCAGCCGAGTGACTCTGATGGTTCTTCGGACGACTCAGTACCCGTCGCTCTGCTGCCACTTCCTGACCCCTTGCGGCTGGCGCTCGAGTACGATGAGATGGCTATCACCACTCAAAACAAGGTCAGATAGTCCTGAGCTTAGATTTTTAACTTAAGGTGTGGAAAAGTCCCTTGCTTTCCTGACTCTCACAGAGGTCTTTAGCCAGTTTGTCTCTTGCCTGTACGATTTGAGCTATTCGCTAATGAAGCCTCTAATCTCTACATGTCAATAGGTAGGTTAATCTAGTTGTTACTGTGCTTGCCCTGAGTCCCACAGTTGTGGAGATCCTGGTACTTAATTCCACGATTCTTTAAAAAAACAGAAAAGAAAGATTATTTTGGAGTTTCCTAGTAGAATCTAGACCTGCTGAAGTGTCCAAGTGGTGGTCACCGGGCTGCAAACAGTTTCTATTGCCCCCAGAATTCTCGTAGAAACTGTAAAAAACATGCCTATATTTATATAATTAAATTTTCAGAACGAATAAAAATTTTTTCTGAAAACTTATTTAACAGTACATATTTATGTGTATAACTCTTGTTTTGTTTGAGTGCTCGTAAGATGGCCCTGTAGTTTTAAGCTAAGTACCTAGTTTCCATCCAAGTCTATCAAGGAATAATAGGAAACCATGTGCACCATTTGTAATTATTTTTTTAAAAAAATATGGTTGTGAATTTTAACAATATATAAAATTGAGAATAAAATATAATTATTTTTAAATACTAATATATGATTTTTAACCTTTATAATAATTATAATAAAATAGTGGAATAGTGTAGTATGTAGCTTGTTTAAAAGATTTTCCTAGACCTTAGAAAAAAATGAGTTTGTTTTGATGTCTTTGTTGCAGTGATGTTCCTCAAATCCGAAAGTACATGTCAAACAACAAATTGTGTCGGGAGGTCTAGTAGTCAGCGTACTTGCCGTTGTTACTAGTAATTTCGAAGATCAATCCCTACTGTGATCCTAAAGTGTATCTTGCGGAAGTAACTGATCAAGAACACTGGTTTTTATGAGTTTTTTCCGAACATGAATAAATATTAGATAACTGATTGCAGAACCTCTGAATCCAGTTAATTGATTCCGAGTATTGCACAAAGGAGTATTGCAGTGTACTGGCTTTAACAAGTTTTCATACAGGCATTAAATATGTAACGAAGAATTGAAGTTTTGCTTAAAATACAAAAAAAATATTTTTCACTAAAATTACAGAAGAGAGCAATTCTTTAATAGAAACTGGAATATATATTATTTAAATTGTCTATCACTTCCATAATAAATGGAGGTGTAATCCTTTTTAATATAATGCATTTTTAGTATTTTTCACCGCGATTCATCATGTTCTTTATCCATAATAATTGCACCTTCGAAAAAATCTGGAGTGGCCTACACACAACTTTACTATAAGTAAATATAATATCAAACTTCTTGGGTATATAATGTTCCATTTGGACATAATATAAATGTCTAAATGAGAGTTATTTATTAGTATTTCTTTCTTGGAGGTAGAAGAGAAGTAATTGAACCAGTTATCAATATTTGCTCTTATTTCTGTATATAACACCGTTAATGCCTATAATATCATTGTTACTACCACAGCAGTAATAACACTTTTGTAAAACCAGAGTGAAGATTTCGTGTTACGAAATATTCTCTTACAGGAGAAATGGCTTCTGTTTCATAAGAGCTTTTGGCCAGTGGATCTCATAAATGGCTATCTGTAACAAAACATCGTCAGTGGATCTGTTATATTTAAGCCAAAGCTTTACCTTTAAGACTTCAAAATATCTCTATTTTGTCTAAAAAATGTCAGCGTCTTCGAATCACCAAATTAATTAAGGGGTTAGCGGATCCCTTTTGTAATATAAAACTATGGAGTCTATTCCTCTTAATTTAATGTTATCCAAAGATAATAAGATTCATAAACACAAAAACGTTTACATTTAATATTAAGTTTTGTTGAAGAGTGCAACATACAAATTGATAACATTTTGTTGAACAAATTTATCATACCATGGAAAGCATCAGGAATTATATGTTGATTGCCATGGATTTTTTATATAAAAAAAAGTTATTTTCTTATATCTCATATCATTAAATCATATCTCATGTCATTAAATCGTTTCAAATGTTGTCATTGAAACATCTAAAACATCAATTTTGCTTCAGTCGATTTATTTAATTTCTTTCAAAGTAGAAAATAATGATTTTACTTCTAGTTTGCTAATAATAACTTCTAAAAGAGTTAATTCCATTTCTTTTAAAGACTAAGCGTTGCGACAATTGCTCAAATTATGAGAATTTGAAAAATTTTCTTGTTTTGAACGTACACGTTGATATTTACATAAGACGATGTATGCTTATGAAATAGTAATAAATTCAAACATAATGTAATATATTTAAGGTTGTATCCTTATGATGAATTGTATTACTAATTGTATATGAATGTTCTCCACTTGAAACAGTGGTACTTAATCAAAGATTCGCAAATAGTGGAAATAAATAAAACTGGAATGTTTGTTTATTTCTCCTTCAGGTGTTGAATCTGCCAGCCGAACCTAATATAACAACAATATTGGAATCATTTCTAAAGGACTATGCTCAGACACTTATGAAACAGGTGACAAATAGAAAAGTCACTCAGACAACCAAATCAAATTCATCACCTATGACTGTTGACAACTACTGTCGCAGGTTTGTTTTCTATTCCTTTTTTTTTTAAATTTACATTTATGTTGATTCAGATTAGTATTTTTCAGTAATCCATATTTACGCTTAAATGTAATAAACCTCAAGGTGTGTTAAACCACTTATTACTTCAGGATGTAGAAGTAAAATAGGGAAGAGTAAACTAAAGGAATGAAAGAAATTTATAATATATATATATATATATACACTTTAACACAGAGAAAAGAACACAGAAAGACACTACAGAACTCACTTCGATATTTCGACATCCGTCGTCATCGGGAGGAAGTGCGAAGTACTCGCGTTGAGAAGCAAACTGCTACTCGAACTACTACTACTTGAGTAGCAGTTTGCTTCTCAACGCGAGTACTTCGCACTTCTTCCCGATGACGACGGATGTCGAAATATCGAAGTGAGTTCTGTAGTGTCTTTCTGTGTTAAAGTATATATATATATATACTTTGTATCGGTGGACGCATTCACGTCACACTCCTGTGTTCCTTCTTTATCTTTTTCTCCTCTCCTGAAGCGGCAAGACATCCGAAATGATCGAGAACCGTGAGTGTTAGTCTCTTTTCTGTGTTTTCTAGTTGTAACTTTAATTATATATATAGTTTAACAAGAAGAAGAGAATTTTAAATTTGGGGACCACTGCTTGTTAAGGTTTCTGTGTATCTGTTGAGTGACTACTTAGTCCAACAGGTAAACTCTTTGTTTGGCTTCAAAGGCTAAAAGTTTTTTGTTGTTGAGTCACCTGGGCACTAGTTTTGCAAGAAAAGTTTTTTTTCTTCACTCTCCATGCACTCAACGAGGAAACAACATGCCATATTCTGAAGTGCAATGATGTGTTTTCGCAGATTGCCACGGTATAATCGTTTTATTCTCCGGTAATTTATTAATGAGACACATAAGATTAACTCAGCCATCATCACTTTGCTTTGCATCCGGTAAAATTATGATCACTTTTACCGTGGTCCGGTACGAATGCAATCTTTAGTTTATCACGATTTTAATGCATTAGTAAATATGTTTAATTTTAAATATTGCTACCCCATATTTATTTTGGTAAAAGTTTCTTTTGATAAAAAAGCTCTAATAAAAGATAAAATAATGTTTTTTTTTCACTAACTGTTTAACCTATTCTTCAAGATTTTCTGCTGGTTTCACTGTTTTTTTTCTGCTGGTAAATGTGTGTTCATTTCTAGTGTTCTGAAAGTACCTCCCCCCCCCCCCTGGGTTAGTGTAATGTATCATTATACATCAGTCACCATGTCTGATTTTCTCAGAAATTCATCATTGAAATAGCTTCCTAACTGACAATATTCTAGATACATTACAGGAATTTTAGAACAGAGTAAGTGATTTGAATCATATGGTATGTTGATGTTTTCAGTATGAACCTGTGCAGAGAAGTGGTAGATGGTGTTAGAGTTTATATAGATTTCATTTTGCCGAGGACTCTTCTGTACAGACTAGAAAGAGGTCAACTACATGCTGCTCTTACTAAAGGAATTGAGCGGGAATATAGGTAACTACGAACAGACTTAGTGCTAGTGTTAAAATTATCTGATATTGGAGAGAATGCATAACGAAACTGCTTTATTTCAAAACAGTCTTTTCTCTAAGGAGATATAGACCTAGGGGTCTATTGGAATTAACAATTATATTGATATATATCTGTATATAGAATTAATAAGTAATTTTATAAATATTACATATTTAACTTTAAAATAACACCTGCAATCAGAAATATGATTTTTGATAAAATATCTCTTTTTAATGCGAATGTGGAGTGACGGGATTATGTGTTGGTTATAACTCTAAATAAATTGTTAATAATGTTTTGGGTTATATTTTAAATTTGTTCATTATGGCTTTGTTGGAATGTTAGTTTTGTTAATAATGATTAAAACATACTTTCAATACCTAAACTATAATAAATTCCAAGAACTTTTAGAATGATTTTTGTTAAAAATTTCAATAAAGTCAGAACTGACTGATAACTTAAAGCAGCCAAAGAAAATATCTTGGACATGTAATTGTGTATTGTGTAAATGTTACACTTTACTTTTTACGTTAAATTTAGATATGATCCCAATATGAAGATAAAAGTGGAGGAAGGGGAAGACGACTTGGATATTCCCGCTTCCAAGAGGACCTGTCTCCAGCAGGACCTGCCATGCACGACGGCTTCGTCTTCCACCATCTCTTTGTGTAAGTCTAATTTGAGAGGTAGTAACCATTAAGCTTATGGTTTATTTTGTTTATGTGAGGATCACAGTAATATATAAATTTATGTAATGTATATGTGAAGAGCGCTGTGATATAGTTATAGTGATATAGAAGAGTGCTATGTTTATGTTGTGCCATGTGCAGGGTGCTATGGTATGGTTTTTTTCTGGGTCTCCGTGTCCGCTAGAACCTCTGACACTGATTCCTCATGGGAATATTGTGTTTGCTTCATGATTCTTTATTGGGGGTCCTAAATTTTGTCTGAGTCAAGTAGGTCTGCAATTAGAGTAGGAATCTTTAACTACCTGATATCGAACAGTTTCGGGACCGAATCCTTAACGTCATTTACTTTTGGAGGGAGTCCTTAGATTTTTTTGACCGGATTCGTTGAACATTTTGTGGACCAGATTGTGACTATAACCAGGATCTAACAGTCCAGAGGGGAGCACGTTAGCCATTGGGCTGCCCTAGCCCCGTGTGTTATGTTGCTGTTTATTAAAGATTTGATGTGTATGTATATTTAAATAAATTTTATTTACAGTATATTCCATGATACAATACTATATATGATCAAAGTACAATATCAAAATGGGAAAACAAGACTAAGATCTTTCAACCGTAACAAGCGGTCTTCGTCAGATTGATCATTGACCAATCAGTAAATATAATTCAACAAATCTACAAATATAATAATAATAATTAAAAATTAACAATTTAATATGAATATAAATCATAATTAATCCCACTGCACTATTGGGTCAATATCAGTTACATTAATAAAGATAGATATAAAAGGTTGATGAAGATGAATTGGTGACCAGAGATCAGAATGTAGCACAACCTGGCGAATAAATGGGGTTCTATTCGCATCCAAATGTGGATACTCTACCATGATGTGATTATGGTCTTGATGGCTCTCGAAGAACAGAAGCAAAGTGAATGGTCTAAAATCTTAAACCTATGCAGTTGTAATTTAGACCTCCTCCATTCAAAAATTAGGTCCACTTTTTTGATAGTTTCAATTATATTTTTGACGGGACATCATATCTCGAAAAAAGGGTGTTTGCTGTTAAAAGTCAATTTTCATTCCAGGCCATAATACTTGAATTGCATAGTTAAATTTTAACTATAGATTCGGGAAAATGGTCATAACTGATGGTCAGTTTAGTGTATCTGGAAGTTTCTTTAGCGAACTGGTTAGCTTTTTCAAGGTATGGCATGCCACCGTGAGCTTTAACCCAGCCAAAGTAGAGGGTATAATTTTGTAGTTCCTGCTCATATAGCTGTCTTGTTGTTTGTTCTACCATGTGCAAATTATCATCAGTATTATTTTGGCAGTTAAGAGACACCTGACTCCCCTTAGGGATACAAGCACTGTTGCTCCCCATCAGCTGTTGAACCTGTATACTTCTAAAGCCTTACTTAATGCTAGCGTTTCTGCCGGTTGGTTGGAGGAGTTGGAGGCCAGTTTGTGCTGCTTAGTAATAACTCAATACTCTCCTTGTCATAAATCTCCACTGCACGCCCCATACTGCTGTTTTCATTAGAGTCGTTTGTACATGTGGTGAAATGACAGTCAGTACTTTCTTCATACTCAGCCAGCATTCATGCTTGGCAGGGTGAAACCAGTTTTCAGGTGTAAGAGGCAAATTTAAGTTTCAATATCTTACTACAGGATAGCCATCCAGATATAACATGGGTTTTGTAAAAAGAATAAGGTTATACTCGTAATATTCGTTTTATTTTCAGATCGGTCGTTCGTGTGCTACCAATATCGCAAGCACTGTCATAAGAGAGTGCGAAAACTACGTACCACTTTTAAAACTATCTTTCAATGCACACGTACACTTTTCTTTTTTACCAATATTTTTGAAAATTCTTTGAGAACTTCTCCCAAATAGGGCAAGCGTAGGTCAAGATTGGTAAAATTGCACCATCATGTATCATCTCTATAGCTTCTACACTAAAACCTCAGTATACTTTAGAACTCTTGATGATATTTGGGTTAACATCATCGTTATGGACTTCGTATAGTTAATTTGAGGCTTCCAATTATAATGTCTATCATACTAAATGCTGAGAAATGTTAAGACTGTTCACATGGGTAATCCCAAAGTCGTTTAAAAAGATTTGAAGGAAATGCTACCTTTTATCTCCAGTGATGTAAAGATATTTACTCTTAGAAGTGCTAGAGACAATTTTAACACCCGTCGAACATTTGATAATTTGCATAGCAACTTGCTCGCCCTCTATTTTAGATCGTAGGACATAAAGCTCAGTATAATTTAGAGTATTAGTTCATAAACTCTTTCGACTCACTTTACGATAATCCATATTTCTATTCGACCTGAGTAAAACTGAGTATTTCTTTTAATTCTGTTACTTCTTCTTTGATAGCAAATTAATAAATAAATATAGAAAAAAAAATTCCGGAGGGCCACCTGTGGGCCAATCGAGATTTGTTTGCACAAACTGGTCTCTAACTCTTCCAAGAAACAGGCAGGAATGCTGGCATTAGGTAAGGCTTTGGAAGTATACGGATTTATTTTACGAATTGTAAACCAATTTTTAATATATACTCCTTAATGTATAATAAGTATTCAAATTAGAGGAAGAATAAAAAAAAAGTTAACATTGTTCAAGCACCCAGTGAGTTACATGCACTTTCAAAATTGTCACCCCGCTTGCGGCATGAAAAATCGAGGGTCATGAATATGATTCGAGCCTCCAAACCTCAGTTTTAACGCAAAAGCATTTTGTAATATACTACATTTGACCTATTATAAATAAAAGTGGAAATAACATGTGAAAGGAATAAGTCGAAGTAAATGCTTATTGATGGTTTAATAATTAATGATTAGTCTGACAAAACTCTACTACAATTTAACAATAGTCTTGCTCTTGTTTCAAGAAACAGAGTTTTTTTAAAATATTTTCAGTCGATGTAAGGCACAACCTTATGTCGAAAGCTCTTGCATATGATGTCCCTCAGCAGAATTTCATGGCGTTATCAGCTAGTTGTTTTAACTAGCAGCTGTTATTATTATACTCGTATATTTGTATATGATCTTTTATTACAACTATGTTCCATTTTACATTGTTGTCTGTATATATAACTTATTTATACAAATAAACTTATTATATATACTGTGTTTATAAATACTTATTTATATATATATATAAAAAGATTTCACATAAACACGTGAAATAACAATCAATGATCAAACCACAATAAGAAATGGGAAAACAAGACTAAGATCTTTCAACCGTAACAAGCGGTCTTCGTCAGAGTCAAAAACCCAACTGACAGTTTTTGACTCTGACGAAGACCGCTTGTTACGGTTGAAAGATCTTAGTCTTGTTTTCCCATTTCTTATTGTGGTTTGATCATATATATATATATATATATATATATATATATATATATATATATATATACATATATAATTAAAATAAGCTGTGACACATAAACTGAAACACAACAAAGACTCACTTTTCAATATTTCGACCGTAATGGCGGTCGTCCTCAGGAGAAGAAGTGAATTGACGGAGGGACGACAGTCAACGTGTTTATGTGAAATCTTTATATATATATATATAAATGTTTCTTTATTATATGTCAAATATTCTATTTACATGCTTTCAAGTAATGGAGAAAAATTGTTGTTTGCAGTGGGAGAACGGCGGAGGTCGCTGAGGTCAGCGACTGCTTCTTCTTCTGGAATGGGCACTACTTCAGCAAGCACTAGCACCAACAACCAGCTGTCTTGTGATACTGGCAAGCAGAGCCTCGACCTTAAGTAAATAAAACTTCCTCATTGACCTTATAGTTTGGGTATTCCAGTGCTTGCAGTGAGTTAGTTTATTGACTTTCTAAAGTAATAAAAGCTTTATTACGTATAAATCCATTTTACCTCTGTAATTATTAGCAGAGTGGTCTCCAACCGGTGGTCTTTCTTGAAACTTTTCTTGAAACTAAACAAAAAAATTTTTTCGTATCAAGTTCTCACGACTGTATACTGCAAGCAACGTTCTCAAAGTGTGTAACTTTTTTAAATTAAAAATAAAAATTTAATTTTTTATTAAAAAAATTGTTTTTCTTGAGGTGATGATCTCACCGTTTTTAGGAGATGTAAAAGTGTGCTTATTTGGTCATGAAGAAGAAAAAATTTGGTCCTTTGTTCTAACGTTAGAGTGGAGTACAGATGTACAATGCACTCATCCCAATATTTTATATCTCTCAGTAAAGAATATACATGTCTGAGTTATAAAGCTATCGAGTTGATCGTTATTTTTATAATTTATTTGTGTGGAAAAACCTTTTTAACTTAGTCATCAACTAAAGAAAAAAATCGATCGGATTTTAGTTTATTTCATTAATTCGCTACATTTATTTGAAACACACTAGTACCAAGTTTAATTGAAAATTTATTAAATTTTTTGTTATAAAAGAGGATCTTTTTTGTATATGACTTTGGTTAAAATAAATAAAACTGAGTTTTACATTTATCCTTATTTTTGGATGACGTTGATCTGTGAAATACGTGCTCATTCTCAGAGGTCTACAGATGTTACAAGTTTGAATAACACTCTTTTAGCATGGTTAACTTATTTGGATCCCATTCATCTTCAACAGCAACTACTCTGTGTTTTTATTTGTTCCCAGTTATGGTATCTGTACTGTAATGCTATTGTAAGCCTACTATGGGTAACGACCTTGGTCTTTCCATTGATATATTTTATTTTGTGTAGATGATTATTATTATTATTTTAAAGTTATTTTTATAATTCTTTAAATGCTTTTTTTTAAAAAAAAAAATCAATTAAATTATAAACACAAGAAATGTGTACGTGCATAGTTAAATGTAGTTAATAATCGACTAAGTTCCTGATGTACACACCTCTGAAGTTGGACCGGGTCGAAACAGGATGACTACGCTATTGAACATATAAGGAAGGGCGAATTTAAATGATGGTTTGTTTGCTTTATTCTAACTATTTCCATTAATATGCAGTAATTGTGGTAGTAACTTTGTTTTAGTGGGCACTGTTTAGTTCTTTGTTACACCATACTCTAAGGGTTGAATTCCTCAACAAACTAATGAAATTAGTAATATGTTTCAGTTGTATATGCCATCTTCAGACTGTAACCTTCATGAAATAGTGAAAGCTTAAAAATTGTTAACATACCAAATTACATTATCTTCTCTCCTTTTCAAGCCTGAAGAACCAAACACTACATATATTTTTTCTAATGCCTAAATGAACTTTGTCTGGAGGATGTAACATTTGGTACATGGTTCCGTTTCTGAAGAACTGTAATGACTGAATTAATCAGTACGTTAACTTCAAATCTAAAGCATATCAGATCTGGTACAATTAGTGATACCTAGCTCCTGTTGCAGGCTTGATATTATCTGTTTTCAAGATGAATGATTGTTGATTTTTTTTTCAGTGGGAGTAGTGGAATTAAAAGTGAAACAGGTCTGGCTGGAGGCGTGGGAAGGGCTCTGACTCAGCGCGAACAGGAGGTCTTGGACAAGATACTGGGCTGGAGTTTGGTGCCCGACAGAGTGAAGCAAACCAGACCCCCCTACCCATCCATGCTGTACGGTGCCATTCATCTCACCAGAGCTCTCTGTAAGACTCTGTCAATTTTGTTGTGTTTTTATATATTTTTTAATATAAATATCTAAACCAAGTAAAAAAGTCAGAAATGAAACTCTTTCAACCAAGTAACCTGTCATGGTGTATATGATGAATTGATCCAGGTATTAGGTCAAAAGATCTTAATCCCATTTCTGAATTTCTGAGTGGTTTAGAATTTGATTTTGGTTTTACAATCTACTGTTAAATCCTATTTCACAGTATTACCAGTGTATGCATGTATATATGAGTACAAGTTGGTAGCAGTTCTTCTTTTAAACATATATTTGCAAACTGTCCGCCATATGTAGTTTGGATTTGCTTCTTGCATAATTTGACCAATTTTCTGAAGTCTTTTCTCGTTTCTTTTTTAAAACTGTGTTACGCACTAGCTATGTTGTTGACCACATATTTCGAGGTATACTTCACTCATAATCAGGAAAAGAATGGTAAGCGTGTACTGGATTCTTGATATTTATGTTTAAAGGATGGTACTGTGGTGGTTGAAGGTTTGATTGTTTATTTCTATATTATTTCTATGTGTCAGGTACGGCATAGTTTGTGAGACTGGGGCAGAGTGGCTTGTTCATTTGCCTGACCATTCTGGGTTCGCCTACGTGTAAACAATTTTAAGAACCTTCTTCTACTAGCTATTACAACATTCATTTCTGGCTCCTTTTCTTATATTGTTGTTGCTTCCATTAATTGTAATATAAAATTGTCATTTTATTTACAAATAACTACACATTATTATGTAATTCTGAATTAATTTTACAAATTCTTAAAGAATGACGTAAAAAATTTATTATGTGGTATTTACTTATGATAGGAATAAAAAAGAAATTATAAACTTAATTTGGTCATGAAATATATTTCTCCATAAAATTGGTCCGAGGCTTATAGTAGATGTGCAGTTTTATTCTGTCATTGGACTGTTTGCATTTAACGTTTCTTCTTATACTATTTTTAAGTGCAGCTTCGTCTGTTTTACATTCCCTCGTGAAATGGTTCCTGCAGTACAGATGGTGCACCGTTCCGGTTGAGTCGCTATTGATATTTTGTTCCTTTTTGACGAGGCAGGATTCCAGGACTTTATCAAAGGTGTTATTTGTATAGCCATTATTCTCAAAGGTTTGTCTGTGGTGGTCGATTCTTTCATTGAATAGTTACCACGTAGATGAAATTTCGTATGTCCGATGTATGAGTGCCTGTTTTGTATCTCTCGGGGCATTCACTTCTTGCATTTAAATATATGCCCTTATCTGTTTGCTTTTGGTATAATGATGTCACATATAATGATGTCGACCATCTATGTACACATTCAGGTGATTTGGCATTTCTGGGCTTCTTCCAGGGTAAAGTTTAGTCCGGACGTTTCTTGCAGAGCAGTTTTAAGAGTTTCTGGGTCGTTTTTGTAACTACGAGGCAGTTGTCTACGTATCGGCAATAGAGAGTAGGTTTGGTTTGTTGCAGTACTTGATTTTCCACATGATGCATGTAGAAGTTTGCGAAGATCACCCTTAGCGGTGACCCCATTGCAACACCGTCAACTTGGCGGTACAGAGTTCCATCAATATGCCGGAAAGGGGATTTAGTGGTATATGCGTAGAGCAGTATCTTCGTTATGTTCCTTTCTATCTGCGGGGTGGTAAGCTTGCGTGATTTTATACTGCATTGCATATGATGTCAATAGTAGGACCCACTGGAACGCTGGTGAAAAGAGACTCAACATCAAAAAGTGATGACACTTTTCCCTCAGGTATGATGGTGCGTATCATGCAGAAGGTCGTCAGTAGAGGTTAGTGTGAATTCGGCAGACATATATGGCGTGATGATGCTGTTGTTTGCAGTCTGTTGTACGCATATTGGCGTAGTGACTTGTGGGATTATAGGTCGCAGAGGGTTGTTCTTCTTGTGTATTTTGACTGTCCCGTGGATGTAACCTGGTGAGAATTCGCCCACGATAGGTTGTAACACCTTGTCCTTAATTCCTTTGTTGGCAGCACTTATTTATATCCGTTTTAAGTGACTTTGTCGGGTCTTGTTTAATCATCATGAACTTCGTTGTGTCGGCCAGGATACTGTCAAGTTTTCATTTGTTTGTTTTCTTGTTTATTACAACAAATATATTTGCTTTATCTGTTCAACGGACAATGAATGCACTGCCGCAATATAACAGCCAATCAGCGCTCACCCCTCTTACTTAAGGTTATATAAGGAAACCCGGACCCCACCTATTTTGTGTCTTGAAAATGATTGCAGCGTTGACAATCGAAACGCGTTGACAAGCAGGATCCAATACCTTAACCGTTGTTCTCACAACGAAACATTAATTTTTTTGCAAGCTTGAGAAGTTAGAAAAGAAGCTCATCGACCGAAAATATTCAATAGTGTACAACCAATCTTTTATATATATTTATAATCGAGTGCACAATGAAAATGAGATTCCCCTTTTGGTTTTTCAGATATTAAAAAGGGTAGCTGAAGTCATTAGGCACGTGTCTTCCGGTCCTTGTTAATCCTGTTCGATATGATGATACAACAAGATCATATGTTGAGCTATGTTGTAGGTCAATGATAGCTACAATTCTGTTTTCCATATGAGGGTTATTCGTATGATATCGCCCTAGTTAATTCAATGTTTCGTGAACATTTCATTAAAACGCCCTTGTGGACCGACACACGGGATGCTTTGCATTTTAAATGACGTCATTTGCATTGGTAGTGCTGCTGTGAACTGTTCACAATGTCAGTTGCAAATGTTGGAGACAGTCATCCCGCCAACTGCGAAATGTTCAGTACTTTGGTTTTTCTCAGCAATGAAAGTTTCAGCAGCGGATTTAATTCAATTTTGCAGGCCAGGTGTAATGAATGACTTCAGTGCGTAAGTGGGTGGTTTGTACTCTTGATTTGTTAAACTAATATCGGGTTGGTGTTGGTGAACATTGATGCAGGGGTCGAGATGTGAGTTTCTAACATGATCCGGGAGTCTAAACATGAGTGATTAGAATGAACATTTATAACCTATACAGACAAATGCTTGTAGAACTTCATGACAAATGAAACTATATAGACAAATTGACAGAGATTTAAAGTAAATAAGAAGAGGTTAATAAGAGATAATTTTTTTTTTTTTATTTATGTATTTATTTTCCAGTCTTCTTTATTCTCTAGTACTTATTTCTTTTTTCCTCTTTCGTATATTTTGTGTATATCTATTTTGTCTTCTTCACTTACTACTAGTTTGTTTTATCCTATTTTATTTTTCTAAATTCTTATTCTTAACTAGTTTCCCATACTTACCCTTTTATTCAGTCTCTATCTTTTATTTACTAAAACAACCAATGCAAGTTTTTTGTATTGTATTTATTTTTTATTTATTTTTTTCTTCTTTAATCTATCATTATTTTTGTTTTTTATAGTTTGTTTTTATCTTATATTGCTTATAATGTTTCACCTATTTATAGTTTTACCCAACCAGTACTGCTTATCTGAATTTCTGTTTATATCTTCTCCTAATTCTATACTTTAAGACCGGGTACGGTTGACAGCACTGGCGGTTGCCGGGTTGGTTACTTGCCGTTGCGTCTACAACGTGCTTGGTCTCCCATTCTCTTTTCTCCTGAAGACGGATTACCCGAAAATTTGAGTCTGTAAGTGTGTTTCCCTACTTTGTGTGTTGCTCTTTGTTAATCTCGAACTCGTATATATATATTGTTAAAGTTGGCAGCAGCTTCTGTATTGACTACTTTCTTGCTGATGTTCTCTACTTTCCTGACTAGTTTGCGGTGAGTTACTGGTAGTTCCCACACTAGTTCTGATAACGACATGAAAAAATATAAAGTAGAACGCTAAACACTATTTAAAAAACTTTAATCTGAAACACAAGCTTTCAGCTCACATTAGCCATCATCAGGTAAATAAAAACGATATATTTGTTTTTTTTTATAATTTTAGTGTATCGTTTTTTAGTTACCTGATGATGGCTAATGTGATCCGAAAGCTTGTGCTTTAGATTAAAGTTTTTAAATAGTGTTTAGCGTTCTACTTTATATTTTTGCATGTCGTTACCAGAACTCACCATGGAAAATACCAATAAACCACCACAAACTAGTCAGGAAACTAGAGAACATCAGCATGAAAGTAGTCAAAGCAGAAGCTGCTGCCAACTTCAAGAATACTTGTTTGAGAGAAGACCTGCTGCCTTCATACACCAATATATATAAATAAACTAGAATTTAAAAAAGAACACATAGAAAGGAAACCACTGAACTCACTACTATATTTCGATGTCCTCGTCTTCAGGAAAAGAAGTGAATCGCTCCAAAGGCTGATAACGACTGACTTGGCGTTCGAACTGAAGCACTCAAACAGTGTAGCCAACTTTCGGAGGAAAGGTAGACAGGGAAGATAAAGAGATAAAAGCCAAATAAAAATTAAAAAATGAAAACATTTAACTAAAATAAATTAAAAGCTGATAACAACTTTAAAAAAAAAAAAAAAAAATCAACGATTGAGGTTAAGCCCAGGAGCCGATCTACCGCCCAGAAGACTAATAAGTGCTTCTTCTGAAGCTCTCAGAGTAACTTTCGAATTAGTCTGATCAATCTGCCTCAGGACCTGTACACGGAAACAGTCATTAAAACTGAGTCCGTGAGAACTGGCATGAGTAGCAACGGGAAGGTCACTGCGTTTGCCAACGGATGACCTGTGATTATTCATATGCAGGCTTAGCTTGGTGGAAGCCAAACCCACATAAAAAGAATCACACTGGGTGCAATCCAAACGGTAAACGCAGTTACCAGAGGTACAGGAGGTCTTGTGAGAGATAGGGTAGGTGCGTTTACTATGGACAGAGGTAAAGGAAGGAACAGGATTGATGATAGGACAAGTAAGACATCCACGACGTCCACATTGAACCATACCACCAGCAGTTTTTGGAGGCTTAGGAGAAGAGATATGAGAGAAGATAGATTGAAGATTAGCAGGTTTGCGATAGGAAATGGAAGGTGCCTCACTAAAGACTGAAGAAGTACAGGAGGAAGAAGAAAGTATAGGGAAAAACTCCCTGACAACTGCACCCAGCCTATATATATATATATCTCAATGATTAAACCACAATAAGAATGGGAAAACAAGACTAAGATCTTTCAACCGTAACAAGCGGTCTTCGTCAGAGTCAAAAACCCAACTGAACACTAGATGCAGAAAACATCTGGTGAGGAGTTGAGTTTTTGACTCTGACGAAGACCGCTTGTTACGGTTGAAAGATCTTAGTCTTGTTTTCCCATTCTTATTGTGGTTTAATCATTGATTGTTGTTTCACGTGTTTATGTGAAATCTTTTATATATATATATATATATATATATGATGAAACCACAATATGAAATGGGAAAGCAAGACTAAGATTTTTCAACCGTAACAAGCGGTCTTTAACGTAACAAGACACTTATTACGGTTGAAAGATCTTAGTCTTGTTTTCCCATTACATATTGTGGTTTGATCATTGATTGTTATACGTGTTTATGTGAAATCTTTTTATCAATATATATATATATATATATATATATATATATAATTATATTACATCGGTCAGTGGACGCATTTACGTCTCCGTTCCTTCACTCTTTCTCCTTTTATTTTCTTTCTTTCTACTCTCCTGAAGACGGCAAGACGCCGAAATTATCGAGATTCGTGAGTGTTCGTCCTTTTTCTTGTGTTCTCTAGCTGTAACTTTAATTATATATATATAATATATATATTATAGCATGTATGTATAAAAGGTCAAGGCCAACCACATTTCCGTATCAGGCATTCTACTTATGGTTTTTTAAAATGCATTGGCAACCATCTTTATAGGTACTAGACATGACTGATATTGACACTAAAAATAATAAAATATAACAAATATTAATATTGACAACAATATCAAAACCCTTTGAACAATAACTTGGTACAACATGATAACGTGATTAGATAACATTTTATTTCCACTGACTCAAATATAATTTACTTAATTTGGTCATATATTTTGCTTAAGTTTTATGTAAAGTATAATTTATCTGTGTAAAAAAAATAAATTTAATGAACTGAAGGAGATTATTCAATTATTTTATTAACAAAAGTAGAATGTAATTTAATAGCATAAAATTCAATGATTGGTTAAGCTCTGAAATATGGTGTACAATTAATTGAAGTCAGTCACTATTTTAATGAGTTCGTGATTCTGAATATTATTTTGACTTAATAAACTTCATCGTGGAAGAGACACGTTGTATGTACTTAAAATCTATGTATGGATGGATATTTTGAATTTTTTGAGTGAAAGTTTAATAAATTTTAATTCTTAGAGTACATTATTAATGTATTTACAAGTCGTGATCCCTTCTACATCTTTTATTACCAATTCCCAAGCCATATTTACAACAAGCCTTGTTAAAGAAATTGGAAAAATGTTCTGAAATAATTAAAAGAAATTGTATTTATTTTTTTGAGAACCGACTTTGTCCTGGGCTGTTATAAATCATGACTTAGTGGTAGGCGTAGCTTTCAGTGAAGGTGTGATCAATGCTGACCTAATGCTAATGCTGAGCTCTGAAGAATGGATAACTGAAGAACAAATAAAGATAAATGTACCTCTTACTTCGAAATTTGTTTTCTCTACTAGATGACAAATAGGGATCATAAACTATTGGAAAACTTGATAGTAAAATAAAATTTAATGGTAGAAAAAATATACTGTATCCAAAAGTTATCTATAGTAGAATGAAAAATAAACCTAAAACAATAAAACTAATAACAACAAACAGTGGATTTAATAAAACAATAGTAGATAATTACTAATAGAACGCAACAAACTAGAAATAGTAATAATGAAGAAAATTCCTTTTCAGATACTTAGCAATAATGGGAAATTTTACGTGCATTGGAAAAGACACAAATAAATAAAAAAAATATTTAAAAATGGAAATTTATCATTGCAGTTAAACCAGATATCTCGATTCAACAAAAGTTAAATTTTTCAATAGGAAATGAAGGAATCATACAACAAGATGTAAGGTTCATGGATAATGTTATGTCGGTCAAAAGGAAGAGTTTTAAGACGACAATATGTAGAAAACAACATGGAGAACTCAGCAGACTTGCTACCTAATATCGTAGTAGGACTGACAATAGTAAAAGATATTTTAAATATTTAAACATGAAGCCATTCTTTCATACTTATACGGCCATTGTAAACGAACAAACTAATACTCCGACACATTTCTTATTTAAACCATTTATGGGGATTCACAGATGTTTGGACGAATACTAAGAGATAGAAGAAATGCGAACGAGGATTACAAGATCAGTAAAAATATAAAACAATAAAATTTTTGATTATCCTATAGTTACTTTTATAGGTTATCGTGAAAGAATAGATCGGAGAGACAAATATAGGAAAACCCCTTGAAAACTCCCATTGTCATTCTGGTAAATAAATATATTGATCCGGAACTGGGAAAAATTACCATGTATGGTAGTTGCGGATAAATACCCATAAGAAGGTACATTCTTTTTCAATTGCTACTAACGACCTCTGTGGTACAACAGTTACAATTATTGCTACTTCTACTACTACTAGTAGTAATAATATTTTGTTAAACTAAATATCGTTATAGAGGGAGAGCAAGGTATTAATACTTAACATTGTATGAGTGTTAAATACCCGAGAACATACTTAAGAATAGTGAATCCTAAATGTTGTTTATTTATTTTTATTTCTGATGTAAGCACCTATTCAGACTTCCAGTTTTTCGTAGGATTTTTCGCTACAACCTAATTCCTTAATTCATTGTAATTCGTAATACACTAAATATAAAGTAAAGGCTTATACGGATATGGCTTTCAAAAATTATTAACTTTTCAATAAAACTTTTAAAGGTGGAAAGTAAAGTGAATGAAGGATAACTCTGCTCTTAGCTAAGTATAGACTGTATTTAAGCACTGTAATGATAAAGTAAGTTTTGTTGCAGTGAGACTTCCTGAACTGCTTCAAAAGTCAGATTACTCTGAAGCAAAAATGGACCTCGTCTTGGACTTCCTCAACTCCATTGTTAAGTAAGTTTCACTATTGTTTGCAAAATATTCATTACTTTAGACTTCAAACTTACTCCAATGTTCTTTGGTAGGTTTTATTCTTTTTTTTTTTCGTTCTTATAAACTCTCTTAAATGTAATAAATACACCTTATTTCTTTAAAAAAAAAAATCTTATTTCTGCTAGTGAACAAGGATTTAAATTAAACAAAAAAACATTGTATTTGAAAGTTTTACTTCATCATAAAATCGATAAATTTCTAATTTATTTTGTGCTATATATATATATATATATACATTGAGAAAAATCCCAATGTAAAAAATTAAACCCAAACAAACTTTGCATTCCATAATGTTTGTTATTATGTTTACTTATACTGAAATTAAGTATAGGTCGCTGTAGGATTTTTATTTTAGTTCTTCTTCCTGTTTGAATTTAATATTTATAGGTAAGGCAGACAGCGTCTATCGGTTTAGCTATTATGTTAATAATTAAATACCAAATTAAGTTCGGCTAAAGGTAACACGACATTCATTGTCAGTTGGGTGGGACAAAGTTCCCCTGGTCAGCTAGTAAATAAATAAAAGTAAAAGGACTAAGTTTCAATAAAATTTAGAAATAAAAAAAATAAATAAATAATAATAAATTATGTGATGTTAAAAATTAAATAGTAAAAAATAAGATAAATAAAAAATAAATGCAAAGTCAATGAACTAATTAATTAATTAAATAATTGTCTTTATAGATTAATGCCAGGTGCATTATGTGCCTATATTTCATTTTAAATTGATTCTTGTCTACATTATTCTTTTTGAACGGGTGGGCTTGCTGCAGCATTGTTTTGTCTCCAACCGTCTCTGACCAGTGCGTTTGTTTTTCCTCTCTTATCCCTCCTGATGACGGGTCAAACCGAAAATTAGAGACTGCAAGTGTGTGTTTTTAATGTTTCTATATTTCTTTTTCTGTATTGAACTTTATTTTTTCATTTTGGATTAAATATATATACTTTAGAGTATTGTATGTTGTTCCTACATATTTGTATATGAACCGCAGAGGGAAACTATAAATGTATTAAGGTTTTTTTCTCAGAGTCAATGTTATCATATTTACAAACAACAAGGTACTGGCAAGTTCTTTATTTTTATTAGGTCAAATAGAAGTGTAAGAGATCTATTGACCATGTAATATTACAGATGGCCGTATTTGAGATCAAAAGCAATGTTCTCCTGTAAGAGATTATTTCGTAATACCATTTTTTTTCTTCTTTTTTTACAAAAGTATTATTACAAGGACATTATAGGCATCAGTTGAATGATATACAAAAATAAGCGTGTATATTGAAAGAACCAAAAAATTGGTTCAATCTGTATCTGTAAGGTCTCCAGGAATGATAGATTAATAAACATCCTCCTTAAAGACATTTATATTACATCTAAATGAGACATTATATACCTGAAAAGTAATAAAAATTAAACGGTTATTTAAAAATCCGTTTAAAAACAGTATTACAAAAATAACACTTAAAAGTATTAAAATTTATAAAACATACGAATTATTTATACCTTTTGGTTAAAAAAATTCTCATTTGGTATTTTTGTTGTCTTTTTATTATATCATTTTTTTTTTCAATTTTCTGTTTTACACCCTCAAAATGCCGCACCCTGGCTCTCGCGCCGCCCTCCCTTCCTACGCCACTGTTCTAGGCTTTCGATTACAATAACAATTTAGTATAATAAAATATTAAAATTAGATATTAGCTAATATAAGAGCAATGCTGTTCTTTTCTCCTGACGATGACAAGGTCGAAATTGAATTGTGTAATGTTGTTGTTTCTTCGTGTTCTTTTTTCTATCTTTTGATATATATATATCTGATGAAACCTCAATATGAAATGGTCTTGTAAGTTATGTTATATTCTTTACATGTGATGTTAGTTTTGAATTGTTGATATCTATTAAAGTGTTTCAAAAAAGTGTCTCAATGTCCTTTGGACAACTCATTTGGGAATTACCACCTTATATTCGTAAGACTGTCAGGAGACTGGAACAGCTTAGTTTGAAAGTCGTTAATACCGAAGCTGCGGTACATTTCAATAAAATAAATATATATACAAGTTTTGTTAAAACTTATGCCTATTTCCAATTTCACTCTTTTTCGGGTTAATTTTTCCATTCTTCTGAGTTCTGGCTTCCAAGAGTTCGGGACTAGATATATCAGTTCTCCATAATTTTTATTTTTGTACACCAACATTTTTCGGTCCACATCGACCATTTTCAAGGTTATTTTTCCACAATTAAACTATACACACTAAATAACAATAAAAACTTAACATTGATACTGATCTATTAAAATACATTACTAAATAGTTATAGTAAGTTACTAAACAAAACAAAGATAGCTAAATAAACACGCAAGGTTAACAGAACAAGGTTCTTATGTGGGTACATAAGAAAGCACCCCTCCAGAAAACCAACGTTATTTATGAGTTTAACTGCAAACTAGGGAACTGTGAGTCCTTATCCTCAAAATACGTGGGTTCCACCACTACCACGCTTTCTAGAAGGCTTACAATGCATCTTGCCTCTGGAGGCCCTAAGGAGCATGTTGCAAAAGCACATGGGTTACAACTAACGAGGGAAATGCTTACCGACAATACCATGATTTTGCAGCAAGTATACGACCACACCAGGCTGCAAATTTTGGAGGCTATTTTCATCCTACAAAACCAGCCTACCATTAACAGCCAGGGTGGGGGATTCACTAGAATTTTAAAGCTGTTCGACGGAAATCTGAAGAAAAACCAGTCACTGAGAGTGAACGAAGACAGTCCAATACCTTCCCAAGCACAAACGGCTGTAGGAAGGTAACCAGAATCCTGGGGAAACCTCACCCTGCGGATACCGTGCTACAACCTTCCAATGATTATGACTGTTAACCTTGCGTGTTTATTTAGCTATCTTTGTTTTGTTTAGTAACTTACTATAACTATTTAGTAATCTATTTTAATAGATCAGTATCAATGTTAAGTTTTTATTGTTATTTAGTGTGTATAGTTTAATTGTGTAAAAATAACCTTGAAAATGGTCGATGTGGACCGAAACATGTTGGTGTACAAAAATAAAAATTATGGAGAACTGATATATCTAGTCCCGAACTCTTGGAAGCCAGAACTCAGAAGAATGGAAAAATTAACCCGAAAAAGAGTGAAATTGGAAATAGGCATAAGTTTTAACAAAACTTGTATAGATGAAGGCCTGCTCCCCAAATACACTAATATATATATATATATAGTCACCGTCCTGCCTACCTGCGTTACACTTAGCCTCTTGATGACAACGATTTTCAAAATATCGAAGTTTATTATACGAGTGTCTTTGTGTTGCTTTCATTTTAATAAAATATTCTCGTTGACCGAGTGAGAGAAGAAGAAACTGGTATGTTTTCATTAAGGTATATGTTTAAACTAAGGAGGCTGGGATTAATATATTATTGTGTTGCAGATATTTAGAAGATCACCCTCACTGGTTTGGTGAGAGAGAATACCGAGAGAATATTTATCCTCCTCCACCATCATCGAGTTCTATTTCATCAGCCACCACCACTGTGACTGTCGACTAGAGAAAGTATTTCATTCAAAATGATCTGTGCCGATGAATAGAAATACCTCAAAACAACAGTTTTTTTAATCCCTGGCAATTGGCAATTTACATTCTTTGAAGAGTAACTTTATCTACTTTATGTATTTTGCCAGGCAACCCAATGTAAGGTGTTATCAGTGGGTTGTTCCTCAAACACGTTGTTAAAACAAATTCATGGTTATTGATAACTTTTAGACATTTTTTCCAAGTGAGAAGAATTACTTATGCTATATAGTCTTTTTTATATGTGAATGTTGAACTGTTCTTTGTTATAAAATGGATGTTTTTTTATTATCTTGTTGTTTGCCTAAAGATAAATATTGCATGTCTCAATTCAAATTCTGAGTAGATTATCTTTTATGCAACTTAAAATAATTAATTAATTTTGATATAATGAGGGGTTGAGTGCAAAACAAATAGTTCTGTTTCGGGTAAAGTACTTTCTCTGTTTAATAGTGCTCTAAGACTATACAAGCCTTCCTTTATTCTAATCTCAGAAAACTGTGGTGCGGTAAAACTTACGACTTCCGATATACAAACATTTCGGTATGTGTCTCGCCCATCACTTAAATCACAGAATTAAAATAGCAACTATAAAGTTCTATATTTCTTGCTATAAACGTCCGAACCACATAACAAATCTGTAAAAAAAACTAATATCTTTTAACCATTACAAGTGGTGTTCATCAGAGTCAAAACTGATACTGAGTACCAGTTTTGATGCTGATGAAGACCTCTTGTTACTATTGAAAGATCTTAGTCTTTTTTCTGATTGTGGGATTGTGGTTTGGATGTTGATTTTTATTTCATTTGTTTATTGTGAAATTTTTATTTTCATGCCATAAATAGATAATATGTAGGATGAATGAATTCATAGAACATTATTTTGGAGCAATTGCTATTTGCTTAAGTTCTCACCTTCACTAATCGATTGAAGTCCGTGCAAGTAAAGTATTGTCTAATATTAAATGTAAAACTGTTTAGGTGAGTGTCAAAATGTTAATGCATGTCAAATTTTAGCTTTCCAAGACGTTTAAAGTAGACTGTAATTCACAACATAAAACAGAAATAATGAAATTCAAATTATAATTATCTGCTGGTTGAGATGATAACTGAATTAGTTTTGGACCATATCCAACGAAGGAAATCACTTTTTATCGTACATTCTCTTAAATTGACATATTTACTATTATTAAAATATTTAAATTGAACTATGATATATTAAAAATGAGAACTTTTTACTTCTACATTATTTTTTAATTCAGGGATTCATTATACATTTTGAGTAGATTTTTTCACTCACAGCAGTAACCCTATTACTGATTATGGACCACTGAATAATTCATTTGTGTATTTCTTTATTCAAACATCCCCTAGCGAGTGATAACGTCAGCCTTACTGGCTTTTTGATCGGTGATTCTACACTGGGAGTCATAAATTTTGCCTAACTCAAGTGCATTTAGTGTAGGGATCTTTAACTACCTGATATCGAACAGTTTATTATCAGCTTGAGTTTTTGTAACATTTCTTAAGGTGAAGGACCTTTAATTAAGATGCCATAGAAACAAACAACTTGATAAAGATTTCCATTTGTTCTTATCACAGATCTGTAGTTACCTACCATTGAAGGGATTATCAAAGTTGCTTAGATGTCTCATTATGTAGTCCGAACGGGATGTGAAACTCCAGATAATGACCTGCTTGGTAATATCTATGTCCTGTTCATACTGAAAAGAATATAATATGTTTATCAATAAGATCTCCCACCTAGTCTCTACATTTGACATGGTTTTCCTTGATTTTTGTTTTCTTCGATTGGTAATTATTGAATCATAAATGATTTCAGTTTGTTTAGAAACCTGTTCTTGATTCAATGCATCAAATTTGGTATTCATTGTCACTCTGTCATGACAAAAACTACGGACAGTCAAACAAAACAGAAACTAAATTTCATTCCAGGTGAAATTTGTATGTGTTATTTTATATAAAAAAACTTTCAAGTCTGGCATTGATGTGTGCTTCAATTACTACGAGGGCGGAATGGTAAGTCAGTTACTTTTTGAATTTCCCGCGCAGTTAATCCAAATGCAACAGTGCTGCCGTCATATGTAATCTACTGGTGGACAACTGTCTAATTATGAGCCAGCTACCATGTGCAGTCGGGTGTTTGATAGTCATTCAAAGCAGACAACCTCGTGTATTTTTATCAAAGTGGAAAAAAGTGACTTTCGTGTGCTGATTAAGCATTACTTTTTACGTAAAAAATCCATCACTGAAACTAAGGAAAGATTTGATAAATACTACGGGGACTCGGCACCATCAATTTCAATGGTTAAGAAGTGGTTTACAGAGTTCCGTTGTGGTCGTATCAGCACTAGTGACGCCGAACGTTCAGGTCGACCAAAACAAGTGATCACGCCGGAAATCGTCGATAAAATCCATGAAATGATATTGGATGATCGGAGAATGAAAGTGCGAGAGTTGGCTCATGCTGTAGACATCTCAACTGAACGGGTACATAATATTTTACACGAATATTTGGACATGAAAAAACTCTCCGCGAGATGGGTGCCGCGATTGCTCACACTTGACCATAAGCGCATTCGTGTGACCACTTCAAAAGAGTGTTTAGCGATGTTCAGCCGTAATCTGGAGAATATTTGCACCGTTTTGTTACTGTGGACGAAACATGGATCCATCACAACATGCCAGAGACCAAGGAACAATCGAAACAGTGGGTTGCTGTGGGCGAAAGTGGACCAAAGAGAGCCAAACAGAGTCTGTCGGCCAACAAGGTCATGACCACAGTTTTTTGGGATGCACGTGGTGTAATTCACATCGATTACCTCAAGAAAGGTAAAACGATCACCGGCGAATATTATTCAAAGCTTTTGAACAGATTCGACGTTGATTTGTAGCAAAAACGGCTGCATTTGGCAAAGAAGAAAGTCTGTTCCATCAAGACAATACACGTGTGCACACTTGTCTAGTCACGATGGCCAAAATCCACGAATTGGGATACGAACTGCTACCCCATCCAGCATATTATCCTGATTCAGCCCCCTGCGACTATTTTCTATTTCCAAACCTAAAGAAATGGCTGAGCGGTAAGAGATTTGAGTCGAATGGACAAGTCTTTACCGAAAGAAACGCGTATTTTGAGAGCTTTGAGAAGACGTATTATTTGAAGGGAATAAAAAAATTAGGAAAACGCTGGACTAAATGTATCGAGCTAAAAGATTACTATGTAGAAAAATAAAATGTTTCTTTGCCGAAAAAATTTTTTTATTCAAAAAGTCACGGACTTATCAAACTGCCCTCGTATTATACATGTGGTTTCATAGTTCCGCCTCACTCTACTACAAGTGTTTTAGAAAAAGTATAGAATATAATTTCAGTGCATCTGCAAAAGAAAACAAATTATAGCTTGTATCCTTTAGTACCCTACGGCAGTGAGTATGTGTGAAATAAATTGCCCTTTAAAGTACTCTAAAATATCCAAAAAAGTTAATAGGTATAAAGCATCGTGCGTGTGCAGTTATCCTGCAACACACACGATCACATGCATTTCAAAGTAGTCTAGTTCATGCAATTTCAGTTATACGTGTGTGTGGAGGTCTATTTTAAACCCCTCCAGGAGGAGTTTAATAAACAAACAGGCTTTATTAAACATAATAGATGCTTACTGGTAGTTACGCCGTGATTGCACTGATTAGTGATTGCAGTGGCGAGTCTCTCGATTCATTGTTTAATCGTCTGGATAAACAGAGTCAGCCTCTACCCCAATTGAAATCCGGATTGAAGCGCTTCAAATTAGACCCAGTGTACATGATTAGTTTGGCATCCCACGATTAATTAATGTGTTTCCAGTGAGTGGTGAAACCATATAGACTTATTGCATATGCATCTACCTTTCAGAGATCATAAAATAACAAGATTTAACTTCACTCATACGATTACCTTGTACTGTTTCGTCCTCCCTGGGAATACGATTTTGCAGTCTCTACATCAAAATAAAATCTAGTGTCATTGCTAATTTGATACTAAGAACCTTGGGTATTCTTGGTAAGACTAGAAGACATGTCTTACACCTATCAAAGCATTATAAAACGATCCGTATTTAACGATACCTGAGCCTTTTTTTTCGTGCTCCCAGAGTTTGGTACCCCAAAAAACTGGCCTCTTTTAACATTTAATTCAAATAAACACATGAAACATAATAACATATTAAATACATTAAGTCAAACTTAGTTGAAATAACTAACGTTGGAAAACTGAATGGAATGGGGAAACCACTCAATTTCGGAAAATGATAGGATCAATTGGGACAACAATGAATAATTAATCGCCTACATATAGGGCACACGCGAGTTACACATAGTTACCTGTTATCCAAAGAACAAAATCGATCATGTCCAAAATGTGAAGATGTGTTAACGGTGACCCATTTACATGAAGAATACCCACAATTAGCGGAACAGGGGATGTCTGCAAGCATACCATCAAAACTGACAATAGCAGTAGCCTCTGACAATAAATAGTGCAGTGAAGTGACATACATCATTCCTAAAGGATATAAACCTATACAAAGAAATATGAGGAATTAGAGAATCAAACAAAACCAGGCAGTGATAATGCCCAAGTAGGTCATGCACTTATCAATACCTAATAAAAACAAAAACTAACTTTAAAACATACAGAAAAACTATAAAATTAGTAAGATGTAAACAAGTATAGTATTTGACTTTTGTTTTTTTTACACTTGTGTGATTGGTACCAAATCCTTGACTAGAATATATGTATCGATCGGTAAGCTCATAAATATGTAATGGGCTGAGCCAAAGTAATCAGCGCTTCACGAATTACTTTTCTAGTCAGAGACATTTGTATTAAAAAGGTGATAAGATTTGGAATTCATGATACTTTCTACAACAGTATTTCTGAAAGAAGACTCACTAAAATTCTTGCGCGTTAACACAATTAAAAAAGGAGGCATTAAAACAAATACGTTACCTGCACCTCGCTTCCAGCTTCTACATCCCTCGATGTAACCGATACCCACTCGTACTTCTCAAGCCAATTTATTTCATTAACAGCTAAAGGCTTGTTGATACTACGGTCTCCCTAAATCAGTGTTTTTCAACCACTGTGACGTGGCACACTGGTGTGCGCGGTATATTATCAGGTGTACTGTAAGAAATTATCCCATTTGCATGCTTGTGCAGTCTAGCACCTTGCAGAGTACTCATGTAGTATCTCCAGACCAGTAGGTGGCAGCAGTAGAAAGCCTATTTCCTTGTGCTTGGTGACTAGTGAATTAGTGACGGATGTATACAGCGGCAGGCATGGCTGTCGACGGTAAAAGTGGTGGGTAAGTTTTTGAAGAGAAAAATGATATTTCTCATCATCTGAATGAAGTAAACACAGAAATACCAGGACGAAATGAAAACCTGCTTACAAGTATACGTATAACAAAAAATGGGTTCCGTTCAAAGGTACTACTGTGACAGCAGCATGTGGAATGTGGTAATCTTGACATTTTCTCCCACTGACCGGTATATGCTGGATGTTGATACTGCTGCGATTTGTGAGGTAATAATGAGGCTGTCATTTTATTTCCCTTCAGCGTCCACAAAAAATAAAAGTTTAAAATACTCTTTTTTTTTGTTTCTTTGATTCTTATTGAAGACTTCAAATAATACAGCTTATTCTGTGTTCAAATAAGCTTTTATTAACTACATAACACTTGAATTGGTTATGAAAGCTTTTTATTCACTTCTCATCTGGTGGTGTGCCGCGAGATATTTTTTAATGAAATAAATGTGCCTTGGCTCGGAAAGGGTTGAAAAACACTGCACTAGATAACCGCAGATAATTAATATAGGGAGTAGTTATTTATTGCATGAATGACACCTCGTGCGGTTCGCGCTCAGACCGAGTGGACTCCGTCCATGGTAAGTGGGTGCCGAATCATAAATGGTCAACAATTGACCATTGAATAGGACATAAGTGTGTGAATTGGATGGTAATACTAAAAAAAGATTATCTGCTTCCGTACGTAATAAATATCTTTCATTTATTTATTATTCCTTGGCATCAACGAATTTCGGTGTAGTGGTATCACACTGACCAGTTCGACATATCCAACGAAAGCTAGTGGCAAGCACAATAGTATCTACGCATAACTCGTACTGTGGCTAACCACTATGATATACCTAACGAAAGCTAGTGGCAAGCACAGTAGTATCTACGCCACAGAAGACTCGTACTGTGGCTAACCACTATGATATACCTAACGAAAGCTAGTGGCAAGCACAGTAGTATCTACGCCACAGATGACTCGTACTGTGGCTAACCACTATGATATACCTAGCGAAAGCTAGTGGCAAGCACAGTAGTATCTACGCCACAGGTGACTCGTACTGTGGCTAACCACTATGATATACCTAACGAAAGCTAGTGGCAAGCACAATAGTATCTACGCATGACTCGTACTGTGGCTAACCACTATGATATACCTAACGAAAGCTAGTGGCAAACACAGTAGTATCTACGCCACAGATGACTCGTACTGTGGCTAACCACTATGATATACCTAACGAAAGCTAGTGGCAAGCACAATAGTATCTACGCCACAGATGACTCGTACTGTGGCTAACCACTATGATATACCTAACGAAAGCTAGTGGCAAGCACAGTAGTATCTACGCCACAGATGACTCGTACTGTGGCTAACCACTATGATATACCTAACGAAAGCTAGTGGCAAGCACAGTATTATCTACGCCACAGGTGACTCGTACTGTGGCTAACCACTATGATATACCTAACGAAAGCTAGTGGCAAGCACAGTAGTATCTACGCCACAGATGACTCGTACTGTGGCTAACCACTATGATATACCTAACGAAAGCTAGTGGCAAGCACAGTAGTATCTACGCCACAGATGACTCGTACTGTGGCTAATCACTATGATATACCTAACGAAAGCTAGTGGCAAGCACAATAGTATCTACGCCACAGATGACTCGTACTGTGGCTAACCACTATGATATACCTAACGAAAGCTAGTGGCAAGCACAGTAGTATCTACGCCACAGATGACTCGTACTGTGACTAACCACTATGATATACCTAACGGAAGCTAGTGGCAAGCACAATAGTATCTACACCACAGATGACTCGTACTGTGGCTAACCACTATGATATACCTAACGAAAGCTAGTGGCAAGCACAGTAGTATCTACGCCACAGATGACTCGTACTGTGGCTAACCACTATGATATACCTAACGAAAGCTAGTGGCAAGCACAATAGTATCTACGCCACAGAGGACTCGTACTGTGGCTAACCACTATGATATACTTAACAAAAGCTAGTGGCAAGCATAATAGTATCTACGCCACAGATGACTCGTACTGTGGCTAACCACTATGATATACCTAACGAAAGCTAGTGGCAAGCACAGTAGTATCTACGCCACAGATGACTCGTTCTGTGGCAAGTTCGCTAGGATTGACCTAGCTACTAGTGTGCCAAGCACACGAAGATATATATAACACATGATCTCTACTTGCAAATATTACAGAAATAGTCCCAAGCTGACCTCTACTAGTGGGAACTACGCTAATAACTTCTTAAGATATTACTGCTACTGTAGTAACACTAAGAACACTCTAAGCTAGTGGGAACAACGAGTTCAACCTAGTTCCTAGGTCTCTTGACGATCAAAACAATATTCCGTTTGGAAAACGTTGTATAATTTGTGATTTTAAAAGTGACTGGAAAATGGTTTGCACTTAATTGCATTAAAATAAACAAAGGGTATCAATTTTCCATGATCTTTTTTCATCTAAAATGGAAGCAATGACTGAAGAAATAAAATGTGATTGTGCTCTTAGAAATAAGTTTTACGGAGTAAATAATATGTTCATTCTCATAAAAATAAATAAATTTAAATATTGATTAAGTCTCAGAGGAGCATTTAAATATAATAATGAGAGTTAAAGCTTTACAAAATTTATGCTTTAGTTCTAATTAAAATTACAATCCGGACGCCATTGATGGGTGTAGCGTTGCAATCAGGCCTGCTAAGTAAATTGAGTTTGACACCTTGCTATAATTAATAGCTGACATTTGTAATAGATGGTTAAATACAAATAAATTATCACTTTAACTGTCATTTACATCTGGTAGACTGATATATTATTTTAATATTCTGCATTTCCGTCTGAAAATAATTGATGTAGTTTAGCAAGTTGAAATTTATTCATTACTAGTGGATTATTTTTATAAATTATACTGATTTTCGATAACTAGAGATCTGAATGGTGCAGCTATAGAGAAATTAAAAAAAAACACGTCTGGTACTTGAAAGTTCCTTTGGAGAGCAGCTGTTTACTTAATACTGAATAACAACAGTAAATGAAACGCATATTAGTAAAGCAATTTAAACACAGTTCAGAATATAATTTATTTCCATATCGACCAACTGTCTTACTTCATCATGATCCTTTAAAATATGCTATTATCGACCTCAGACACATACAGCATATCGAGTGATGCCCCGACTTTTCACTTTTTTGTTTCTTTCTCAGATCTTTAGTTTGATTTTCTGTTAGTCCAAGATAGTTTGCATGGAATTGCTTAGAAATGCAACAAGTTAGCATTATTTCAAATAAGCCTCTGAATTTACGTCGCATAGTACAAGGTACAAAGAAGTACATTATAAGGACGAAAAGGGTCCTCATCTGTAAACAATCAAATCTTCATTTTACTTAAATTATTTACAATCTAAAATTAACACTCAATTTAAATAAAGCAATTAAACAAACTTTGATTTTTATAAAGATTCCTTAATATAAAAATATAATTTATTTAATAACTTATCTATTTAATAACCTATTTATATATGCTGTTCATAATGCCCCAGTCAAATGAAACATTTCTATATTGTGTTTTCCATCGTCATAAAGAAAAAAAGAAGAGCCAAGCAAAGGCCACAGTCTCTTGTATATACTTCAGTGTGGATCTTCTTCTCCTGATGGCGACGATTGTCTAAATACAGAAGTGTGTTTTTTATTTTGTCAATTTTTTTTCTCTGTCCCAAATTTTATATGTATATATAATTAATGCTAAACAATCAAGAAGTCTAGATACATAAATTAGAAAGAGAAAACACTATACAAATTAAATTCAAAATTTCGACGAATCGTCATCAGGAGAGGAGGTATGGGTCCACTTGAAGAACGAGCCCACAGCTTAATTAAGTGTGGTTTATATGTGGTTGAATTATAAATATAAATGTACTATAATCATAATTATAATTATGTTTATTGTTTTATATATATGAAATATATTGACTGTTTAGTAGTATAATAAGTTATGTCTAACACTTAGTTTTTCCTTACAATTACCATATAACGTTTCATTTAAAACTTTTTCATAGATATAGTAAACTGGGAAATTTAAGAAATCACACTACTCACCTTATTAGTACGTAGGACAAAACAATATCCTATTTAATATTACAGTTCTGTATATAAATGTATATCACAAAGAGAAAACAGAAAATCACTATAAGAACTCACTACAATATTTTGATGAATCGTGATTTGGGGAGGAGGGGATATCATCTCTCTGAGAAGCGATCACATACTGAAGGAAATTTGATTCGCTGCAGCACGGTTAGTGATGTTGCACTTAGCAATATAAAAATCTATATACTCGTACACTTGGTGTAATCCAGTTGGTAGACACAGTTTAGGGAAGTAGAAAAAGTCTAGGTATTTCGAGTGAAATGTTATTATTAAGGTAAAAATGATAAGTATCATCATTCATTATGAGAGGCAGGTATGATATTGACGATGTTCACATTTAGGTATACCATCAATTTTATTGGTCAATTTGGGGAAAAAATATCTAAGGTTTGGATGTTTATCATAAGAAATGGTAGGGACTCATTGAAGATTGGATAAGTATAAGATAAAGAAGAGTGAATAGGAAGTGACTATTCATTTCCAAACTACAATCCTAGGGAAAAAAGTAGTAATGAAGGAACTAGAAGGAACCACTATGATCACTATGAACCACTATGATCACTATGAACCTGTGTTGACCTTTATACGCACCAAGCCATTTTCAGGCCATATCGTTTTTAAATCAAGTCAGGTTGTCTTTTTACGATTTGCCCTTTAGCCGTCGCATGTACATATGACGACGCCCAAGGTGGACCACGCGGAGGCGGGCAACTCGATACTACTCGCGCAACAGTATATTTACAATCGCGAAACGGTTACACTGGGTACGAATGATATTTCGGAGCAAAAAGGAAGATCCCATGTAACATAACTAGGTCAGACTTTTTCTGATACATTATACATTTTACTTTCTTTTTTAAAGAATAATAATGACGTCAACTCCTGGATTCACACTAATCAGAGCGACCTGCAGAGACAGCCCTCCAAGAACAGGGATAACATTATAGTGGATCACTATGAACCACTATGATCACTATGAACCACTATGATCACTATGATCACTATGAACCACTATGATCACTATGAACCACTATGATCACTATGAACCACTATGATCACTATGCACCCCTATGATCACTATGAACCACTATGATCACTATGAACGACTATGCTTAGGCATAGAAGAGTGATGAGTTTCAGCAGGTAGGACTCGTTTTTGAAATATGCGAGCTGACAACAAAATGTATCTTTCAATTGTTTAGTGTAATTACTACAAAATTACCATAGAATTATTACAAATTTCGTGAAAATGAATAGAGAAGTCTAGGAATGCTCGAAGTAAAGATTGCTTACTATTGGGGATCGGTAGGTTCTTATGAACAATTGTGGAGAGCAGTCATTTTGAAACGTGATATCAGCATGCCATTATTGTTGTTTTTGTCAACCCCATAGAAGTTACTGTTGTCTTGATGTTATAACTATTTTCAATCAGAAACGAATTATTCTTAAGGGCAAAGACAGCTAGTATGAAAAGAAAGTTCGTAGAAGAAGTGAGAGGAGTAGCTCAACCATGAATATATGTCGTAGAGCATCCAATCTCCTAAAGTAATTTGTAGAAGTATAAAGTAAAGTAACATGCATGGTTACAATGGCACAATATGTCCGGTGTTACGTGTTAGTTTTAGTTTGATCCACAAGGGAATATTGAGTACCTTGTGGGAGTAGTTGTAGTTGTGTATGTCCTTTATGTCTAATTTATATGTCTTTCGTCTTTGGTTTGATGTCTGTCGTGGATGCCCGCCTCCGCGAGGTCCACCTTGGGCGCTTCGCGGAATCCAGGGGGAGGGGCTGTATGTCGTTCCGTCTGTATTCCGTGGAGTGGCTAAAGGGCACCACGTAAAAAACATCAATCTGCTTTGCTTTGTTCCGTGTTATGACCGAAAGGTTTGGGTACACGGTAATAGATCAAAACAGGTTACAATGGCACAGGAATGAGCAAGAGTTTCGGAGAAAGAGGCTACTGAGGAGTTGAAGAAAGTAACAATTGCATTGTAGTAGGGAGGTGTATTGAAAGAAAGTGACTCAAGGCTGAAAGTCTCTTTGCCGGAATCGTAACATCTTAGCTTAATAATTATACATATGTCAAGACTTCCTGACCTTCTCAAAACAGTGTCTAACAACCAAGACTGCACCAAATCTGATGCTTAAGTATGTTGGTTTCACCAAACTGATTTATGATTTGCTGTAGGGCTCCTATGGATCAGCGAGCATAATTCCTATAATGTACATGCTAATTCTCGTCTAATGATGATACAGCAGTTTCAATGGCTGTTTCCGCTTGCAAATGATTAAATAGATCTCTAATTTGAATTCCAATATCGTTTAAGAGCTTTTGATTTGGCACATATTTGTCTTATTAACTCCAGCTCAACTCCTGGACTTAATTTCAAACGTTAACCATCTACATTGTTTTGATTTTTTTAAGTGTTTCTTGACAATTTTAACTAGTTGTTTGTTTCTTTTGATTATTTTAAGCTACTTTATATCTTCCTTTCCCCTTCCTGTATTTGTAGGTAGCACTAACCTGAATACATACAAGGCTAGCTTCAGTGAGTATTCGCTTCTCAAGCTAATCACACTTCTGGACGATTCGTTTATAAAATCAAGGCAAGTTTTCATAGTGTTTTCACTTGATGATTTCATTTGATCACACGGACTGTTATGGATTTATATATGTATGAACAAAAAACAGTATTGAATACGAGGACAACTAGTCAAATTGCAAAGAAAGAAACATAAACCAACTGACATCAACTCACTTCTACATTTCGATTTTCGTCATCAACAAGTGGCCTGCCTGTTCGTCGGTCGAAGTATATATATATATGTTTCACGGTAAATCACAAACACAGAATTAAGGAACAAACACACTTACTGTCTCTAATATTCGGTTGAACCGTCATCAGGAGAGTTGAGATAGGGACAACCGTCGCTTCACAAGTGCGCTTGGTGTCCCTATCTCAACTCTCCTGATGACGGTTCAACCGAAAATTTGAGGCAGTAAGTGTGTTTGTTCTTTAGTTCTGTGTTTGTGATTCACCGTGAAACGTTTGTTATCCTTTTAGATCGTTTTCCTGTTTACAATATATATATAAAGATTTCACATAAACACGTGAAACAACAATCAATGATTAAACCACAATAAGAATGGGAAAACAAGACTAAGATCTTTCAACCGTAACAAGCGGTCTTCGTCAGAGTCAAAAACCCAACTGAACACTAGATGCAGAAAACATCTGGTGAGGAGTTGAGAAGAGTGGGAGGGAAGAGTGGTATTTTAGGGTGAAAGCACAGGAAAGGACTAATGTCCAGAAAGGGATGTTTGGGGAAACAAAGGAGTACAGTAAGAAAAAGTAAAAAACTATCCGCTAGCTGTTTTTACTTTTTCTTACTGTACTCCTTTGTTTCCCCAAACATCCCTTTCTGGACATTAGTCCTTTCCTGTGCTTTCACCCTAAAATACCACTCTTCCCTCCCACTCTTCTCAACTCCTCACCAGATGTTTTCTGCATCTAGTGTTCAGTTGGGTTTTTGACTCTGACGAAGACCGCTTGTTACGGTTGAAAGATCTTAGTCTTGTTTTCCCATTCTTATTGTGGTTTAATCATTTATATATATATATATATATATATATATATATATATAAATGAAAAAAGACAACAAATAGAAGAAGCGAGAAAACTTACTGGATCGATATTTCGAACTGAAGTTCGTCGTCAGGGAGAGAGTAGAAAGGAAAAAGAAGAGGTACGTGCGTTCACTTGTACCTGCAGAGAGCGACTAGCCAGTAAGTTTTCTCGATTCTTCTATTTGTTGTCTTTTTTCATTTATATATCTGTCCGGTTTGGACCGTTTTAATATTTTGATTTATATATATATATATATATATATATATATATTAGGTGTGTTATCTAATCGGGATTCGGTCAAATTTTCTAGGTTCAAAAATGAAACTCTCATTGCCGACGTTTTGGTTTTATTTTAAAACCTTTTTGATAGAAGAAGTAAGAATTTTTTGACTAATAAAATGAAATTTACATTATATAAAGGAACAGAAATCTTAACCAGACAAAACCTTCGACTAGAGTGATTAGACTGGACTGTTTTGTCCGGTTAAGATTGTTGTTCCTTTAAATAATGTAAATTTCATTTTATTAGTAAAAAATTCTTACTATCACTTCTGCCTATCAAAAAGGTTTTAAAATAAAACCGAAACGGTGGGCAATGAGAGTTTCATTTTTGAACCTAGAAAATCCAAATACGATCCAAACTGGACATGATACGAGCTAGAATTCAAGAAGAGTAACACTTACTCTGTGTGTTACTCTTCTTGAATTTTGAGCTCATATATATATATATGAGTAATATATATGAGTAATATATATATTGATATATATATATATATATTAAGAACAGAAAGAAACATGATTGAAAACAATACACCATTTCACTTTCATATTTATATATGTAAATCTAACCTTTAAATTTCACACGGTAAAAAAGAATTCACTGTTAAAGCAAGTGTTATGGATAAGTTATCGAAGAGATAACAATTAAATTATGTTATCATATTACTATATTTACATCCATTTCTTTTACCAATTTTAAGAAGTAAACCTAAATTGAGTTAAATTAAATACAAGGAAGTTTTACTTCAGCGTGAATCTTCATGATTTCCCAGAAGGGCTCATTGTATCTTTTCTTCCAAACTTGAATCAAGTCGTCTCTATGTTCAATCCGATCTTTGAGGTACTTGAAGTCAATTATAGCCATCATCATTGTGACTATAACGGGAGCAAGAATGACAACATCTAAAAATAACTTTGAAAGCACAAATCGTTCCCTTTTTTGACAGCGCAGCTTACGAAATAAAAACAGGTCCCATTTTGATAAAATTGGTCCCTAAAAAATATACAAGTTTATTAATACATTTTAACTAACTGACATGACTTAAATGGTTGCTTTAATGTTGAGGTCAATATGAAATAGCTACTAATAACAAAAAACCTTTAAGAGGTCTGTGGAGGCTCAGAATTATGTTTTATGTAACATTCCCTTAAAAAATATTTGAATATTCTACAAAAATGAACAGCAAAGTCAAATAGAAAACTTGATCTGGTAATTGTATCCTTTCCAAAAAGCAAATTATAACTAATAATCAAAGTATGGAATTCCCTCCACAGAACCACTCTTGCAAATCGTCATTCCTTTTATAATAAGTACAAACTGTTTCAATTTTATTATATTTATTATAAAAATTAAATGATTTATAAAAAATCAATGTGTTTTTAATCAATATAACAATTTTTTCAATTGCATGACAAATATCAATTTTGTTATCTTTATTAATTTTGTTATATTTAATGTTATCTTAATAAGAATTTAAGATTTCATTTTGTAATCTGACATATGCTCTTATTTATTTCATCGTTTGTTAACTGTAGATCAAAGTCAAGATGTTGTGTTAAACCGTTTAAGTTTAAATCATCTTATCTACTTTATATATCTTCCTACAACCAGCTTTGGATCTCACATCAAAGATAATCTGCCATGAATGGACTTCAGGACCATTATATTCTACATATTCTTCCCTATTAGATAGCGGATATAAGTGCTTGTTAAAACTAAATTATATGTGCAATATAAATTGTATATATCTCTCTCTCGATATGACACTTTGGGTTTAAAAACTGTCCCTTTTAATAAGAATAGAAATCAGGATTGGCCTACACTCAACTTTACTGAAGTAAACATATATCATACTTCTTTGGTATATAATATATAATAATGTCCCACTTAGTCATAATATAAATGTCTAAATGGGAGAACGCCCTTAGTGGGGTCATGCAGGTTGTTCTTCCATATGAATATGCTTGTTTACTAAAACCTTTTCATTGCTACAGTTGAATCTAATAGAATTATTTAATTCTATTACTATTGTTTTTAGTAGAATATTACTTTTCTAATATTATTGTAAGCTCAGGAAATATTCTTATCAAGACGGTACCTAATATGAAACTGTTATTTCATTCACCGTAGGCATCCAAATATAACCAGATTGCCTTAAAGAATGAAACAGTCCCTTTTGCATACTCCAATATTACCATGAAACAATGGAGTTCTTAATCAGACCAAAAACGCCCCACGTGGAGCCATGTAGCTATATCCCCAGGCTGCATTGGCTTATATATATCCACAGGTTCTTTGAACCAGGGGCAAAAATGACCACTGACATTACCTGTAGTTGAGCAGGTTTTGTAGGACCTTGGTCCGGAGTTCATCCGAAACTCTAAAAATCAGTTGGTACTACGGGTGGTGGGGGCCCATGGAGGCGTTCTCTCTCCATCCCGCGAACTGTGGTTAGACTCGTTGTGACTGTTGGTTCTCCCCCATGTTGGGTATACCTTCTAGTCGCCGTGTGAGAAACAGTAACTTCTCGGGAGGATGTCTCGTTGGCATCCAGGTTTGCTAGAGACCCCAAACCCTTACTAGTGGGAACGGGCCTTGAACTCAGCTGATTGGACTGGGTAACAGGTACTTGCCTAGTAGAGGCTCGGGCTCTTGACGGGGGCTCAGAGTGGGGACGATTACCACCCTTTCGAGCCCATTTATGTTCAGTACAGATGGCAGTCAGCCAACGAGAGACTTGTAATCTCTCTCTCTTGAGTTACTAACAATACTCCTCACAATGACACCCTGATTGAGTTCGATGAACAACAGAAAGCCTTGGTCCCAGGGTAATGGGCATTGCCCTCTTCGGAGGGGGAGCCTATAACCATAATCGGAGCTATGTGAAGACAAAACTTAATATTAAGTATTTAAAATACCAAATAAAACGAAATTAATCAAATAATTAATTTAAAAAACTATTAATTTACCACCAAAAAGAACCCTATAAGTCCAAATTTCAGAGTTCGAAGCCAGTCATATTTATCTCTATCTTTCTTGTTTTTTAGATTGGCATCGCAAATGTATAGTTGTGCTACAACGTCACCCAAGGACATCAATATACCTGTAAATCATAAATTAGTGGTGTGTATGCATGCTAGTGAAGAGGACGTTGGTTCAGTTAGATTTATATAAACAAACAAACAGTATCTTCTTCATATTTGAATTTAAATATAAAAATGAATTTTTAACATAAGGTTAAAAATATTCACTTGGTAAAACAATTTCTTCATATAATCGGCACACAAGCTCCTTATAAAACAGTTTAGCTTTTGTATACGATCTTTCGTAAATGTAAAATAATTTAAAGGCGAAATAAGAGTTTTTGCCCTTATATGCTAATAACCATGCTTGAGCATTACTACACTTCGATCGTATACTCATAAATATTAATAATGGCTATTGTATTTATACACAGACCCTTTAGACGTGAGCAACTCCACATTTAATAGTGCTCTGGTGCCAAGAAATTTAACTTTATAACAGAATCAATAACATTACCATATGTAGTGTTTAACCAAAAAAAAAAAAAAAAAAGAATAACATATATCGTCCTTTCTGCGCAATACATTAACAATATTTCTTTTTATTTGAACATCATACCATTTTCTTAATGAGCATTTAAGTAAATGCGCTTACACTGAAATTGAAGCTTTTTTTCACAGGTGTTCACAATGTTTTACTCATTTCCTTAATTAAACCTATATTGTAGTTTCAATCCTTCGACTATATGATTCTTGATTTTTGTTGATTAGAGTTACACTGTGTTAAAACTAATCAACTATTTGTCTGGTACACACAGGTTCAAATCGTTTAAGATATTATTATCGACAAGCATTATAGTGGGGAAGACCAAATGTAAAGGAAAGTAATTAATCACATGAAGAAGCCTATTAATGACTTGTTTTATAAAGAAAAGGATCTCGCACTTTCTTCCAGCTCATTAATTCAATTGATGGTGGGCAACTTTGGTAACTTATCACGCTCAAACGATTTTGCGAGTGAATCAATGATGTTCTTTTAAGTAAAAGAGTAGGCCAATACTGAAGTTGCAAATTAAGAAAAGGACTACTGAAAGAATTCAATCTTTGTTTTTTCTAGATCGATTAATTGACTGGTAACATTACCCAAAAAATGAATAAATAAATATTAAATTATTATAAAAATAGTTAATCTTTCCACAGTACTATTAAGAAATATATCCTCAAATATATTTGGATACAGTTAAACAAGATTGTAATATCTTATCTAATCAATGTTCTTTTCGTTTTTCTCAATCTTCCAAAGTGTAGTGAGAGTTTATAGCGGGTTAAAAGGAACACTTGTCTGTCATCTGTCCTAGTTATTGAGTAAACCCTTTTCTATTGAATGGATTATAAAATGACCTATTTATTAAATACATTAACAATTATTCACTTAATAATAACAGTATAATTTATTGACTTGAAAGAATCGAACAGCGGGATTATTAAAAATTTAGGATAACCCGCTAAAAACTGTCAGAATACTTTGGAAGATTGGCAAAATTCATTACTGGTTATGTGAGGCAGGCAATTTACGTTGTGAGTTGTTACATTTTTCTTTAATTATTGTCAACTTCTTTAATTTAAATTTCTGTAGTACTGACAATAATAATATAAATTCACAGAAGAGGTTCTTGAGGATTTTAGTCATAAACATACAAATCCTGATTATAAGCCGACGTTTCGCCAAAAGTTGTTTGGCATTTTCATGGCTTGTTTTAGAGGAAACACTATATACCGGTCCATGCTTTTATCTAGCTGCATCATAACAGATATACATATACAGGAATATGTTTATGACCAAAATCCTCAAGAACCTCTTGTGTGAATTTGAAATATCAGTAGTCGAGAAGCTATATCAATAATAATAATACATTTCTTCTTTATTTCCTCTCGCTACTGACTGAAGAGAAGTGGGATTTATAGGTCATTAACTAGACTGGATTCTTGCAACTAAGTATATCAAGATCCCTATATCTAACATGTGTTGAGCTCATCGAGTAAATTCTACATTTAAATCTCTCAGTCCATTATTCAGAAAAGACAATATACAATTTGTTTATCTGCTACTTGGTATCAACGTAATGGATAAGCTTGATAGTTTATCGAGTAATATTATCAAAACCTACAACTCCTTTTGTAAGTGAGTTAGGTTAAAGTCAATGAGATGTAGTAAAATCATTATTTACAAACAAAACTTTGCTTAACAGAATGAAATATATCGGTTTGAATATACATACAGAATAAAGTATATGAAGTTATAAGGATCATACGGGTAAATTTTGAAGCTCCGAGAGCAACATAATGAATGCTTCAAAGTTTCGAAAGTAAAATGAACAGTTTTTTTGCGACTCTAAGTAGTTGAACTTTTAATGTCCCAGTAACATTTATAAGCACATGAATCAAAAAGCAATTTATTTCTATAGTTCTTAGGGCTCTATAAGTTATTTTAAAAAGTTCTAGGTGTCACAGGTCAATCTTTAAAGTTTTAGGGATAAAATTAGTGGATTTCTAAGGTTCCAAGGAACAAATTAGTGAAGTTGAAGCTCTGATGATGAAGTCTGTGCATTTATGCAGCTCCAAGAGTGACACGACACCTGTGTGTCTGTCTGGTGGGATGGTAGTTTCACGAGACATACTTGTATTTTATTAGTTAAATCCTAAATGCACAGTGTACTGTAGTTTAAATCATAAACTGTGGTTCAGATTTGAGTAGAAGCTTGCCAAGAGCATAGTTATCATCAGGACAAACTTACCATGAGGATTCTTCTCACCATAACAGTCATCTCACTTCTGAGTCGATTCGTTTGTAAATCAATAAATTTACAAAATTGTAAATCAGTAAAATTTGAGCAATAAATTTGTAAATCTGCAGTATGTACTAAACTGCAGAAAAATATTCATCATATCTTGGGCTATTCTATAGTTAGAATTAGACTGACGAAGTTTTATCATTAAGAGAAAGCAAGAATGGGTTTTAGCTTTACACTAAAGACAGACAATTGACAAAGTACTGGTTAGAGGAAGCGACAAGGTTAGTGTGGTGAGGACGAGGGAGTCTTTGATGTCTTGTTCTCAGTGAGTTAGTGAGTAACTAACGTACTCGCATGTTTCAGGTTTGTCTAACTTGATTTGTCTTGTCTTAACTCATTTTGCTTTATATCAAAAGAAGAGCTACTTCGCCAATTCAATCAGCCGTATAATTAAATTTAGTTCATTCAATGAAGCTTAATGTTTATCTCACATGTCAGTTTACTCCGATTGGCTTTTACCTTTTACATTTGTTCTCAATGTCTCACGAGAGTTTCTGGTCAATACTGAAACTTGAAAAAGGGGTGAACTTTTCCATCACTCTAAAGCCGTGGTAGAACAGTGCATATAATTCAAGGTTCTTTGCCTTAGAGGTTGTAAAGACGCGATCATGGGTCTGTACTGCACGTTCGTCACTACTCTCACAAAAATTGAGCGTTAAATAAAAAACGTTATTTGAAATAACCTATTTTAAAGCCAGTAGATTAATGCTGGGTTTAGAAAAAGTGATTTGGAGGCCTATTTAACTCTACACTTATACTACCGGCCTGCTTTTACGACAAAAGATATGCGGAATCGTATATATTTTGACCTATAAGATCCTACAACTGTGGAAACAATCTTTCACATGACGGCTAATTTAACTGTTCAATAAAACTTAGTCACTCCAATATATAGTAGGGCAGTAATTCAGCAGTAGAAGGTTTTTGGTCTAGGATTACTAATTACAGTAGGTACTAAACTGCAGAAAAATATTCATCGTGTCTATCTACCGTGGCTATTCTATATTTACAAATATTCTTATATTTACTTTGTTCATAAATGTACTTACACTGGTACAATCCTAATTAGATTTTTTCTATTTACTCATTAATATATTATTTGCTTAACTTCTGATATGATTTTCTTGTATAACTCGTTATACTACTAGGGTTCCCCGCGTTTCCAATATTTTGTAGGACTACTAAGAGTCGGTGGAGTTTGAAAGACACCCAGATATACCAAACCCAGATCTGTTAGAAATTTATCCTCTTTCAAATCCAAGACATCACGATCAGGCCATTCCATAGCCAGACTACTATTATTCTTTCTAATTAGCACATGGTAAATTCTATTCGCCTAAACTATTCTTGGGATCTAACTTCAGGTTACTAATTTGAAGTGTTTGTCTTGTATGAGGGCTTCACGTTCCATCTTCAACAATAATCCCAACTATAATTCAACAAGAAATGTTGGATTCAAAAAACAATAACGGATCAAAGACTATTATAACCTAAACTAACCACTTCAACTTCTAATGAGCTTGCTTTATGATTCAGATACATAAGTTTAAATTTCTAAAGTAACTAAATTTTCTAACTATACGGTTAAAAAATCAGCTGCGTGAATATTTCGTAAGTGATAGATTATTGCTTAGTAATTGTGGCTTAAGTAATACTCTTTACATTAGTAATGATTCGATCTAATTATTTAATTCTTTTCTTATAGTAAATCGATATAACAAAGTTTTTTCATTCTGTGTAAGAAAGTTTTAGACAAATTCTAGCTAATTAATTTCAATTACTATCAAATACCATACGAAAGGAATGATGTATTAAGTTTATGATTAATAGAGCCAACAACTTGAAATTAAGCAGTGTAGTGATTTCTAGTACATTAAGTGAACCCCTTACCTGCTGGTAAACTGTACTCCAGCCAGGGGTACGAGATCCTCTTGACACTCCTCCTGAACCTGATTGTATGCTTCTTGGGGACGCCTAATTTACCGACAATGTACCAGAAGCTGAACTTGGCGGTGACCGTTCGCCAGACACATGCATAGTACTGGAGGCCAAGGCGCTGGGCCAGTGAGTACTCCTTGCGACAGTAGTGGCGCACACTTTCATTTGCCTTCCATTTCAACACTACTGCTCCGCGTGACCCCACGACTGCCCTTGCCGCCATCTTGTCCTGTCTACTTCATGCTTCTCTTCACTCCTACACTGTGTGATTTCAAACTTTGTAAACAACCTGTTCATTTATGCTTTTGTACATATAATTTTACACCAAATACTATTTTGACTAGTTTTGAAACGTTCTCAACACTTGTGGTCAGTCTTGTTCCAGAGCAGCGATAGAACAAAAAAAAAGATTAAGCAAATCCTGCTATATTGATTTTGTTAGCTGTATTCTTCTGCAAACATATCGTTGACAGTTTGACACATTTAGACCATAGATCTTAAGTGGAGATGGAAAATGACGTAAAACCATTTAGTCTCTAGTCTGTACGAAATTAGGTAATTGTCAAAGTTCCTACTCTAACAAACTCGATGAAATTAAGATTTTAATTTAATTTAAGATTTCCCGAAGTGGAATGAGCTCCGAAGTGAGTGTGAATTGGCAAATTAAGCAGTGACTCAAGTACCACTTGCTCTAGAATGGCAATAAAGTAAAAGGTTTATAGGTGTGGACTTGGTAACAAACAGACTGCATTATCCACCATTAAGTTTTTAAACATATGTCTATAATACAAGAAATACTTAAAAAACAATGTATAAACATATTTTAGCTAATAAAATAAAGTTACTAAGTTGTGAAATCACGTATAATGATACAATAAATGTAAAACAGAATTCCTTACTCATGCATGCAAGAAAACTTGTAATTTTAAAATTTGTATAGTAGAGTAAAGCAACTCTTTTTATTATTATGGACATAAACATATAACTTGTTCCTAATATTTTATTTGAATCCGTTAATTACAACTTATCTTTAAGTAAAATTCATTTTGTTTTTTACTTTACTATATTTTTTACGCAATCTATTATACTGGCGGAAGTGAGAGATATTTATAGTATGAGAATAAAGTTGACGCATCACTGTTACAAAAACAGAATATGCTTGTAACCGGGCTGATTCTGTATGTTCAAAACTACATTTTTCAATACTCATGCTATCAAATAGCTAGAAAAATACCTAGTATGTTACGGGACAGAATAAATATACACAAAGAACAATGAACAGAAGGGGAATCCCAGGAGTCTTGATGCTTGTTAGAAAACTCTTCTTTTAAAGTTCAATATACCTTTCACCTTGCGAGACTTGTGCACATTTTTACGTTACCAAGTGTAACCTAGATTTTAAGACATAATGGAAAAATAAATGCATCTTTTGTAACTGTGCTATTATTATATGAATTTCGTTGATATCATAGCTGGACCTAATATAATATTAATGATATATTACTGATACTAATTCGTAATTGATATTAATGCCCATTAGTCAAGTTATCGTATCTTTAGCTGAATAGCGCGGTAATTTTGAATTTGATTTCATCATTCATAATTATTAGGGTATAAGAATATTAATCCAAATTTAATTTCTAGTTTTTTAAAGACTTTATTCAAATAGTCTTGATGAGGATAATAAGGTTTATTTTGTTTCTATGTTCAATAAAATAGGGGAACTAATTAATTTTTGGTATTAATGATTTACTATTTATTTAATTCTAATCTATATAAATAAAATAATGATTTTGTCTGTACATTGCTTAGAACTGACTTATTTCAAATTTTCTTTACGTTTCATACTTTGGAGAAACCGAATCCAACCTTAGAAAAATTTCTGTCTGTTTGTCGGTTTGTCCGCAAAATTTTGTCACAAGTAAACTGAGCCCAGTGGGAATGGGCCTTGAACTCAGCTGACTGGACTGGGCAACTGGTACTTGCTTGATAGAGGCTCGGGCTCTTGACGGGGGCTCAGAGTGGGGACAATTAGATACCTGTGAGCCCATTATGTTCAGTACAGATGGCAGTCAGCCAACGAGAGATTTGTAATCTCTCTCTCTTGGGATACTAACAACACTCCTCACAATGACGCCCTGATGAGGTTAGCCCTGGTCTCGGGGTACGGGCATTGCCCTTTTCGGAGGGGGATGACCTAGTTTTTAAAAACTCTGTTGTAGTCTTAAAACTGAAAGGCAGTGTAGAAACCCTGCTCACTATTCACATCAAAAGTTATGTGTGTAAAAATTAAGTATGTTAATGTGTAGAACATGTAAATTGATTGCAACACTTTTGTTAGAGGGCCACGGAAGTTGAAGTTGTTTTTACTCATCACGTTGAAGAGTATCAAATATAATGGAGTAGTTTGGTGTTTGCTTTTATAGTTTTAAAAGTTTTTAGTTCGTATGTATCATAATAATTGTTTAAAATATCTTCAAATTTCTTGTATATTAAACAAGTAATTTTTGGTCGGTAAAATAACATGTATAGCAAGTTATCCGATATCTTCATTTGAGTTTTCAGTTTCTAGGGCAATAATTCCTTTCTCATCCATCAGGATTTTTTGAAATTTATTTTGTAGCATAATAAGTTAAGGTAACTATTCAAAACAAATTTCATTTTTCTTTTGTCAATCCCTTAAAGTTAAAAAAAAAAAACTTTTTCTGAACCCAGAAAATGTATGATAATGTCCCTTTCCGTCCATAAAATTTTGAGAAGAATACATTCACCGCATTTATAAGGTGATTTTTTGATTATAATTCATTATGATCTGTCCAACAGTGTGCCGTTTATTGTGCCCACAGAATCAATTATATATAGTTTTTTACATATTATTAATGAATCCGACCTTTACTGTTGTTGAAAAAATCTGATATGTTTTACAGGTTGTCAGTTTCATAATTTCAAAAAGGTTAACAGTCTAGGTTTAGTAGTTTAGGAGGAATAACATTTTGTTTAAAATAACGTTATGGGAAAGAAAGCTATTTTTTCATGATGAAATATTCACCAATAAGAAAAGGAACGTATAATTTACATGGCCCGTTGTGTAAAATATGAGTTTGACAAATCATGATGTGTGACCTGCTTCATCCATGTGTGAGTGCTTGCGCATTCATCCAAGAAAGGTCCAAACACTTTGGAGGATGTTGCATATATATCCTTCAACATTTCAAAATGTAATTTTTTCATGATTGATTTCATAATTTTATAATAAAGTAATATTAGTGTTTTATAAACAAATAATCATCCTTAAATATACTCCATAAATATAACATCTACTATGTTCATATATAGTTTTAAAAATGAAATGAAATGAATGTATTAATAGTTTTAAAATTTTATTGTTCTTATATATCATACCAACTGTTTAAAATATCTTCAATATTTTGTATTGACCTTAAAATAATTATTTGTTGATACAGTTTTATGTATTTGTTGATCGCAGGAACAATTTTTGATATCAGATCAAGAGTTATAGCCATATAAACATTGATTAAATGTTGATCACAAGTATAAGAATTAGAGAGCCATTTTTGAATTTAATTATTAATTTAATTTCTTAACAATAAGTTTGATGGGGTTAATGGAGTTTAGCTTAGTAATGGAGTGATTCAGCGCCAGCAATAGCCTCTAACACTCAACTCCGACTTTCGGCCTTCACGAGGCTACTCTGTTAACCTGCTATATGCAGGGACAAACAAAAGAGGAGGAGAAGGTGATCAGGAGCTGGGCCTGACTACCTTCGTTTCTCATTCTTCTTAATCCCCAAATCCCCTCCATTTATCCCAGCCCCAATCTAAGGTGTTATGGGATCCGTGCCGAAGGATGGATGATACAGGGGTTACTGTATTATGAACGGAGCCTCAAGGGAACCAGGCGGCCCTTTGAGTAAATAGCCTTACTCCATGAGGTGCTTTGCCGGAGTGGACAAAATACCACCGATAGAGATACAGGGATTTTTCCCTTTATGATACTAAGAAGAAGGAAGTCCGGAGACCATCACTCGGAAGCGCAGAGCGCTAACTAGTGGGAGCCAACCTCTCACAAGTGCACCTAAGAGCCCGAAGAAGACCATCCCGAAGAAGGAGAAAGGAAGGTACTTTCTCCCGAAACTTAGGGAGCCTGAATGTACACTATCAATGATGGTTTATGCTTATGATAAGGCAAAGCTTAATGTAATGCATCAAATGGTAAATATAGTAAGCAGAAATATGTACGTCCACATCATAGTACCTCTAATACTAGTTTCAAGTGTGTTCTACGATTGAAAAATAAATTAACTCATGGCTTATCTCCAAACTTTGATGGCACTTCAAAGTTTTTATAAATATTTAAAATTTTTTTGTTGAAGTTTGATAAAGTTTTTCCAACTCAATTAAACAAACCCCACAAGTATGGCTAAGAGAAATTATTCTTAGCTGATTTACACGGTTTTAAGGTTCTTTTTTTTTTTTTTAACCAACAAAGCTTCTTGAATTTTTTCTCTACATAATAGGTTATATATAAATATTTTCGTTTTACAAGGAAAACATATTTTTTTGAATTTGCACTTTGTACAATAAAACTCGTTTTTTGTGGATGCATCTTTGTCAAAATAACAATATAACTGAAACATCCAAACAGTTTTTTTTTGTGACTAATGACATTGTGGTATATCATAGTTAATATTTCTCTTCCCTGTCTACCTTTCCTCCGAAAGTTGGCTACACTGTTTGAGTGCTTCAGTTCGAACGCCAAGTCAGTCGTTATCAGCCTTTGGAGCGATTCACTTCTTTTCCTGAAGACGAGGACATCGAAATATAGTAGTGAGTTCAGTGGTTTCCTTTCTATGTGTTCTTTTTTAAATTCTAGTTTATAGTTAATATTTTTATATTTTTATGGAATACTTTTATTTTTTGGAAATTCTGACTCTTTTTCGGTTGATATTTATATCAGATTGATAACGATGAAGAAATATTAGTTATTTAGTATGAATAGTTTAGGAAAAAATCTTCTAAACACATACATACACAAAAAAATTTTTTCACATAAACACTTGAAATAACAATCAATGATCAAACCACAATATGAAATGGGAAAACAAGACTAAGATCTTTCAACCGTAACAAGCGGTCTTCGTCAGAGTCAAAAACCATACTGAAACATTAGATGCAGAAAACACCTGGTGAGGGGTTGAGAAGAGTGAGAGGGAAGAGTGGTATTAAAAGGGTGAAGTAAGTGGTAATTTGCCCTTCTTAGATGTACTGATCTATAGGTTACATAAAGAGTTACGCTATAGAGTATATAAAAAACCTACGAATATACTTGCATATGCTCACTTTTATTCTTCCCATCCAAAAAATGTTAACATTTCTGTTTTTAGAAATATGTTTTTGAGGGTGTTAAGAGTGTGCTCTCCTAAATTCCTTAATGAAGAGATTAACAACATTAGGTCAATTGCCCTATCATTATAATACCCCTCCTCTTATATTGGTTTAGCTTTGAAGGGTGCCAAAAAAACTTTCTCTAATACTTCAACAGAGCCCCGTTGAGTGTCAAATTTTATAGTTTTGCCATATCATGAATCATTGGATCCCCTTTCAAGACTAGCCAAACAACTTGATTTTAATATAGTGTTTTCTAATCGTAATAACATGGGCAATATGTTAATAAAAAACTCTCCCAGAGAATTTTAATCAGGTGGTATTTATAAAATTCCGTGCAAAAATTGTCATAAAATTTGTATTGGTCAAACTGGTAAATCATTAAAGACACGTGTAAAACAACACCAATACAACGTAAGTAGGTAGAAAAAAGTAGTTCCTTATTCTTGCATATAAACAATGAAAATCATCATATTGATTGGACAGGAGCTAAATTTATTACCTATGAAAAATCGATGTTACTAAGAAATATTATTGAATCGACTCGAATTAAATTTAATAGATCAAATATTATAAACATTAGTAACGGTCTCTTCAAACTTGATACTTTCGTTACGAGGGCAATAGCCTCTTCTAAGAAGGTTGACATCTAGCAGATAGTTTTTTACTCTTTCTTACTGTACTCCTTTGTTTCCCGAAACATCCTTTTCCCTCCGAAAATAACACTCTTCCCTCCCACTCTTCTCAACCCCTTACCACATGTTCTCTGCATCTAGTGTTTCAGTTGGGTTTTTGACTCTGACGTAGACCGCTTGTTACGGTTGAAAGATCTTAGTCTTGTTTTCCCATTCTTATTGTAGTTTGATCACACACATACATACACAGACACAGACACACTTACACACACACACACCACACCACACACACTACACACACACACACACACACACACACACACTCACTCACTCACTCACACACCCCACACACCACACATACACACCCACACACACACACACACAACACACACACACACACACACACACACACACACACACACAATATATATAAAGGAGCTTTCGTACCGTTTCTGAGCTATGCAGTCCCAGCCTGGTATTCATGTGCCACAAAACAGAATATCGTCTTAAAGCTCACAAGAGTACAACGGTTATTCCTCTTAAGAGTGATTAAAGGCTATAGAACAATCTCCCATGAAACAGCTTGTGTCATAGCAAACATCCAACCCATTATGTTGACATTGAAAGAAAAAACCTGGTTATATCTTTACGAAAACGATCTCGTACCAGAACCCGTTTTTGCCATTGATCGCCCTATAGAGTGTTCTTTGTGGCGTCATCCTGCACTGCAACACAAAATTAAGGAAGGAGAGTTCGAATTAGCAAATAGTCTCTCTATTTATACTGATGGCAGCAAAAGTGAGAGTTTAGTCGGTTGCGCTTTTATAGTGTATAAAGGAGAAATAGGAATAGCAGAAGGCAAGTACCGATTGAACCATCGCTGTTCGAACAACCAGGCAGAGCAATTAGCCTTGGTTAAGGCTCTCGAATGGGTTGAACGCAACCATACAGTTCTTCAAGAAGTGAAAGGCATCACAGTTTACACTGAGATCCAAATAAGTCTTCACAGCTTAAAGCAGCGAAAAAACCAAGGAGCACTCATTGTGAAAATAAGAGAATTAGCTCAAAAGCTGGAGGTGGAGAAAAATATGGAGGTTTACTTCAGTTGGGTACGAGCACACGTGCGGCTACAAAGAAATGAGGAAGCTGACTCACTCGCCAAAGCGGCATCACAGGACCAAAATTTGGAAGAGTCTTACACTAAGGTACCTAGATCTTACATCAAAGCGATTCTAAATAAAGAAAGTATGCAATCATGGGAAACTTCCTGGGCTACAACTTCAAAAGGCCAGCACACGAAGAAGTTTTTCCCTAATCTCACAGCAAGAAAAACCTGTAATATACAAGAAATGAAATTTTATGTAACACAGGCATTGAGCGGACACGGGAAGAACAGAGCTTACCTGCATCGTTTCAAGGTGTTAACAGATCCATACTGCAGTTGTGAATTTAAGGAAGAACAGAGCTGGGAACACATCATATTGAGGTGCCCCCTTCTTGACCGACAACGATCAACATTAGTCAAAAACTGTATTATCCAAGGAATGTCATGGCCTGTAAGAGATATCCGTTTACTAGTCAATAATCCCTTATACATCATCTTTGAAAAGTTTTTACGCAATATTGACTTTAATGAACTTTAAACATAATCCTATAAATCTAATAATAATTTATATGTTTATTTCTCTCATAATTCTGTTTATAATAATTTTTTTATCTCTTATTCTAAAATTGTTAAATATATTATATAGCTATATTGAGTTTATAAGAGAATCTGTATAAGATATACATGTAATATGATAATGGAGCATGTATCAATAAATTCCCTGGTGTTATGGTGTACTTTCACCAGGAAAACTAAAAAAAAAACACACACTCACACACCCCACACACACACACACACACACACACACACACACACACACACACACACACACACACACACACCACGAACACACACACACACACACACACAAACACACACACACCACGAACACACACACACACACACACCACGAACACACACACACCACGAACACACACACACACACACACACCACGAACACACACACAACACCACGAACACACACACATACACACCACGAAAACACACACACACCACAAACACACACACACACACACACACACACACACACACACACACACACACACACACACACACACACACACACACACACACACACACACACACACACACACACACACACACACACACACACACACACACACACACACACACACACACACACACACACACACACACACACAGATTCTGAATAAAGAAAGTATGCAATCATGGGAAACTTCCTGGGCTACAACTTCAAAAGGCCAGCACACGAAGAAGTTTTTCCCTAATCTCACAGCAAGAAAAACCTGTAATATACAAGAAATGAAATTTTATGTAACACAGGCATTGAGCGGACACGGGAAGAACAGAGCTTACCTGCGTCGTTTCAAGGTGTTAACAGATCCATACTGCAGTTGTGAACTTAAGGAAGAACAGAGCTGGGAACACATCATATTGAGGTGCCCCCTTCTTGACCGACAACGATCAACATTAGTCAAAAACTGTATTATCCAAGGAATGTCATGGCCTGTAACGAGATCTCCGTTTACTAGTCAATAATCCCTTATACATCATCTTTGAAAAGTTTTTACGCAATATTGACTTTAATGAACTTTAAATATAATCCTATAAATCTAATAATAATTTATGTTTATTTCTCTCATAATTCTGTTTATAATAATTCTTTTATCTCTTATTCTAAAATTGTTAAATATATTATATAGCTATATTGAGTTTATAAGAGAATCTGTATAAGATATACATGTAATATGATAATGGAGCAGGTATCAATAAATTCCCTGGTGTTAGGGTGTACTTTCACCAGGAAAACTTAAAAAAAAAAAAAAAAAAAAAAAACACACACACACACACATCACGAACACACACACGCACACCACGAACACATACACACACACACACACACACACACACATAATTAAATGTAAAAAAATTAATTATTATCTTAAATAACATAATTATAAGATGTAAAAAAAAAATGTAGCTTAGGTTAAATCTTTAAAATAAAATACCTAAGTGTAAATAGAAAATTTTAGAGTTCCGTAAGTTGTAAACGTTATAATTTAAATGTACAACATTATATAATTAGAATTAAACAAACAAAACTCTATAGCCATAAGAAGAAAATTGCATGTAATCCATATTGTGGAGCATGTTGTTGTTAAATAAATTCCCCCATGGCAGGGGTACTGCCCGTGGGAAAAAAAAACACATCACGAACACACACACACACACACACACACCACGAACACACACAAACACACCACGAACACACACACACACACCACGAACACACACACACACCACGAACACACACACACACACCACGAACACACACACACACCACGAACACACACACACACCACGAACACACACACACACACCACGAACACACATACACACACCACGAACACACAAACACACTCCACGAACACACACACACACACACACACACACACACACACACACACACACACCACACACACACATTCATAAGCAAAGCTATTTCAAAAATAGACTCAGGTGATGTGAAAAGGGTAAATGTGTCTAAATTTGAGTAAAGAATATTCAAATTTTTATATATATTGTATATGGTGTATTTAGGTAATATCGAAGTATAGTAAACCCACTTTATAGTGCAATATGTGGAAACAGAAATAATTCTTTCCCTTTTTCTAATAATTGTATGAAATTGTTCTTTATATCAATTGAATAGTATCGTCAAAAAAACCTGATTATTTATGAGTTTTATTGTTAAGTTAGAGTTGATTGAAAACCACCTTATAAGTTTGGTTCTACGTATATGTCAATTCGTAATCGGTTGTTCCAGTCATAGTTCACAGGTGCTGAATTATTGTTAGTTTTAAATAAAAGAACCACTAATTATCATATTTTTTACCAGTTTAAGTTAATATTTGCATTCTTAAACTGTCTGTATAAATCATAAATTAAACATAACTTTTTTTTTTAAATCAGAACAATGTACCATAAAGTAAATATCAATATTCATGTGGATTAAGACGATTATTTATGCTGATACTTAGTTACAATGATAAAGTCATAATACTTGTGCTTAGGGAATTCTAGAGTTGCGTCCAACTAAGAGAGAACAACTTACATTATTGATGTTTGTTTTCATTGAAGCGTGCTTTGCAGTTCACAACTTAATATCCCGCTTCATGCAACTTTCTCAATCAGTATGGATTTTGAGCCGCTTGGTTTGTTTTGAAGTAAACGCAAAAACTTTTTATTTTGAAACAAAAAATAATAATGCTTGTTTTTAGATAGTGTGCCATAATACAAGAAAAGTTAAGCAAAAATGATTCTTTTATATACTAAACAAAAAAAAACATAAATCATCATGGGGGAATAATCATCTTATTTTACCTAGCCATAGATAAGATGTTCATAATACCACAACATAGAAGTTGAACTCAAAAAACCTTTTATGTTTCATGTGGAAGATGAAGAATCTTGGACACACTATTCCAAAAAGAAGATGATTAAGGATCTAAAGCAGAACAACGTTTTTAGGCTCCTGTTGAAGATTCTTTGGGTTAATTATGATCAGTTAGTTGTCATGATACTATCATCATAATACTAGTGATCATTGGACCGGTTTTGTGGGTTTTTAGTATAAATGAAGGATGTTATGATTCCAAGGGATTGTCGGAGCTGTTTAGCTGCGCGAGGATGAACAGTTGTGATTCCCAGTATTTATCACTATAACACATTATTTCTTGAGATGTTCAAGGCGAGTACTCAAATCAAGTAAACACAGGCAGTCCTTGACTTACGACCGAGTTTAATTTTGACGGACCGGTCAGAAGTTGATCCTTTTTATTTAGTGCAGTAACCTTTTGTATACTTTTTCTTATTTTTAGCTACAGTGTTTTCATTTTTTTTGTAAGCATTTTGTTTATTAACATTTTTCTTACTTGTTATTCATTTTAGTTAGAGTATATGTTCAACCTTTTTGTTTAGTTGTCTTTTTAGCTACTTTGTTTATTTGTTTAACCTTTTTACTGATTAACTTCTTGTTTAATTTGAAATAGTTTGGGTTTAATAAGTAAAAGATCATTATATTTGTGCGACAGTCGCGGTCGTAGAGTCGTTCGGACGTAAGTCGCACAGGGCGAAAGTCGACGACTGTCTGCTCTGTTCTTCTATTTCTGAGAAAATGAGAAGATAATGTTTATGCAGAAAGCAATAATCTAAACCTTCCACAGCTTTATCAAATAAATGCTAAACTGTCTGTTAAGTGGTTCACAGTCTAAATTTACAAAGACGGTAATAACAGTTTTGGTAATTTCTTCGGGAGCTAAAGAAATTCAGTCGAAAGGTTGTAAAAAATTAATTTTAGATTAATATGGGGTTCGTCGTAAATTATATGTAAAACCTTCACTATGGCATACTGAATATCAGCCAGAAATTATACGCTGATTTAATGCAAGGACACTTCTCACGGGTTTTCTTCGATGCGAGGTGTAACGGAGCAGAAACATTCTATAGACGAGTGATATCCAATATGAAATGTTGTTAGACACTTTTTAGTAATTTTGCGTTTGTCTTGTGTGAGACAGTCTAGATGACTGGGTATTGGTAAGCTAAGTGGTTCGCCAATACGAGGATGATGGATGTATTGTGCGTAGTCTGTTGATGTATCTGCCCGGGTGGTTAAGATCTGTAAATTTTGCCCGTTGTCATGTGTATTTGTCAACTAAACAGACATATTTTATTTGTGAAATACAGTTATCATGTGACAAAGTCCTCTTTGATGTGAGGCCAGTATTACAAACTACAATAAAACGGTTGCGTATGTCAACAAAGAGATTAAAAACGAATAAAAAATGCAATTTCAGTTATGAGTTTCATAGCGTCTGCTGTAAAAAATCTTAATGAAAAATATCGCTTGAAAACAAATTTCAGAGTTCTTGGAAAAATCGTACGTATACATTTCCAGAAAGGGTTTATATTCGCAAGAGTTCATAATTGAGGTTACTATAATTGAGTTAGTTATAGATTAAATTATATAATTTTACATATAAATGGTAACTCTACTTAAGCTATAGTAAACTGAAACTTTTGTGTCAGAGCCGTCTACATTTAACAACCTTATATCAACATTTTATCAAACTAAATTTTGTAATAAACTTCATTAACATGTTTACTAGCATCATTTTCATAGTTTAATGGAAATTGAATATAATATATTTTGAAATAATGTCTAAAATTTGTATTTTTCACTACCACTGAAGTGATCTATTATTTTTAAAAAATGTGTAGTTATAGTAAAATAGAAATTGATTTCTTATCAAAATAATAAATATTTTTGGTCAAGCCTGTAAATATAGAATGAGAGGAACGATAAGAACAATTAAACGAAAAGTATTATTTTTCGTTTAGATTGCAGTCTCTCTTGTTTGAGAGAGGCAGTGTGTTATGAGATAGACAGAGTGGTTTAAATCCAATTTGAGGAACAATGTTTTCTGGAGGAGCCGTTTTCTGACCCTCGTTTGAGAGCAGTTTTAGAGGTCTCCAGAGGCCTCCCACTATTCTTCACCCCACTTGAGCCTCTTGATGGTCAAGGCTCTTGTAAATGCCTTGACTTCTAATTCCGTTTCGTATTATTCTCTTTTTTTTTTTTAGTTTTAAACAAATATAATAATTTAAGTATTATTAGCAAGAAATAAAATTAATATTCTAAAATTTTTGGAAGTAGTCCTATTACAAACTTTGCAATAGATGAAACCATAACTAAAACTTGCTTCTTGATATGTTTTTTGGATCATTCTAAATAACGTTGTAATTTAACGTATCTCAGTAAATATACTGAGATGACGCCTACAAGATCTTTTTACCTCTATGGCAAGTCTACAACCCCCCTGATGTGCCTGCACTTGCGGTGGTGGGGATGGGGGATTAGCAGGTCTGGATGGTTGTTCCCTCAAGGCTTGGACTTAGAAAGCGATCTTGGGTGGCAGTGCGATCTTAGTCAGATGTGGCCAACGCCTGCCTGTTTCAAGACTTTTCTTGCAAAGCGCGCCCTGGTCTCAAATAAGTTAGAAACTGGTTTGGTAGCTGGGTCCCAAACTCCTGTTTTCTTCTTCCAGTTTGCCCCTGTCTTTTTTAAAACTTCTTCTCACCCCCTCAGTGAGATCCGGCAACTTCGTTTTCTTATGAGGCTCAAGTTTTATTCGGATAATACTAGTTGTGGCTGATTATGGCGGACTTAGAGTTTTCTAGCCTGTCGCAATATAGTTAGCGTTTGCTTGCTTCTTCTTCCTTCCTCTTATACCTTTTCTTGTAATCCCTTACTCATTTCCTTATTTACCTATTCTTTCCTATATTTCAACTCCCTATTATCTATTACCCTTGTTTTTATCTTTTCATTGTTTATTTATAATGGTTGATTATCTCTTTCATCAAGTAACCATCAGTACTTAGTTATACAAAGCTTATGTTAATGACTTTTGTTGATGTAGGTCCAACGATCAACGACCAACGAATATTACCATGCACAACAGTGCATGTCATAAATAGCAGTTCCGGACCAGAGGCCCACTACTGCTAGTTTCTCATCCTGCTGTTTTTTGTTGGGTCAGTAAACAATGTCAAGGATGGGGGAGTCAGTCAGTAAGACTAATATGTCGTCTTCGTTGAGAGTTTGGTCTTCAGGCTTATAATGCAAACATTCTCTGAGGTACTGTATAATTTTGGAGTCATGTGGTCATCATTTTTAGTTTAAGTAGGAAACTTTGAGGATCGTGGGATTAGGAAGGGTTGAGAGTAGGATTTAGTTCCCGAACAAGGAGATTTGGATGGGTAGAAAGTTTTTTGTCTTCATTACTGGCAAGTCGAGCAATGTAGGAATAGATAGATTCCAAACTCAAATCATGTTGAATATCAACATTTCTAGCGTCCGTCTTGGGCACTTCACTAGGACTGTCTTTTCCTCATTCGTTAGGAGGTAGTTGGTTTCTCGTGTTGTAAAAATGATATGAAAGGGCTCCACGTTAAAAAACATCAACGTGGCCGTATCATGATACGGCTGAAATGCTCAGGAACGTAGATGTATCAAAACAGGCTAGTCTGCAAGCTCTTATACCAAATAGCCTTCTCTTAATTGCTAAACTAGACATGATTGTTACACCCAGAGTGAGGAGTGTGTAGGTAGGGAGAAATGTGTTGGAAAGTGATTCATCAGCCGATCATTTAGTTATGTTAACCTTCACCTAATTGCAGAGGCGAAGAGACTGAGAATAGTCAATCTCTACAGGAAGGAGCGGAAAGTTAACAGCAGGCAAAGGAAAGTTCCTTCATGAGCCATGCATCCTGGATAATCAATATTGCTGGGAGCACACCTTGCATAACTTTTTCTCTTTACCTCTTCTTTTCTATTTATTTAACTTAGCTATTTTTTCTCATAGAATTTATATATAAATTTATACATTTCATTTTAGTCAGCAGTTTTTTTAACTGTCTATATTGGAAGTTTTTTCGTCGATGTCTACTTGTGTGTGGGAGTGCATTCAGAAGTTTGTGATTACTCTTCAAGTCACACGGTATTAATTAATCAATTCGATATAAAACTCAAAAAGTAGCACTTATAATGTATAATCTGAATAGTTCTTGAATACTTTGGCTTGATGATATCTATTTTATTGCCAATTATGTGATTTTTATTTGAACTACTCAGTCTGAGTAGTTGAAATTATGGAGTTATCATAAAATTAATATACATTTTTTTGGAAAACATCAGATTCAAAATGCCTAAAAAGTCAATTTTGTGTAAAACGTAAAAACTTTGACGTGTTATTGATGTTGCAATGATGTGAACACGACATCGTTTGAAATGAAATTGAGCACTTTAAATAATTATTTACAGAAAGATAACCTGTATCATTTTCAGTAGAATGGTTTTATTGAAAAGGAGCATAATAGATGATTTCATAAATCAGAAATTCTTTTTCCCTTAATTGTAAAAAAACAAATTTGCATATGATATTTGTATTTGCCTAAAATAAATTTTTCCTAAAAAAATATTTGCTAGAAGTTAGGTTTATTGGGAGAGATCTTAAAACCTAGAAACTGAACTTAGAATAACTTAAAAATTTTTTAATAGAATCCAATAACAAATCTGCCCAATAACTCTGTCAGTGCAAGAGTCACGAGCAGACTTGCAATACCAAGTATTGCTTGAAAGCGTCTACTCCTTGACGCTCCATAGAATCAATGTTTTTGAAGAAGCATCACAACTTATTTAGGAGGTGATGATACCGAATTTAAAGTCATGTAACGCTAAAGTCATTAAGAAAAATCTGGAGTGGCTTACACCTAACTTTACTATAAGTAAACATAATGTCAAACTCGTTGACAAGTAATTGATTTTTTATTTTATTTTATGTTGCTATTCATGCATTTAATAATCTATCATTTCTTTATATTTAGTTAAAATCATGTAACGGTTATAAGGAACCTGAAATCGTTGATCAATCTGACATGTTATTAAAATTATTAAACTGAGGGCCTGAATTACATCGGACTCGTATGCTCCATATCTGTCATATTTCACATCCCTTTGTCATAACTAAATTCACCATCAGCCTTGAAGTTCTTTAATGGCGTTTATAAATTCATATTGAGAAGTATCCCGCATTAATAAAGTTTTAGGTATGATTTGAGAAAAATCATAGTCCTCTCCAAGGCAATTGTTTTGCATTTGGAAACAATATGATAAAAGATTTCTGTTTCTTACTAGGCAAAGAGTCTTCATTCTTTCGTAAAATATGATCTACAGCTTTTCATATTTAATCTGTCGTCTGAAGAACTTCCAACGGTAGGTCCGTAACTTTGTATAGAGATCTCTTTAGATCTATTTGTAAGGAGACCTACAAATTTAGCCTTCTTTGAACAATTAATGGAAAACATCTGCATCATCTGAAAGTTAGGGACATCATGCATTGCTCTTCTTCTATTAAAAGGTCTTAAGCATATCCTTGCATTTCGTAATCATAACTAGGTTCTTAAACGCACCAAGAACTGCATCTGACATTAAGTTTGGTTCAAGGGCGCAACATACAGTTTGATTGGAGCAATTTGTATAACAAATCCATCACGGAAAGCATCAAAAATAACATTTTGTTATTGGCATTGAATGTTTACTCTTTTTAATTTTATTTTTGTACATTTCAGTTTATCTCATTAATACATTCAAATATTACTTTACTATAAGTAAAGTATAGTGATCGTGAAAAAATTCGATCTCGAGATTTTGACGGAATTACATGTTTTGAGGTCCCAGAAGTCGTTTTATGACGTTTTTACGATGATGTCTGTGTGTGTGTGGGTGGGTGGGTGGGTGGGTGAGTGTGTTAGCATTACTTGTTACCACGCTACGGTCCAGAATCTTTGATGGATCAAGTTGATATTTTACACAAAAATGGGCCTCATAAAGACGAAGATCCCTATTGTTTGCGAAGAATTATGCATGATGGGAAAGTCGCTTTTTTTGCCAAAAACTGTTTTTTTTAAAACATTTACTTCTCCTAAACTGATAACCCTAGAGTTTTGAAATTTTGACATTATCTTTGAGGTTACAAATGGAACAAACGAAAAATATATTCAGAATTTTAAATCAACAGGAAATATTTTTTTTTCAATAAAATGTAAAAATTTTGACTTATAATTCAATCTCAAACCTTGTGAGAGCGATACAAGCCATACTGTTTGACGGACAAGAATGAAACTATGCCTAGGTTAGGTTAGGTTAGGTTACAGTGGCCGTCTCGAGAGAGAACACACATAGGCCGCAAAACTATGCCTATAAATAGAACATTATATAGAGAATGAGTTGAGATATTTTTTTCTAAAATTACATTCGCTAAAGGTGCGTTACAGTACGATTTGTGTTTTCAGAAAATGTTTTTTTGACGCTAAACGGCTCGTTAAAAAATAATGAAAATTTGACCAAAAATGGAACAAAAAATTAGCAATTCATAAAAAAAAAAAATCATGAAGTTTCAATTACGGGAAAGAGCAATAACGATATAAAAACTCTTTGTTTACCCTAGACTAAGAGATCACCTGCTATACTTGTCGAATTTTTTGTAGTTTTTTACATTGTTTACATTGACTTAGAAATTTTTTGAGCGAATCCACTGAGATAAAATTGATGTTTCTAATGGAAAAATTAAAATATATTATTGACTTATAAGAGATGTAAGAGGAATAATATTGTGCAGGTAAATGATAACACTCATTAAAAAAAAATTCGTATATATGTTATTTGACAAAGGGGATGGAAAATAATCTTATTAAATACTAAGAAGCCATAAAATTCCCAGTATAATAATTCTGTTAAAAACCAAAAATGTAAAAGATAATTCAAAATATAAATCTTTCGTTTAGAGATTAATAACTGTAATTATCGTACATTTTTAATTAACAAATCAGCTTAAAACAACATTTTCTTCGCTGTTTAAGATGTTTTTCAGAGAAAAAAAGGGTATTTTACTGTTTCAAATTTGAAAATTTTACATTAATATTCAATGTAGAAGGATGTCAAGTAAACGATGTAAGAAATCTACTGGCTATTTGAACAATAGCCATGTTCTCTTGTAGGATAATATTTCGTTTCAAGAAATGTTCACATTGGTTTTTCAAAAATGTTATTACTGCTATAGTTAAACTAATGAAATTATTTGCAAATAATAAATTATTTGTGATGTACAAAAATAAGCTTATAAATTGATATGTCCTTCAATTACTATCTGTACTACCACACAAATGCAATACTAATAATTATATCCTATTTAGATATTTATGTTATGCTTAAATAATACGTTATGTTTTATATACTCAAGAAATTTGACATTGAGTTACTTATAGTAAAGTAGAGTGTAGGCCACTCCAGATTTTTTTTATTAAACCTGTTGATAACTATTTTATTTCACTCTATTCAATTATAAATTTCTAAGTCAATTTGAAAATTGTTCAAAAATGTTAAAAAAATTGACAAAAACAACAGGTGATCTATTAGTGCAAGGTGAATTTTCAGTGCTTATAGCTTTGTGTTATCCGGGATTAATAAAATTACACACAAACACAGGCATCATAAAAAAAACTTCAAGAAAGGACTTTAGGGACCTAGAAAAATGTAAATCTGTCAAAATCGCGAGATCGAATTTTATAGTACAGTAAAAATATAGGAATTAGTTTACAAATTGTATCCTTATATTGATTAAATATTTGAAAAAAGTACACGTGGTTGTTTGAGAGAGATATAAATACCTTGGATATTGAAAAAATGATGAAAGCTTAAAACCAATACTGAGAGACGATAAGTCCCTGTATTTTATAGTATTGTAGTGTTTATTGTAGACTACACAATAAATTACCCACATGACTTCGTAAATGCACTCACTCCCATTTTGTGATTCGATTCAATATTCTATATACTCCAATTTTCTTGACTAAATTGTAATTTGTTATATCAGCTTTATTTTTTTAATTAATTTATTATTAATTTAGTAATATTTATTTATTATTTCATTTTTATCTTTATACGAGTATATTCGTATATTCCCAGCACTCCTTTCCTTTTCATTGTAACCACCTGAACCTATCTACATATCTTCGATTGTCACCTTCGCAGTATACCACTTCCTTTCCTGACTACAGCCATTAGCAGGGCCTTGTTGGAAAGAAAGATTATTGAAACAGGGAGGGTGAGGACAAAATAAAGAGAAAAAGAAAGCGTGTGAGAGAGAGAGAGTGTCTTTGTGTCTCTGTCACTTTCCCATTCACTTATCATTTTCCCTTTTTTTTTAAGCTCTACTTCTTCAAATTATTCATTAAATCTCTAATTAAAAACTCAACATTACCTCTTTTAATAGAAATGACTACTTACATAAATAATCAGTTCATTAACAAAGCGGCTTCATTAAATTTAATTAGTCTATTAAGATATAATAAGGTTCCAATTAGATTGATATTATTTTTAGTGGTGAAAAAATAAGTATACAGTAATCTTCTGTTAATGGTCGATGGTTGGATTTAAATTTTAAAGAACAATGAAGTAATAGTGTCAATGATAGAAGTAAGAACGACTCTTGACAAGCAGGCATTAAAACGAGTTCAACAACACGGTTTTTAGAATTCTTTTATTTTATAGTTTATTATAGTTTACTGTTTTATTATATTTTTTTTATTTAATTATTATATTTTTATTATTATAATTTAACATAATTTTATAGTTGTTATAGTTTACCATAATAGTATAATTGGTAGATTTTATAATAATGGGAATAAGAAGAATAGAAATAAGTCTTATCCTGTTAGAGGATATGTGACATTCACCTGTTAAGACAGATATACCCTGAGGATGAACACAAACTGCTTAGAACGCGTAGTTTATTTAGTTATAAACTAAATTTCTGTGCTGACTTGCTGCTCACTCTTTTTCTTGTTTTTCTCATTATAACTAAGTACCTTACAAGAAATGACTACATATGATTTTATAATTCTTTAAATAACGCTTGTTCTTATAATACATTAAACTTCAGTATACCGATGTTTTAATTCAAGCATTAAATGACGTAGTTTAGACAACTGAATTGAAATTAGGCTGACTATGTTAAACATATGAAGAGTGACAGAATGAATTGTGACGAATAGCATTAAAAGAAGTAAACCTGCAGGGGAACGGAGAGAACTGGACAACTTCTGTAAAAGGTGCTCATACATTTTTATGAACTGAAATAAATCTGCTCATGACAAAATAGCTGTAATTAAATGACAAATAATCTCTCTATGATAATAAAAGGAGCTATCAACCAAAGATAGACTAATTTTCAAATAATATTTTAAAAGGTATTTAAATTTAATATAGGACTGTATTTTTGTTTCTTTTTTTATGGAATTACGTCAAATAAAAAATAAATTTGATTACATTTTTTGTAATAAAGGCTGCTATTATTATAATGTTTTGGTCAAGCGAGAAAAACAGTGGTGAGCTGCTGGTTGTACGAAAAATAAAAACAAATGATGTGTGTTTCATAAAATACACTTGTTTTATAAAAACAAGTTTTTTTTAAAATGAAACACGAGAAAAATACAAAGATAAACATTGATTAAGGCTCTCTTTAATGTTTTGATACCAGTTCTCATAAAACGAATTAGTTTATGGCTTGAATGGCAAAAGGCTACTTACCTCACACTCCAGTGCTCGGCTACAGTCTGTTTAAATCTCAGATCAGACTTTTCGCATATCTTTTTACCAAAGCTTCCCCATACTGATAGTGGTGTAGTTCACTGAGAAAGTCATGACGATCTTACTTCCCCTATCATCAACCCTGTCTCTTCTTTTGCATCTTTTCTTAGCAATAATACCCATACTATTCCTCATAATACCTCCTGTACTTCTTGTAACTGCATTAGATTGCACCCAGTGTGATATTTCTATAGGGGTTTAGCTTCCACCAAGCTAACCTTGCGTATGAATAGTTGCAAGTCTTCTCGTTGTTATTCATCCCAGTTCTCATAGACTGAGTTTCAATGACTGTTCCTATGCATAGATTCTTAGATCAATTCCTGGTCTGAATGCCAAACAAAAGAAGTACTAATTGTCTCCTGGGTGGTAGACCTGCTCCTAGCCTTATCAATTGTTAAAATATTTTATTACTTATTTTGTCTTTTTATACAGTTTTATTTACTAATTTAACTTTCATTTATACTTCGTATATATAGCTCCTTAATATTTTATTCTATCCTTTACTTTCTTACTTCCTTACTCCCCATAAGATCTCCTATTCTTCTGTAACTCCTAGGGGATTGACATATTATCTAGATATGACTTCGATCATTTATTATTTTTCATTACTATTAGCGAAATTAATTTTCAACATCATATTTTTTTATCTGTTTATTACTTTACTATAAGCAAAGTGTAGAACGACGAGAAAATTCGATTTCCTTTTTTTGAAAGATTTATGACGCGGGTCATAACATGACAGAACATGACGTCTTAGTGACAAATCTCTCTTTGGCATCACAAAATTACTATTAATGGAGTAGTAAAACCAATAATAATAATATATGTATCTATGTATGCTTCGTTTGATTGCTATCAAAAGTGAAATGGAAAATGTATCAATATTTGTATTAATAAACACACAGACAAGGGTATCCAAGGATAACTGGAGCAATGATCACCTGCACTACTTTCAAAAATGGAAGATTTATCAAACTTTTAGTTATTTTAGCTATTTCTTTATTATTTAAATAGGCATTTTTAGATTACGGAGATTAAAATGTAAATAAATCTAAGGGAGATAATACAGCCAGAAATTCGAAAGATCAGAATATTATTAATTGGGCCAATATGTTGTCAGATACATGCTCCTCATAGAATATTGTACACGAGCTTCACAGTGATAACAAATCATCACCGCGATTGTAGTTTGCTGATTCCAAGCAAGGGTCTCTTGTCTGGCATAGTAAATGTTTGAAAGTTTATAACATAACCAGTATAAGTAAGTTTACACTCAGTAGGCTCCCAAGACACAAGAGAATACGGGAGATTGATGCAGTGGACCGGTAAGAAAAGTTTGCACCCATACAAACCTTCTGTTCCTTGGATACTTTTTCACAACACATCTTAGATTTTTCATGACTGTAATTGAGGAATGGACGAAAAGGAAAGCAGAAAAGTTTAAGTAAAAAAACGGCCTCTTTTGTCAGTCTCAAAACCTCATTCCATCTGAACATAAATTTTTATAAATTTTGAAAATTAATAAATTTTGAAAGATTTAAAAAATATATGTAAAATATATAACCAAAAATTATTATTTAGCTATTATTCTTCATCTGTTTTTCTTTATCTTTTATTTATGCAAACTGTAATTAAATAATTTCAAGATTCTGGTCCACATTTTATGTGAATGCTAGACAATTGTCGTTATAAGATTAAGGATTTTTTGCAAATCATACGTAAAATCAATAGAAGTTAGTGATACTTTTCTGAAAACGTTTATGAAGTTTATTAATTAATTATACATTCAGAGCAGGTTTTATAAAGGAGAAAAGAATCACAAAAGGAAAGATATAGCGGTGGTGCACTCGAGTTCAATGAGATTCAGGCTCTTAGACTATTAATAATAATATGATGAATAAATCAGATTTTTTTAAATAAAAGAATTATTTTACTTTGTTGTAACTATAAAATTGATATAGACACATTAAAACAAATGGTATCTTCGAACTGATAAACATGAGTTTAATAATATTTACCTGAGTGACTCTGCACTACATTAGACAAAGCCAAAACTTGATTGCCAGTGAGCTTGTTATTAAATATACTTCTACTAAAGGTGCGAGTAGGCCACTCCAGATTTTTTCACCTTGACAAGAGTATAAGAACCATAATAACGTAACAGTGTTTTATCAAAGGTTCCTTCTATATCCAAGAAGCAGCTCAGAGCAATTTCCTTAAACCATACTGGTTATTCTGTTTTGTTAACCAAAATTTTTGGAGCTAATTTCAATGTTTCCTATCTGTGTTTAGTATGTTATCCGTTATAAATATTCGTATCTAGCATAAACTTCTCATCTTAGTATAGTTAGAATTTAACAGCAGTCATTGCTTTCTTTAGTTTATGTAATCTATTCGGAGATTTAGTTTTAACATGTTTAAACGTTCCCAATGTCCTTGACATTTCATCTATTTGATTTTTTTCCATTGATTCTACGCGTGTGTGTGTATTGGTCAGGTGTATGTAAAAGTTTGTGGGTGCGCTACAAGCCACAGCATTTTATGGACCAGGTTCATATTTTACTAAAAATTCGGTTCATTTTTTTGCGTAATATTGTAATATTGTGTGTTTGTTTTCAAATCTGATAGCGAAGTTGCCAAATAATTACAGAGTAATATTGTATATGGAATAAATTTTAAAAACTGTGAAAATATTTATTATGGAGAAACAAACCGTTTTATCAAAGAGTGGTAGTACCCAGTTTTATTACATAAGAAACAATAAGATTCATGCCACTGCAGTCGCAGCACATTGCATTAATAGAAGCCATAATTTCGATTTTACCAAAGCAAAAATTATAACAAAAGGTTAAGATAAATAGAGATTAAAAACATTGTAAATGCTCTGTATTATAAATAATCAGTTATTCATTAACTATAGAAAAGATTTTGCTAACTTTAATATTATTTTGTAGGTGTTTGAAGTAAATTAAGTTTTGGTTGCTAATAAGTGTTATTGTAATTTTATATTATTTACTAAAAAATTGTTCTTTTTTGGTTTTATTGTTTACCATAGCATTCTCCTTAATTCGGACCATTGCTTTAAAAATTTTCACCCCTGAATTTATTTATTTTAAACTTTCCTTATAATTTTTTAATTTCATACTTTTGTAAGTTTGTTCACTTTTTTATTGCAGACTATTTACATTTCTATGTATAACTCCTTTACATATATGTATATATTGTTGATTATGTCAGTCACACATTTGTGTTAATGTCAGTTTTGAAAATCTGATTTCAACTTGGAGAACTAACCGATTCCTGATTAAATAATTTTTTTAATGTTCTCTTAAAGGTTTGATACCTTTAATATGTTTTATATATTAAATTTTGTACACAAAAAGGATATTAAAAACAATAAATTATATATTTTTATTAGTAATTATAAAAAAATACATTTATTTATAATTATTACACAAAAATTTATATTAAATTACATAGACACTTACAAATAAAAAAAACACAATTATGAAACATGCAACACAAATATTGGTTTCTACATAATACAATATTATCGGAGGCAATCGACAGATCGATTTGACCTCATGTTTAATACAGACTTCTATATTACGAGCGTAGTGGTTTCCAAATAAAAATAGGGCACGAACCCTATTAGAAAAATTCATTACTGCCCTAGAAAAGATCAGTAATTAATAGTTTACAGGTAAAACAAAGTAGTAGTAGCACGTTCACCGCGGCTAATTCTACTTTTCACACACATATGTTTACAATTTTTTTTTTTAAACATAAACACAATGGAAAGGATGTCAAATAATATTTTGTTTCTGATTGTTTTTAAACATACATGAGTATGCAGTGTATTGGTTTACAAAAAATATTGTATGGTAATATGTTTTTAGAGTACAATTATTGCAGGGTGAAAATATAAAAACAATCTCTATACATATACTATGGATAATCTAATAAAAATCTAAGGTACAAATAAATAACACAATGATGTATTGTTTAACCGTGGTTAATGTTCATGATCTGTACACTAATTTTATATAATGAATCTCTAGAAACATAGACCATTGAGACTATTAGTTAATCCACTTACTGACAGATTGAACAACTGTAGACTACCTGAAGTGTTAGTGAATACCATATAATGACATGCTTTCTCCCGTGATCATTAAAAAATGTAGTTATAATAAACTTAAGATTTAATGCCAAAAATAGGAAAATAATTGTGATATATATATATATATATATATATATATATATATATATATATATATATCTTATTAAAGGTTTTAAAGGTACCTTTAAGTTACCGGCAATTAATTGCATTGGTTATATTAAGTACATTCTTCAATCGAATCAGGTCGTAGTGGTCACCATCAATTAATTGCCAGATAGATATGGGACACTCTGAATAATTTCGAATGCATGCATACAATGTAACGCTTGCAGAGATTTAAACAGTAAATTAGTATTGATGTCTACCAATTACGAAGTGCATTAATTAGTGTACGCATGTGCGTCAGAGAAAGAGAGAGAGAGAGAGAGAGAGAGAGAGAGAGAGAGAGAGAGAAAATGGTGAGAGAGGGTGAAAGAGAGAGAATTGAGAGGGAAGTGGTAGAGAAAAAATTTTATTCTAAACATTAAAAAATATTACAGAATTGAAAATTCCGCCATTCCTGCAGGGCTATAAAATAACAACATTTGTAGTAAGTATAAAAAAGTTGATATGACGACAGTTGTAAATTATCCCAGTATGTTCCAATACTAAATAAGGACCAAATACATCGCTTTAGATAATGCCGAATGTGAGTGAAATATAATCGCTGATTTCACAACTGTAGACTTATTAACCACTAACATCATGATATATATAAACATGAGCATTGTTTTCTATTTATTGTTAATTTTTTATAACTGCTGTTAATATTGGAAATTGACTTAATGAAGGTCTTGAAGTTCCGCCATTAAGCCTTCACAAAGGTCAGCTTCAGACAACACTTTGTCTAATCCAGTTATTGAACTTTTCACTCAACTTTAAAATACCTCCTTGAATTTAATTATCTTTGCCAAAGTCGAATATCAAATCTTTATCAGAAACTGTTATTCCGACAAAAATTAAAAGTAACATCGCTATCAATACTGTATTTATATTATATTTTTCCTGTTAAAGAATGCTCCAAACACTTCATGATTAAAATAAATCATTAATATTAAAAACATTATATTTTGATTCCATACCTACTCCAATGTACATCTAGACAAGAAATTACTTATAATGATCAAAACAATTTTTTATCTACTTTTCCTCTCCTCATCCTCCTCCATCTCTGCTGTTTATAAAAAATTTCTTCGCCTCTCTTTTAGAAACTCTCTCAAACTGAGAGATTAATATATTTTCCCATAAAACTGCAAGAATTCTTAGGCACCTGGGAGAATGTCACCTTTGTCCTACTTGCTCTTTAATTAATCTTGTCTCTTACTTATCTACTGCTGGCAATAGTAATCCTCTCTCTTTTAATGGTTCTTGTTTTTTTCACATACTGTGTTTACCGTCTGGAATGTGAACATTGTGGTGAATGCTGTGTTGGTGTCTCTTACTGCTATAAAGGAAAAAAAAATCAGTTATAATTAACATAACCTGGAGGGATTCTGCAGGGGTTACTTGGTTACTTTAAGCCCATTTCATATTCAATTTAAATCTGAAGTGGTTGTAATTTTTTTCATTTTTTTAGGTATATTTATTAGATTTTTTCATAAATATGTTGAAACATTGTTACATCATTAGTATATTTCATTTCTTTTGATTTACAATTTTTTTTATTCTTTTGTCTATACTTGTATTTAATTGTTTTCATTGTTCCCACTAGATTTTGCTATTTTCTCCTTGGTTTTGTTCGTGATTTACTCGTACGTGACAAAAACCTCTGCTATGCACTTTAATGGTCCTCCTCAAACTACTTACCGTACACTAAACTGTTCTCCTCTAACTTATGTCTCCCTTTATCTTATGTTACAGTCTTCGGTTCAAGGTGTCAATCATGGTAAGTGTTCTGATTTATTGTGTCTTCTAGTGCCTTAAAGAAATTTTGATTGTGTTCATTTAGATACCCCTTTTAGTTTTTCAATACATACATACATATATATATTTACGGTTTACTAGTTTCCTTGTGTATTTCTCAAGGGATCTGAATAATCTTCTTGCACAAACATCTAAATCAACATCTAGTCAACCGTAAATATGGCGTATTATTTAATCAAACTTGTATAAATGAAGGACTGTTTCCTAAATATAATATATATATATATATATATATATATATATATATATAAACTTTATGTCAATGTAGTTTATTTAGTTCGTGGAATCGTTTCATTTAATTGATTGGCATATATATTTGTATATATATATATATAAATGTATATCAAACCACAATATGAAATGGGAAAACAAGACTAAGATCTTTCAAGTCAGTTATGGTTGAAAGATCTTAGTCTTTTTCCCCCACTTTGTACTGTGGTTTGATTATTGATTGTTATTTCACGTGTTTATGCGAAATCTTGAATATATATATATATATATATAAAGATATCACATAAACACGTGAAACAACAATCAATGATCAAACCACAATAAGAAATGGGAAAACAAGACTAAGATCTTTCAACCGTAACAAGCGGTCTTCGTCAGAGTCAAAAACCCAACTGAAACCCCAGTTGGGTTTTTGACTCTGACGAAGACCGCTTGTTACGGTTGAAAGATCTTAGTCTTGTTTTCCCTTTTCTTATTGTGATGTATATATATATATATATATATATAAACTAAATTGAAGAAACGGTCCACACGGACTATAAAACTGTAAATTACATAAAACACGACACAAAAAAAAAAGATAAAGGACACTTACTGAATTCAATATTTGGAACTGTTGTTTGTTATCAGGAGTAGATTAGAAGAGAGGATGAAGTAAGACAGATCTCCCCACGTCGAAGGAAGGAACACGAGTCACATCAAACCAACCAAACGACCAACGATTCTTTTCGCGCACTGTAGTGCGTGTTGTGATGAGGAGTCCCAGGTCACGAACCTACTACTGCTGAATTTTAAAACTGCTGTGTTTGGGGAGTAAGTAAGTAAATGACTGTACTCTTATAGATCAAAAGAAGAACTCGTCCTCTGTTCCAGCCTTTGAAACATCTGAACTGATGGCAAAGAACAGTTCAAAATATTGAATTTAGTAAGTGGTAATTTTATCTTTTTTTTGTGTCGTGTTTTGGTAATTTAAAGTTATATATATATAATGAATTCTGCATGAGTGGTCCGGATCTGAATTATGATTGGCTATTTTGACCAGTTTGCTTTTTCTTTTCTTCCTCGTTTTTCTTAACGCTTCCGGCTCTAATAGAAGCCACTCACTTGGTGCATCTCTTCCATGAAACTCACTTCCACCGGCTCCAAGTGGGGAAGCTGACATTGCATGACAACAGTTTGGTTTTACAAGGGACTGTAAGCCCTCCAATATCTGTCATGTCGGCGGAAGTGACTCCATGGAAGAGATTTACCGATTGAGTGACTTCTATTATAGCCGGAAGCGTTAAGAAAACCGAGGAAGAAAAGAAAAAAAGAAATTGGTCAAAATAGCTAATCATATATATATATATATAATTCACTGTAGAAAAAAAACATAGAGGGATCAAGAGCACACACTTACAGTCTCTAATTTTCGATTTTAACCGTCTTCAAGAGAGATAAGAGAGGGAAACCAAAAATTAGAGAATGTAAGTGTATGCTTTTGATTCCTCTATGTTTTTTTTCTACAGTGAACTACTCGTATATTTGTCCGTTTCGGATCGTATTTTCAACGAAAAAGTATATATATATATATATTGATAAATATAATGACCGTGGAATAGAAACAAAACTAAAGTTAATCGGGACTCGATAAAATTCGATGAACTGACCGAGTCTCGATAAAATTTAGTTTTGTTTTTTATATATATATAAATATATATAGTTACTTTTGTGTATATCATTTGTCTATAAGTCTATAAATTTTGTTTGAATTGAATGATATATTTATTTTAACTAATTTGCATATATGTTTTTAAATAAATATTGGGTTTTCATAATTCTGGGATTTTCTTAGCAAAATGAATATTTCATGGTTTAAGCTCAGGACGATCAAGTTCATCCCTAACGACAATTAGTGCATATGACTCATGTTCTATTGTTCAAACTATTTCGACTTTGCGACAGCTGATCTAATCCTTATTTCTACTAACTAATTTGTTTAGACAAATTAGATGCAAAACAAGTTAAAATCCTACAGCCCTAATGTTTCTCATTAAATGTTAGCTGGTTGTATTTTCTTTATTTCTTCTCCTCTACTCAGCTTAGTCAGTGTAAACACTTCTCTCTTTCCATCCGACTGTTATTTTCATGATTTTGTTTTCTTAACATTCTCATTAAACTTTTCAGTTCAAATAACTAACACTACTGAACTTCTTTTTTTTTTAACTAAATTGTTAACACGCTTTATCTGTAGGAGTATAGCGCCCAGTTATATTTCGATTAAACAATTTTCTTTGTTTTGAAAATTTTATCAGCTTTTAATTGTGTAATTCATCCCGTATCTATTTCAACAATTCATTTGATTATTACCTAAAAATTCCATTAATTAAGTTTTATTTGAATTTTTATACAATAATTTCTTTCTGCTTTAGTTTTTACAACTGTACCACTATAATTGGAACTCATGCATTTTTTCATTACCACAGAGGTTAGTATCATTAATATTAAAATTATAGTAATCCGTCTTACCTCGTACCCTGCTGCTGAAGTTCTTAGACCGTTTCGGGTCACCCATCTTCAACAAGAACTGATCAACTAGACTACGGAGTCGTTCTAATTTTATATAAACAGAAAGGTAGGACTCCGTAGTTCTAGTTGATCAGTTCTTGTTGAAGATGGGTGACGCCCGAAACCGGTCTAAGAACTTCAGCAGCAGGGTACGAGGTAAGACGGATTACTATAATTTTAATATTAATGACTATAATGGAAGTTACAAGATTTTTGACGATTTAATAGTTGAACTTCCTAGCCATCAAAATACATCTGTTTTGATAAAAAAAATTCATAGTTTTAGTGACACTAATACAAAAGAATTAAGTAATTTCATTGGGAGAAATGTGAGCATGAATGTATGATGACTATAATGCTGGGATGGACGATGGGACGTTGAGGATGACGCACTGCAGGACTCAAACCCACACAAAAAGCCTTATCAATATTAAAAAAAAAGCGGTACTCCGATACAATATAACCTGCTTTAAGTAGTCATCTAATTTCTGAAAGAGTAGAAATTGACAAAGAATGTCTCTGGCATATTTCACATAGTCATTTTAATAAGCAAAAACTTGTTTTTAATATAAAAAAAAGATGGTAAGGCATTTCTACTGACTCTATAAAAATGCCAATTAAAAGAATTGTAAATCACCCAAAATTTCTTGAAAAATTGAAACATGTTTTGAATCTTTGTTCCAATACATGCATGGTTAGCATTTTTTCACCTAGGCTGAGGTGAATTTTTAAAAGGCTGGAAAGTAAACTTGATTATTTTTTCGATATCCATGGTTTTGATTTCCTTTAATAGGTTTCTGGAAGGTGTTGCTACTTTGAAGTTGTTGTCTAACTCATTGATAGAATGTAAAACAAATTCATGGATTTATCCACAGGAAAGGACAGTGATGCGTAATGCATTATTTGGCAAGACGTTTCAAGACATGCATATCATTCTTGTATTGGCTATTCATTGACCTGGTAATATCTGACTATATCTGTTCCCTGAAGAAATATCTTTATTAAAAGTGAAACATATGCAAATAGTTGAAGTTGTACTATAGACTCCTGAAAAAGCACAAAAAGAAGACGTGCATATATGTTTTAAGCAATGAAAAATGCATAGTGGGGTAAATTGAAAGGGAAAACAGCAAATATGTAGAAATAAAGGATACTAGTTTTACAGCATCAGTCTCATTTTTGACAGTCACACTCGTGTATATGTATTTAATAAAATGATTACACAGAAAATAATGACAAGCACACTCTTAGCTATATTTCAATATTATGACACATTATCCAAAATACTTTTCCCAGTGTAGTACACATATTGAGATTGTTTATAATTGTGTAATATGACACTTATAATTGAGTTAAATATTGAATCAAAAGTGCAACATTTATTTCCTAAATAGATTAACAGAAATGAAAACCATATTATGTAAGGTACCAAATATCAGTGCATTTTTAAATATTTACATACACTTATGTTGCGTGTAATTATATCATAAAAATTTAAACACATAATCAGGTTCATTTTAAATATGAATATACATTTTATTTACATAACAATGAAAATTATTTTTTTTTTTAATTAATACTATTACCTAAATATAGTAATATTATAACATTGTAATTGTAATTCGGTCATGTTGAGTAAATTTACAAGATAGAATATACATATACCACAACACACTGTCCCTCTTAAATTTTGTGGTATATTTCAACCACATAATTTCCAAATGTAAATAAACTTAAAGAATAATAAAAAAATTTAAATACCACCCCCCCTTCGATTTTATTATTTCTTCAAAATACTAATTTTACATAAAACATTTGGAAAAATTAGAAAAACGAATATTAATATTAATTTTTTTATTTGGTGACTTTTTTTGAGTTATGATTCAAAAATTTTCTAATAACTTCCAGTAAAGTCAACATTCTCAAAATTCTATTATAACTTCACTTATATAATACCTAATGTCGAATTTCTTTGTGCATATTTTCTTAATAAATTTGCCAGCTTAATTAAATGTATTTCATTTTAAATTATTTGTATTGAAACAAAAATAAATCCAATAAGATTGACTTAATCAATTTGAGGAAGTTTATTTGAAAATTGTTGTTTGTGGGGACTTCCTGAATGATTCTAAAGACTGAGTAAATACCACGCAGTAACTGACCGCACAACTGATAAATAATATAATAAGGTTTTAGTAGAGTAAGCTCCTTTCTGCTGGAACTCCTTTCTAAGTTCTGCCTATCCCGGCTCTCCGTACGATAAATAAATTTAATTTTAACTTCTAGATTTTATCTCAATATTTGATAGTGTCTTATTCTGTGTCTTTTAACATATTTAGTATTTTAACTTACTTTATTTTTATATCCTTATATTTATATATTTATATTCTTTTACGTTTTATTACTTATAATTACGTGTTTCTTCATTTACTCGTATTTATATTATTTCTTTAATTTTTCATTTTTTCCTTTCTTCTTCCTTTCTTCTTTCCATATTGGTACCGGCGTAATTTCTATTATATAATACGAATGGGTAATTAATAGCTCAGTGAGTGCTCTTCACTGTAATTGTTCTGTATTGGTTTTTGTATTAATCTTTTACAAAGAAAGGCTATATATTATTAATTGTCTTCTTTAATGGTGAAGTTTTATAAAAAAAACAGTAAAGAAAAGGACAAAAATCAAATGTCATTCAATTCCAATTTACTTTCTGGAATGAAACTTCCTTTCAATTCATCTCAGTCAATTCATTTTTTAAGGTCAAAAATATTTTATGAAAAAGCAAATGCGCAATTAAGTTGTTTGTGAACGAAATTATTGAAGTTAACAAACTTGCATAAAAGGACTGAAATGGTTTCACTGGTTTAAAAAAAAACCCTTGTTGATTTCCAATTTATTTTTTCTTTATATTTTAATCATTTTTTGATACTTTGACGGATATAGTTAATCTCTTAATAAGGTTTACGGCAGTGCTCCGGCCAATACTGGCAAACACAAAGACTGAGGACTGATTTTGACAATAATTAAAAACAGTTTACAAAAGAAATCTAAAAAATTGAAAGTATGATCGTTTTAATTATCAAAGTTTATATATATATATATATATATATATATATATAAAACTAACTGATAAAAAAGAGTTACACAAACAGAACAAAAACAATTTCTGGAATCAATAGTTCAAACTGCAGTTCGTTGTCAGGATGTCTAGAAGAGAAGAAGAAGAGCTACCTTACTGCCAGATGAACGGTGCAGAGTGCAGTGAGTCATTCCCAGGCAGTAGTAACTGCAGACGGTGAATTACTCACTAGTTCATTTCACAGTATCACAGCTCTTCTTCTTCTAGTCTCGTTCTTATGACGAACTGTGGTTCAAAATATTGATTCTAGTAACAGTTTTTGTTTTTTTTTTGTGTTAGGTTAGATTAGGTTAGGTTGCAGTGGAAGTCCCACAAGGGAACACACGTAGGCCAAGGATTGGCCCTTTGTGATACCACACAATCAAGATTAGCTCTACAGTGGGAGTCCTAAATTTTGCCTAACTCAAGTGTATTTAGAGTAGGATCTTTAACGAGTACCTGACATCGTACAGGCTCGGGACCCACAGTTTAACGTCCTTCTCCGAGGGACGACGTGCTCAGATTTATTCACCTCCCGCGTGAATAAATCGAGGGCCAGGTGGGGATCGAACCCCGGTCCTATCAGTTCAGAGGCGAGCACGTAACCACTGAGCTAGCCTGACCCTTTTTTTTGTGTTGCTCTTTTTATTAGTCCGGTTTGGGCCGTTTCTTTATTACTGAGTTCATATATATATATATATATATATATATATACTTCACTGAAATGCACAGCAGCCTCTTAACGACATTAATGCTGATGTGTTCCAATTTCCTCCTAAGAACTTTACGGGCTTTATAGGAGCAGACCAGCTTTAAATTCGTTAACGCTGTGCATTTTAATGAAATATGCTTACGTTAAGAATTGCTGCCCTGTTAAACGTATATATGTATATCAATGATCAAACCACAATAAGAAAATGGGAAACAAGACTAAGATCTTTCAACCGTAACAACGGTCTTCGTCAGAGTCAAAAAACTGTTGGGTTTTTGACTCTAACGAAGACCGCTTGTTACGGTTGAAAGACCTTAGTCTTGTTTTCCCATTTTCTTATTGTGGTTTGATCATTGATTGTTATTTCACGTGTTTATGTGAAATCATTATATATATAAACATAAATTTAACATAAATTTAAAACGAAAGAAACACTCAGAAAGACACAGACATAACTCACAGCGATATTTCGACCATTGTCGTCATCAGGAGGTGTGAAGAGCGAAGAGTCTTCTCCCCACAATGTGACTCCTTCTACGTGGGCCTGACTTCCACGTCACTTAGCCTCCGTATGAATGGTCACAGGTCATCCGTTGATCAACGCAAGTAGCTGCCTGTTGCCACCCACGCCAATCTCCATAAACTTCCCTTCAACGATTGCTTCAGGGTTAAAGTATTAAGAAAACTCTCAAATGATGACACCCAGACCACTCTAAGGGCTTCTGAGGAAGCCTTCATTTGGTTATTGGGTGCAAGAAATTCCCCTGGTCTAAATTTAATCAGACGATTTTTTTTCCCTCTTGCTCGTTTAATTTTAGTTTTATGTTTTTTCCTTTCCTTTCTCTTTTTTGCTTTTCTCCTCCCTTTTACTTAAATATCACTTTTATAATTTTACTTACTCACAGCCTAAACTGGTCCACGTTGGTAAGGTGGCTGCATTGCATGTCATTGTATCGTTGTTTACATCGGCCAGTGGACGCATTTACGTCTCCGTTCCTTCATTCTTTCTCCTTTTTTATTTTCTTTTTTTCTTCTCTCCTGAAGACGGCAAGACGCCGAAATTATCGAGATTTGAATAATTTCGAGATTTGTAAATGGACGCATTTACGTCTCCGTTCCTTCATTCTTTCTCCTTTTTATTTTCTTTTTTTCTTCTCTCCTGAAGACGGCAAGACGCCGAAATTATCGAGATTCGTGAGTGTTAGTCCTTTTTCTTGTGTTCTCTAGCTGTAACTTTAATTATATATATATATATATATACGCAGAAAATCACAATAAAAAAACACGTGATGTAATCAATGAACTATAAACCATAAGGAAAAATAAAACAAATAGAAATAAATACTCTTTCTCTTTATATTATCGTAGATAAACTTTGTTTGCTCTCTGGTGACATAGTGAAAGGCCTCAGAGTAATTAATTATCTCTGTTGTTTTCCTTTTTCCTTGTGGTATAAATTCATATATATATCATATGACAGCCAAAATTTCACGAGCTGGACATAATCCCTTTATCAAAGGAATGAGAGACACAAGAAGAACAGTATAAGCTGTTTTGAAAAATGTCAACTGGTATGGTAGGGAATGTGAGTTATATATAAATATATATATATATATATATTGGTGTAAATTGGCAGTTAGTCTTCTTGTAATCAGATATAACTCCAACAGATTAAAAAGAGTAACTCCAACCGCAAGATGGAAAATCGCCTGCAAAATTGAGGCCATCAGCTCAAAAATCGTGAGAGCAGAAGCGCTGCTACTTTTAACAATATATATAACAAAATTTCAAAATAAACCCGTAAAATAACAATCAATGATCAAACCACAAAAAGAAAGGGAAAATAAAACTAAGATCTTTCAACCGTAACAAACGGTCTTCCTCAGAGTTAGTTGGGTTTTTGACTCTGACGAAGACCGCTTGTTACGGTTGAAAGATGTTAGTATTATTTGCCGTTTATTTTTGTGGTTTAATCAATGATGTGGTCAAAAAATAAAAGAATTATGTTTTTTTTAACATTTTTCTATGATGTTAAGAACTTTCAAATACTTTAGTCAAAGATCTGACACAATATTTTTTCATAGCGCCTGATCTAAAATTTAATAAGTTTTAAATTTTGCTTGCAATAATAAATTTTGCTTGTAACATACAGTATTTAGGAGAAATGAAGATTACAGAAGGGTGAAGAAGAGAAGTAGTTTATAGCTCGATGTAAATGTTTTGAGGTTTTAGGAATAGATTTATATATATAATATATATGATCTCAAAAAGAAGGAAGATACGAAGAAAATACAAAAACTTACCGGTATATTTTGACATCTGTTTCAATCAGGAAGGTGAATTGAGGTGAGGCTCTCGGATGGAAATCAAGACTGCTAAACTTTCTGCTAGATTTTATTAGAAGTACTCTGTCAGTGTAGCCAGTTTATAAAACCAGAGAAATTAAGAAAACATACTAATAACAATAATAAATAATACAATAAAAATGTAGTAAAAAACGGGAAAACTACAAAATATATATGTAAAAAAAAGAATAAAATAATTGAAATATTATTTAAAGAAATAACATTCAAACAAAATTAATCTAAAAAATATTACCATTCAGGAAAATTCTCTTTTAATGACTTTTTCCTAAGTGGAAATTCTTAAGCTCATCCCGGATTATAGCTCTAATTTCACTTTGAAGACTTCAGAGGAGGGCATATGTTACTTGTCTTCTTAGAGATAAATCTGTCCTTGACCTAACGTCAATTGTTAATTTTTTTTGATTTGATAGCTATTTCAACAATGTTTCTATTATTCCATTCCTTTATTTACTCGTTATTTTGTTTTTTATTTATTTATTTTGTTGTGGTTTTTTTCTTAATTAATGACAATTTTATTAATATTATTATTTTATTGTTTTTATTCATTTTACTGTTTTAATTTTTTATTTTGTAACACTGAGGAATGCTCCCGAGAACGAGACTTTAGTATTAGTTTGTCTTCCGAGAGATTCACTTCACCCATCAGATGAACAAGGGTGAGTTTTCTTTTGTGTTCTGTGAGTTTTTCTTTTTCACTTCTTCGTCTCTGTGAGTTTTTTTTATTTAATTCATTGGATCTTCTTTGATATTAGCTCTACTTCTCTATGAGAGTGGTTAATTAACTTATTACCTATCTATTAACATTCGCAAAAAATATTATCATCATGATGGGGATTCATCTAAATAAGGTTAAATAAGGTGGCCCAATACGTCATCATATAGCAAACCATCCTAATTGGTATTAAAAATGTTAATTTTGAGGAATGATTATTTGGTTCGCATTAAGGCTTTGTTCAGTATAAAGGAGAACTTGGGAGAGGGTATTGAGGCAATTTAAGATTCAAGGGAGTCTCTAAATCCATACAACTTACGAGGTGTGTAAATAAAGTAGTGAGACTGATTTTTTTTAAATTTTCTATTCAAATATAATTACAATGTGATATTGTCACCTTCAAAATAGTTCCCTTCGGAAGCCACACAGCGCTGGAGACGGTCCTTCCAATCATTGTAGCATTGTAGCAATGCTACAATGATTGGAAGGACCGTCTCCAGCGCTGTGTGGCTTCCGAAGGGAACTATTTTGAAGGTGACAATATCACATTGTAATTATATTTGAATAGAAAATTTAAAAAAAAATCAGTCTCACTACTTTATTTACGCACCTCGTATGTACTAAAAATTATGTTTTAATATTATTTAGATGGACATAAAAAGTGGTTATTTGCAAAAATATTGGTGGAATTTTGAAGCATCTAAACAGTAACTTTTCAAGAAATTTATTGTTACGAAATATAAGAAAGAATTCACACTTTATTTCTTTTTGCTTTATGAATAGTATTGTTAGTACTAATAATTTAAATTTTAAAAGAAAGGCTGTTTTATTAAAAAATGTTGGACGACTGATAATTTATAGCCATTTAATAAACTAGAAAGTAAATTTTTAACTTCTTGAAAGTAAATTTCGGCTAGTTTTGATTCGAAATAAAATTACCACTACATAAAGATCAAAACCTTTTAAGTGATTCAAATATTTATTCTAAGTTGAGGTCTGGTACTTTGGATGTAGAAAGCAGTTAAATAAAAATACAAAATATATTTTGGATAGTCAATTCAAACTAATTACTAAATTTTTCTAATCACTCTTCTACCTTGCAGAATACTTCGCCTTCTGATGACGATTATTGACGAAACATAGAAGTGACTATTTTTTTTTTTTTTGTTTATTATAATTATATATCTGCACAGAAAAATCACAATAAACACGTGATACAGTCAATGTTACTGAAAGGTCTCAGAACATTTATTCATATCGTTTTCCTTTTTTGTTGTGGTTTTATACTTTATATATATATATATATATATATACACTTTTTCGATGAAAATACGATCCAAAATGGACAAATACAGTTCAATGTACATAAAAAAACATAGAGAAGTTAAAAACACAAACTTACAGTCTCTAATTTTCGGTTGAACCGTCTTCAGGAGAGATAAGAGAGGGTCTCCAACCGTCTCTGCACCAGTGCGCTTGGTTTCCCTCTCTTATCTCTCCTGAAGACGGTTCAACCGAAAATTAGAGACTGTAAGTTTGTGTTTTTAATTTCTCTATGTTTCTTCATGTACATTGAACTATATATATATATATATATATATATATAATATATATATATATATATATATATATATATATACGAGTTCGAGATTAACAAAGAGCAACACACAAAGTAGGGAAACACACTTACAGACTCAAATTTTCGGGTAATCCGTCTTCAGGAGAAAAGAGAATGGGAGACCAAGCACGTTGTAGGCGCAACGGCAAGTAACCAACCCGGCAACCGCCAGCGCTGTCAACCGTACCCGTCTTAAGGTATAAAATTAGGAGAAGATATAAACAGAAGCTCAGATAAGCAGTACTGGTTGGGTAAAACTATAAGTAGGTGAAAAATTATAAACAATTTAAGATAAAAACAAACTATAAGAAACAAAAATAATGATAGAGAAAAGAAGAAAAAAAAATAAAATAAATAAATAAATAAAAATAAATACAATACAAAAAACTTGCATTGGTTGTTTTAGTAAATAAAAGATAGAGACTGAATAAAAGGGTAAGTATGGGAAACTAGTTAAGAATAAGAATTTAGAAAAATAAAATAGGATAAAACAAACTAGTAGTAAGTGAAGAAGACAAAATAGATATATACAAAATATACGAAAGAGGAAAAAAGAAATAAGTTCTAGAGAATAAAGAATACTAGAAAAAAAGTACAAAAAAAATAAATAAATAAATAAAGAAATGTACAAAAAAATTTTTTTTTAAGGTTAAGTTCAGGTGCACTGCGCGCCCCGAGCAACCAGATGTGAGCCTCCTCAGAGGCTCTAAGGGTCACGGTATTATCAGCAGGGGGAATCTGACGCAAAATCTGCACACTGAAGCAGTCGTTAAAAGACAGACCGTGGGATTTGGCGTGTATGGCGACAGGTAAATTGGAGTTGTTGTTAACGGATGCTCTATGACCGTTCATACGGAGGCTGAGCTTGTTAGAGGACAGTCCTACGTAGAATGCATCACAACGAGTACAGTCCAATTTGTAAACACAATTTTTGGATGTACATGAGCAGTCCTTAGCAACAGGGAAGGACTGGTTATGGGAAGATGGAGTGAAGTGTGAAAGGGGGTTGAGAAGCGGACTTATAGTGTCCAGTTTGGATCGTATTTAGTTTTATCAGTGAATATATATATATATATATATATATATATATATATATATATATATATATATATATATTGAAAAAGGCTGAGGCGGCCGAGCAGACGGAGTGTGCTAAGAAGAAACGTGTTTAACGAAAAAACACCCACAACCAATAAGAAGTGCCCAAAGTAATACGTAACAGGGATTGGCTCGTCTTTTTCAATATCTAATCTGGCATTCAACATATAATAACGCACAATCCAGCCAGGAACTACACCCACCAGCTTGAAAATGACCTAGGAACGGTCGAAACCGGTCGCAACGACACGAGGAAGGCGCCACGCATTCTTCAAGAAAACACTGCAGTAAAGGGGTCTAATGACAAACGCCATACACACTAAACTTCAACTCATAATGCCCATAGCCAGGACCAGGTTCTTACGAGGAATTCTTCTACGTGAGGACGCCTATGCCATTCCTGCCCTCTGTGAAATTAAAGTAGGGACTGCGAGCCCTCTCCAGGAAGGACGGCGGATGCGGCCAAGCGTGTTAGGAAACCGACGGGGAAAGGTTCTACATACACCCACAACAATAGAATCTACAGAAAACACCAACAACCAGTATCTAATGAAATCCACTAAGCCCATAGTAAACACCGAGTTCGACGAGGTACACTTCCAAGCCAGGGCGCCAAGACCTTCATCCAACTCTATTGGAAAATTAAGTAGGGACTGCGAGCCCTCTCCTGGAGTGAAGGCTGAGGCGGCCGAGCAGACGGAGTGTGCTAAGAAGAAACGTGTTTAACGAAAAAACACCCACAACCAATAAGAAGTGCCCAAAGTAATACGTAACAGGGATTGGCTCGTCTTTTTCAATATCTAATCTGGCATTCAACATATTTATATATATATAATTGAATTTAGTACACTCCAAACGGTATATACACATTTTGTATGTTGATGAGTGGTTGCTTGAAACAAGAATATATATATATATATATATATAATATATATATATATACATACACACTATTAATAACAAGCACAAGACCACACTGATAAAAAATACCTTCCACGTTTCACTACCCTGCGTTATCTGGAGAAGAAGTGACTTTGTAGTAGCTAGAAAGGAACTGGCTAAACAATGAAAATAGATTGACTGGTTAGTTTTTTCAAAGGATGAAAAACGAAAAGGAAAAACCTGTAGAAGAAATAATTTTCAATGATGCAATTAAATGAAAAAAAAGGATAATAAAATAATAATAACTAACTAATTAAATACAAAATAAAAACTGTTATGTAAGGGAAGAAAGTTATGCTAAGAATTTAGTCATGGCGTTGGCTGGACAGCAAGAAGTCAAATATGAGTGGGTCACTCTTAATGTTCCATAAGTGTTGGAATGGGTCGTTTAAGTAGATAATTCCTTTTAGTATTATTTGGTGTTATTATTACCTCAGGACAGACCTTTCTGTTAATCAGTACTTGAAACATCATATTTTGTGAATGTTTCTCAGTCCCAACTTAACTTAGATTATATTTTTTTTTCATTAAATTGTAAAAAAAAATCATTGTAGTTTTCTTCTTCTTCATTCATTTATTTAATATATTTTATTCACCACTACTTTATTTATTTCTTTTTTTCACTTCTCAGTTTCCTAATGGTTATTATTTTTATTTTTTACTTCCTCTTTCTCTTCTCAATCGGAGTGCAGGTTACACTGTGTATCACTCTGTAACAGTCTGTAAGCCTCTTGCCTTTTTTCACCCTTGTAATTTCATTGTTTCCCTTGAAGAATGCTTATTAGCAAAATTATGAGGAAGAATTATTAGTATTTATCTTCTTTACATGTACTGGAAATAAACACTGGATAGTAAAATTATGCGTAGGATAAGGGTTAAGCAACAAACATTTAAAATATTTTATATGAAGTTATAAAAAAAAACACTTACTGAAAACGATATTTTGAGCCATTCTTAATAATCAAATGAAGACTAAGTGAATGTTAACTCTTTAAGTTGGTTGAGCGTAAATGTATTTTATGAATGAAAACAGTTTCTTTCAATTTTTTTTTAAAAATTATGGTTGGATACGGTAAAATATGTTCTTTAATACATAGATGATTAGATATTAGGTTAGAATACAGTTTGGCTAGGGTTTATAATAGTTACATTTGGTTAGTGTTAAACAATTCATATCCATTGTAGCTGTGAGACTGTTAGATTGAGCTAAAGAACCGGACAATATTAAGATGAATTGGTAGTTTTTTTTGCCATAAGAGAAATGAAACACCAATCACATTGATTTCTATCTCAAATCATGTTAGACAACGACATATCTGGAAATTAAAGTGCATTAACTATAAAGGGTTGGCATTAATTCTGTACTATCTACACGCATGCATAGTTCGTTGTTACCACCTCCGAACTTGATGAAACATTTGTAGGTCCCGTAAAACGAAATACCTCCTTCTTTACAATACGGCATAATAACAAAATTATTATTATTCATGAAAAATTTGTACTTGTAATTGTAATACCTGTAATAACAATTTGTTATTCATTACAGGTAATTAAAAACAAATGAGCCCTTAAAGTATTGGTCATCCGATTAATTTCTTCAGATTTAGATAAATAAATCAAATTATGTACAACATAAGGCTAACCGAAGCATTTATTAGGAGACATCTGTGACAGAAAATGACAGGTCATTTTCTTTTTTTGGGGTCAGTGTTGTACCTTCAAAACAAATAGAACATTCGAACCAAAACTTTGTTTTGAGTTTTGATTTTGTATAAACAATATAAATTACTTTTTATTGTTGGTGCACCATAAAATGAAGTTTAACAATTTCACAGCCTTAAAAACACGAATCAAAAATATCATAAAAATATCAAAGTTAAACATTTTGAAAAAAAAGTCTTTTTAAAAAAATATATATATTCCATCCTATAAATTTTTACTGTAATATTCTTATTATCTAAGATCAAGTATACATTTATATATTTAAAGTCAAAATTTGATAAAATACACACACATAGATACACTTCATAATTTAATATAATTAATTAACAACAATTTACATTTAAGTAAAATAAATAATGAGTATTTACATGAAATATTTACATTAAATAAATCAGAGATAAGAGCTCTTGTGTAATCAGTGGTAGGTAATCATGGGTAGTTTTCTGAGGTTTTTTATATAACTTTTATACTCATATGTTGTATATATATGTAATGTATACACTGTAAACATGAAATCCGACCACAATAATACAACATAGTATAGTCGTTACGCGAGTGTGCGACAGTACACACTTGTATGTAAATAATAATCAATCAAGGTCCTAGTAACAACTGTTATATCTGAATTTAAGTCCGTTTTGAAGACTACAAAAGAGATGATTGTAACCTTTTCTGGAAAATGTTTCATTCAATTTGATGATGAGTAAAAGCATTGCGATCATTTGTGCCAAAGAACAATACTTCAGTTCCTCAAGAAGCTAATATATTTCGTCTATGTAAATATATAAATCAATATGTGACTATTCTACATTAGTTCTAATTTTTATAATAATTTTAACTTTATATAGTTTGTTCAAGACTGTGGTAACATGAGAGCCTGAAATATATTGATAATATTATTTGCAAGTTGTGAAAATAAAGTTTTATTTTTTTAAGCTTTTTTTTTTAAATCTTTGCTAATGAAACAAAAATACTGGTGTTTTGATTTTTTCTTTGTTAGCATATAACTGAAAGAAGGAAAAGTGGAAAATACATGCAGTATCAGAATTTATATCTAAATTAATTCGCCATTCACGAAAGGTACTAGTAGGTTAAGTTATAAATGGCACAGCCATCAGTTTTGGAAACTTACTAAACTGTATTCAAATACATATAATAGCAGTTGAACAAAATTATTTTGGTATAAAATGTATTTTTATTTGGAATGAATAGTGATCAACATCAGTTTTTCTGACTTATGAATTTTTGAATATATTAGTTTTTTGAATATATTGAACATATTAGTTTTTGAAACATTGTTCAAGGAACATATGTTTTGTTTGAAAAGTAGTAAAACTCAGGGTATCAGAATCATGGATTATGACTCATTATATGAGGACTGTATGTACTGTCGACTGTACGAGTGCACATGTATGAGTGTTAAGCAGGATAGGCACTAGCGACATCCAGGTGTTGAGCGTCACAGCATGACGTTAGGTCCTGTGCTGCTGCCGACAACAAAACACACATTTCTGCTTCCTCGTATTTTCAACTGATTTCAAAGCCTTATCAAATTATTGTTCAGAACAGTAAGTAGTTCCTTGATATAGAGAAAGGCAGAAGTAGATTAAAGCTCTATTTTATAATTTGAATATAGAGAAGGTATTCTTTGCCTTACGACAAAACTACTTATTTGTTTGGTTATTTGTTATATTTTTTTTATCACCATCACTTTTAACTTTCCTGCAATATGAACAAATATTATGTGGAAATTTTCATGTACGAAATAATTTACATGTTTTAATTTCTTAAACACATTAAAAAATAAAAAACAATTCCAAATTTTCATTATTTCCAGTCATAACTTATTAAAGTTATCTTGGAACACTGTATTACTTGTGAAAGAGTGTGGATAATCCCGGTGTAGTTTAATAAATAAATAATAGTAAAAACACCAAAAAGAGGTTGACTACATTTCGAGTCTTATCATCAGGATAAGTGATCTACTTAGGAGACAATACTGATTTTATTAGGATAATTCAGTTCCTCAACAAGCTAATATATTTGTTGAACTGACAACAGATTTAAGTCAATCTGTAATCAGAATATTTAATGCAATCAGATTTGCAACTAATTCAATGATTGAGTTAAAGAAATAATACATTTATGATATATACGAGTGATATATTAAGTCACTAATTGTCAGTGACAGTGTTATTCAGAGTTCGTACTCCATGTAAAGCAGCTTCACTTAAAGTCGTCATCATCTGTACGGTTGAAGTTTGCCTAAAGTAATATTATCATCAGACTTTGCCATTCCATTGTGTCTGATGTAATAATGATAAATAATTAAATATGTTAAACTATTAACTACTTCTAGTTTATTGATACACTTTTCAATATTTTTGTTTATGAAGCTTAAATCTTTATACTGATATAGTAACGATTTAGGATTGCCGAAATGACATGTGAAAACTGGAGTTTTTAAATAATGATTATCATTTTGAGAAAAGAATACAAATATTAGATATGTATGATGAAAGAAAAAAAAAAGAAAAGAATATTATAAATATCATCATTTACGACCTTAGGTAGAATTAACTTTGTTCATTGCTGATTTCATGATTGTTTATACCTCCTTACTCATTAAGTTAAAATATATTGCCAGTTTATCATAAAAAAATTTAATTTCACAATCGAAATTAATTTGACCAATTATATGTACAATAGACAAGAAGGCCTTAAATAAAAAAACCAAAAGTTTATAAATTAAAAAAATTGACATTATTCATTAAAGGATTACATTAAGAAATATCTTTCGCACATCTGGCTATTTTTAGTTGTTAAATATAAAAACCTATTGTATGAATGTATTTTAGATTTGATGAACAAAATGATGAAATTTTTAGTTATTATAAGTCTGAAACAGGACGTTAATAGTAATTAAAATAGTAGAAATTAAATTATACTCTGAAGTGTAATCAATTTCTACTATGCTGAATGGTACGTTATTTTTTGAAAAGAAAATATTGTTGAATGGTTTTATTAAGTGTCGGTGCGACATTAAACAGAATAAGTGGAATATTCAAAATATTAAAAAAAACCATTAGTCTGGCACTTTTTTATAACATAGCAGTGACAAAGCAACCATGACTGTCGGGGTGGGGGGTGGGGGCGCAATATGGCTTGGGTATGAGGCAAAGTCGTGCGAAGTAACTGAGGAACCAAAGGACTGTTGTAAGTCACAGGGGAAATTTGTAGAATCATACCCTAGGAGTTATTATTAGTTTTTTATTTCTTGCACAATTGTCAGTACATCTTGACTATAGATCAATTTTTGTTCAACTGATTTCTATTTTGTCCTCTGTACCTGTAACTAATATCGGGAATACTTGCGTAAACCATATACTTTGTGCATCAACTTACATTAAGCTTAGCTACAAATGATTTGACAAATTATTAAGTAAAATTCATTACTTATATATAATAGAGGCATGACTTGTCGTTCCCCATCTGGTTTGCTCTATGCGGTATAATATCTTATAAGTGTTTATATAACTGTAAGTTCTCTTATCATCCTGGCTAGTGATATTTAGCATTATCAATTTATATTTATAATTATGAAGGTAAATGTAGAAAAACGTGGATCAATCTTTAATGTATGGCTGGATATTAAATGTTTTTAGATACATTGAACCTTAACACAAAGATTCAATTCTCTTAGTTATAGTGATCATTAAAGCCACAGATTGTAACGAATTGTCTGATAGTATCTATGTTTAAGTGGTCATTTTATTTCGGTCCCTCAACTGAAAGGAAAATGAAAATCCTTCCAAAAAAAGAAAAAAATGGTGGCAGACTGTGGATAGTGTACATGTTAAAATGAACAATTATTTCATGAAATTCTCTAAGGAATAGTTTATGCAATCAGATTGCAACGAATTCAACGATTGAGTTAAAGAAATAATAAATTTATGATGTAGTACGAATGATATATTTATGGACTAGGGAAAATGTTACTCTTGGGTTGAAGAAATAATGGGATAGGACAGTCTCGGAGACACTTTTTAAAGTAGATCTGTAGATAATTCCACACTGTGTCTTGCAGCTCGCTCCGATTCTGGGTAAAATACCCTCGTTCTAAAAGACTTATTCGTATTGCCGTTGTGTCGACCCATCCTTGAAGAGTACCTCGAGTTACCATTACTCATCATCAAACTGTCTTCTTGATTAGTTGGAAGGTCGGGTGATTCTCTTCCACGACTACCACAAACACGACGAACTCTTCTCGAACAAAACAGTTTGAAAAACATTTTCTTAAATTTTTCCCCAAAAAGGATATAAATAATGAAGTTAACGGAAGAATTGATGGTGACAAGGAGATTGCTGATGTTGACGACAGTGACTTCGATTCGGTCGAAGAATGCCTCATGGATATTGCAAACCATGGGGAGGATGTTGCAAAGGAAGAATACGAGCACGACGATGAGCAGCATGGTTGCCAAACCGATTTCCTTCTTCTGCAGCCGGGACAGTCTTTGTCTTTCCTTGTTTGCTTTACGCACCTAAACAAACACACAGCTTATTGGAAATGAAAACAACATCATTTAACAACCAAACATTAGTCAATGAGCAACAATTTAGTAAAGGTGTTATTGCTATGAATAAGAGCCATTATGATTAAATTGAATGCATTTTACATTTTTAACTATTTTAAAACTTTCTTTCTAATTTTTGAAATAAAATTTTGCACTAATTCACTGAGGAATCAGACTTTATTCGGTATGAAGAAGATCATGTATTTCAAATGCATTACAAATACTTCTTCTTTTATAATTGAATTGTAGAAAACATATTCACTATAAAATATTTCTTTAAACATCCACAGTTAAGAAAGATTTTTTCGTCGTATTTTAATTTTTGAGAGAGCCACTATTTTTGAACAAACAAACCTGAACCGATCAATGTCGTAAAGAATCTGTGCAAATGACTTTAACTAATTATTTGCCAAAATTAAAAGATATAACAAAAAGCCGTTGTTAAATTATTTAATTTTCTTTTATTAATCTATTGCTTTCTCATTCTGTTTGAGTTCTTATACATTTTATGTATACATCACAATTACACTTTTTAATTTTATCATTTATCTAATAGTTTCATCATATTAAAAAAAAACTTTTGATACCAAGGATCTGCAAAATAACAAAATTACGGAGTATGGGAAAAAGATAAAAGAAATAATACCTTCATTAAACATGGGAAGTTTTCCCTAGTAAGTTTGATTTAGTTGTACTAAAATAGTTAAAGAATAAAACTTCAGAGCATCTATAAACTAATAACATTAGCTATTTACATGAATAATTTATTTATTCATATAAATAGATAATGATTTACCACATAAATAGTTTTCGTTTTATTTGGTTTATCTTTTTGAGATAGCGGACGACACTCTAGCACTGTTGCTGTAACATATGCGACCTAGCTATCCCTATTGCTCCCTTTAATGACTCCTGGTCCCCCCCCCCCCCTTCTTTTAACCAATCAGGAACAAACCAATCCGGATAATCGGAACATACCCTTAACCTTAAATTCCTATTCCTAATCGATTTCCCACTTGAATTCTAATTGCATTTAGTTAATTTCACTTTTAACTGTATAAATACCTCCTGTTGAGGAAAAACAACTTAGTTTATTTAACTAAACCTTTCAAATTGTGATTCAGATAAATTACTTGCAGGCAGTGAAAGAGTGCAACGTAATCTGACGAGGTAAAGGTATCCTAGGGAATTGGAGTTTATTTCAGAAATATGATGGTCCCCTTGAAATTAATATTTTTTTAAATGTTATCATATTTTAAAATTAAATACATCTTCAATTTGATGTTAATTATAGACTCTTTATATTGAAAAACAATTAGCTAATCTCAATTAAAAGGGCTAATACTTAAAATACTTATATCTATAAATATATTCTTAGTGACGTAGGACACTAACGCAGATTGCCCTCATACCATACCAGAATCAAAAAGGTATGCCACTTACCATACCAGCACCCAGCTACAATGAATCTAAAGTCATTCTTATCTATCTACAGTCATAGCACTTATTAACGCAGTCCACCTTTGTTTGGAGAGGTGGAAAAAGGTTTGGTTAGGTTAGGTTGCAGTGTTCTCACAAGAGAACACACATATAACAAGCATTGGCCCTTTGTGATATCACACAATCAACATTCTAGATTGAGGGTCCTAAATTTTGCCAACTAAGTGTATTAAGACAAGGGCTTTTAACAAGACCCGACATCGTGCAGGCTCGGGACCGACATCTTCATGTCCTCTCTCATGGGCAACGTGTTTAGATTATTTACCTCCCATGTGAATAAATCGAGGACCAGAGTGAATATTAAGTCCCGCATGCACTACTCCAAAGGCGGGCAGGTTGCCTTTGGTCTAATCTGACCCCTGAGAGAGAGGATTAAAAAGTAGAAAGGGTTTAAATCATTATCAAACTATGGGGATCTACTGTTGGATGCTTGATTGCAAAACAATAACTTGGGACGAACAGAAGGCTTTGCTAGATTCCCTTGTTTTCTACTGACTAATCGATTATAGGAAAGGGATTAACTGAAGTAAAGAATCAAGGTGACGGGGTTGACTTCAATTCAAAACAATATTTCTCTCTTTTCTGTATATGCCAATTTTTTTTGGACATACTGGTACATGTAGTGTTAATAGTAAAGAAGATTTCTTTGATCAAGTAGTATTTTTGACTGTTTATAGTTTAGAATAAATTTGTAGTTTTTGTAAATTATTATAGTTATAACCTAAAATTGGGTTTAGAGATAGATATGTCGCTAATTTTATTAGTTTGTAGAAAAACCTTCCAATCCTTGTAATTTAAGTTTAAATAGTTATATTAAAAGAAAATTATGTATATATGTGTATTTACAAAAATATGAAAGAACTACATTTAAGCATATCTGTGTAATTTTTTTTTTGAAATTTTTAACAAAAAAAGCATAGAACTGCGGATTTAAGAATTTATTTCCGCAGTTTAAACGAATGAAAACTAAATTTGTTGCCCCTTGTGGATGATAAGAACCTACTTTACCAGAACGTATTGAGGCTGAGTGAATGTATATATAACGGTGGGTTTGTGGGTGTTTTGCAGAGTAAACTCTGTACTTACTTGTCTGTAGATGGCGCAGTTGAATAGAGCTAGACAGCTGAAGGGAATGAAGTAGACGAAGATGACGTAGAGCCAGTGGATGTAGATCTCGATGTAGAGTGGGTTGTTGCGCATTTCCGAAGGCTCTGGTTCATAGATGGTGACGTTGAGATAGGGATCGTATCTGGCATGAATGTTGACTTCCCAGAATCGAGGCAAATTGTAGAGGGTAGAGAAAATAGCGATAAGGATAACATAGAGTTTGGCACGACCATAAGTGCAAAGTGAGCGGGCTTTCAGAGGGTGGCATACAGCGACAAAGCGTTCTAAAGTTACTGTTAATGTAATGTAAACGCTTACTTGTTGAGCGGTAAGAGCTACAGGGTAAACAATGGGGGAGATGAAAGGGTAGACGTGATAGGTGTAGGAAAACAGAAATGGAGTGACTGTATACTTGTAGAAGGCAGGTATTCCAAACAGCAAGATTGAAGTGATTATTAGAACAGTATCACTCCGTGCCAGTCCCATTAATAAATAATTGATGGAAGATTTCATTTGAGGACGGGACAAGATCACCATGCACAGAACATTGCCTATTATGCCCAACAGGCCAACCAAGTTGAGGAGGACGCCGTTTGTGATGAACTGGCAGATGAGTTCAGTTTCCGGGATCTCCTCATAATATGGTTCCGTCAAATTGACTTCGTTCGAGGTGTTCATGGCTATGCCTCACTCCGTGCCTCTCAACCTCCCACGCTCCTCCATTCTTCTGTTTTCAACCCATTGACCACTCCACTGCCTGAAACAACCAAAGCATACCTCAACCAAACAGTAAAATAACAGTCATATTCAAAACTTTGCTTTATAACGATTACAATAAAGATACTTATAAACTTTTGTTTGAATTTTACCATAACAAGTCCGTGTTCAGTCAAAGGCCGATTTTTTCAATGCCAATATTTATAGTCTTTACGCATATATTCAGTGAAATTGTAGCTTTATCAATTATTATCATGATAATCAATATGATATTCATTTGATTAATTTTTGTAATGAATAACTAACATAATTAACCTAAGATCAACATCTGGTAACGTTCTTGTCTTTAACTAAAGATATAAAAGCTTCTTCATTTACCAAATGAAGAAGAATTTTTCAACTCTCTTTATTATGGATACTAATAATGAAACCTGTTTTAATATTAAGTGGGTGGAAATTAGCGAACAAAGCATGCATACTGAAGAGACTGAAAGTGAAAACACAGATGTGTGAAATGGAAAAAATAAGACAAGCAATAAAATGTCTGTGTCTTTTAAGTTTCACACATTAATATTTCAAATATCAATAAACAATTGTATTTATATTTTATTTCTAACATTTATTTCTTTAGAAATTAAGGATTGCAGAAAGGTTTAATGTTTTAAATGATGATAAATGTGATCAGAAACATCATCAATAAAGATGAACGCAAAGAAACATGGAGTTTACTTCCTTAATAAAATAGACATTCGTCTTCATGAATCACACATCTCCCTCTTTTCTGATCCTTTCGTGACTTGGTTATTTGGTTTCTTTCCCGGTAATCAAGGTAGCAACCTTTACTTGACAATACTTGGAAAGCTAATTAAGTCAGGAATATCTCCTTTAATAAGTGGATCATAACCACTTGTGCAACTGTAATACTACAATACAGTGAAATGCCAAGTCATAACATGTCTAACTGACAATTTATTAAAATAATTTCTAATTTAAATTATATTAACAAGTTTAAACAGGAAAATAGTTGTTTATTCAAGTTTTTTATATGTTCATGTTGATTTTAATTCATATTTTTACACAGGGAAGAACACAGATTGTTCACAGGTTTATTCAGTTGCACGAAAGAAATACTCATGCAACATGAATAGTTGCCATTGGAGATGACTTTGGACGGTGTACTGAGACATGGAGCCATTGGGGCTGAGTTATCTTGGAGATATTTGTAGATAATGAACCAAAAGGGATTGTGGACAGTAGATGTTTGGCAGAGTCAATCATAGAAATGGATCTATTAGCGGTGGCTTATTCATAGGAACTCAACTATTGACTGACTCCTCGGATCAGACATTCACAGATGTAGAGATATAGAAGAAGACGAACTCCAGATGCAAGGCAAAGCATTTATGAGATATTGCTAATGACGTCTAATTCTTCACAATACACTTAAACTAGTTTGAGAACTCATTTTAATTTAAAATACGATTGAGTTTTCTTTATCAATTTAAAATTATATTGATTGTTAACGAGTATGATTGTCATTAGTTGTGCAATCCGTTCGAAACGCGTTGAATAAAACTTCATTTGTGTGGAGACTTTTGTTGGTTTATCCATTTTACCTCAGAATGAGTATGATTGTATATATTTATATAAATTTGAGTGTAGCTCATTACAGAGTTTGTATAATTTATATATTTCATATAATATTTTATTTATTTATATCAATGCGTTATTTAGAAACATTTATTACTACATTGTTCCAAAGAATATCGGTTTTTATGATTTTTTAGTTTCTTTAACGGAGTGTTGAAGCAGTTGAAACAAATAGCCGGTCGAAGGGACAGATTGTTTAAAGAGTACATTATGTTGAAATTAACATCCCAAAGGCTGTGACTGAAAATGATGTCTTCATTGACTTGTCTCTGTGGCTTGACATGTTTCAAACTGATCCCTTTTGACGGTCACTCAAGACAAACAACCACGAATGGCTGAAAACAACTTCAATCACCCTCTAACAGAATTTTCCCCCTAGGGAGGCATTTTTGTGCTACTTAAAATTACCTTCTTTCTTATTTTACTGATAGTGTAGTCATTTACTTTTGAATTTCATATCCGAGAAGATCAACATCGTTTATAATAAAAAATAATTAAAAGTTAGGGTATATAAGATTTATATACAGTATTTCACAATGAACATATGAAATAATAATCAGCTTATCAACCATAATAAGAAGTTATAAAATATAACAGATTTTTTAAGCTATTGGTTAAAGTACTCCTTAGAGTTATAAGTTGAAATGAACTGTGCGCATTTTTCACATTTTATTTTTAATAAGAAGATAGGCAAGAGTAGGAAAGAAAGGCTAAATGAAAAGAAAAACTAAATAAATTTAATTACCTAAGAGTCCATAATATTTTGTAAGAGAATCAATGTTTCATTCGTAAATATTCCAGTTTATGTGCAATTTTACACAGAAAATATTTGTGCAAAGTCGTAAGAATATCAAATATGAAAAAATGGTACTACATTTTTATTTTTATCATTTTACCCTCATATCATTATTGCATATTTGATGACAAATATGCAATATTTATTTATTTGATAATTTATTTATTTGAGTTTTATTTATTTAATGACATGTGTATAAATAAATAAAACTAACTAAATAAATACAAACTAACATATTCAACTTGAATGTTTTTTGAAACATTTGAAAAGAGACCACTCATATTGAATCAGTTCATTTATGATTACACAATAGTCTAATAAGATGGAAATAATACTAGGATTGTATACTAGGAAATAATTTATAAACATGTAAGTAACAATCTAATATTTAGATATAATGATATAATATTTAGATTTAGGACAAGAAGTTATATTTGTTTAAAGAAATAATCTAGGCTAAATATGAAATAACCACTCATGATGAAAACTTTTGAGTAGAACTCTTTTATTTGAATAAATTTAGAGTTTTCAACGTCTAATTGAAATGTCTTAATGATGTCACTATTTTATGAAAAGGTAAAATGAACGAAAGAAGAGTACTTCAAAATAATCCGTAATTGTGTTTCTTCAAGGCGAAATGTTTGGAGCATTTACTTACTTTTAAACGAACGAGTTTTGTAAATTAAATTCTATGAATAAATGAATACAATTTGTATTCAGAACATGTGCATATATATATTATTCTTTCAAGTCCAATATTAAATTTCCAAATAAGCTGGGCATGCAGATCTTTTTTTTTTCGAATAAATGATTGGTTCCCTTGTATTTTTTTTCCAATACAAAGGAAGAAAAAGGAGAGTGTCATATAATGAGTATTGCCAAGACGTTTGCAATTCATGATGGGTAATCGAAATGAATCACAACTTTTTTACTTTTCCATTATCCAATATTAACCAGGTATGATAAGCTTTAATATATGTAAATAGGATTTAGTAGATAAAATAAGTGAAAGTTATGTGTGGAGTCTAACGAAACTATATCAGAACGTCTACGGTCAAAGCGGAATTAAACAAGGCGATACCATCAAGCGTTACTCTTCCTATAATAACAAGGTCACCTGCATATCCTTGCATAACGAAACCTTGATTATATAGAGTATAATTACTAGCGACCACAAAGTACAGCAGACTCTAGTGGTTACAATTTCATTTTTTCTTCAATCCATTTCATCAAATTTTGGGTTAAATCAGAATGTGAAGTTTTATATATATATATATATATAGATATATATTTGTAAAAGTTGGAAGCAGTCCTTCATTTAAACATATATTGTTAAATAACGCCCCATATTTGGCTTGTATCTGTTACACAATTTCTCCAGTTTCCGGAATTCCTTCCTCGTCTTTTCATCAAAACTATAAAACACCACATTTCTCATTTTTGTCCTGATGATGAATGTGGTACATTCGAAACATGTCGACTAGCAATATTGGTGATAAGCTTTATAGTTTTAATGAAGAAACGAGGAAGGAATTCCGGAAACTGGAGGAATTATGTAAGAAACAGATACAAGCCAAATATGGGGCGTTATTTAACAATATATAACTTTTATATTTGTCAACAAAAGCAAAAACGCCCTCTCCGTGAGAGAACGGCAGCCCTTCAAAACAAGGCAGCTTGGAATTTTAAGATTTTTAGAAACCAAGTAAAACATTAACATTATAGTCCAGAAGAAATAAGTAATGCCCACAGTAAATAATTATTAGAGAACACCCGTTATGTATTCATATATAATAAAATCACAGAAAGAAAATAAATATTGAAGATCATAAAAACTACATACGAAGGAGTCCTTAGTAAATGTTTGTGGACTCTTTTATGTGTTTTCAATCTGTGAGTTTATTTTATTTAAATTAAAGCATATTGTTACTACTACAGAGGTTAGTAAACCAGATCTTACTTTAGATGCACAATCGACTGGACGACTAATACAAAGATTTACGAAGTATGACGGATTTATATAAGAATGCGAGGAATTTTATTTATATATGGTATATATATGGTATATATATATATATATATATATATATATATATATATATATATATTAGTGTATATTGGCAGCAGATTTTCTTGTAAACATATTTTATTAAAGTAGACGGCAGCTTCCGCATTTACGACTTTTTTGCTCGTTTTCTCTAGTTTTCTTACTAGTTTTTTCTGGTAGGGAGTGATTTCATAGAGAGAAATAATGATATATACCTGAAGATGATTTCTGAGAAAATCGAAAGGTTGTAAGTGTAAAAATATAATATTATTGATTAAGCTAAAAGATTATTTCTTTGATGTCTCTGGGACAACTCCTCCATGAAATCACTCCCTACCAGAAAAAACTAGTAAGAAAACTAGAGAAAACGAGCAAAAAAGTCGTAAATGCGGAAGCTGCCGTCTACTTTAATAATATATATATATATATATATATATATATATATATATATATCAATGATTAAACCACAATAAGAATGGGAAAACAAGACTAAGATCTTTCAAAACATCTGGTGAGGATCCTCACCAGATGTTTTCTGCATCTAGTGTTCAGTTGGGTTTTTGACTCTGACGAAGACCGCTTGTTACGGTTGAAAGATCTTAGTCTTGTTTTCCATTCTTATTGTGGTTTAATCATTGATTGTTGTTTCACGTGTTTATGTGAAATCTTTTTATTTATATATATATATATATATATATATAAACTAGAATTTAAAAAAGAACACATAGAACGGAAACCACTGAACTCACTACTATATTTCGATGTCCTCGTCTTCAGGAAAAGAAGTGAATCGCTCCAAAGGTTGATAACGACTCCTTATATATACATACATATATATATATATATATATATATATATATGTATAATATATATAATATATATATATATATATATAAACTTTTTGTAGAATTTCGGGTAGAGATGTGGATACATTTAATATTTATTACCTTATGAACTACGGCATATGTTCAGTAAATCAACTAAGTAATCATCCTCTGTCCCAAAATTCTAATTTTAACAATCAAAGCAAGAGGAGTTACAAAAGGTACATTTTAAAACAGGTTCTTCCAATATGTTACACTAAGAGTTTCTGAAGAGTTCTCTCTGTAAAACATATTTTCAGCATTTGGTAACATGCAGATTTAAGAAGGATGTGACTAATCTGTTCTTCCGTGTCAAGATATTCCCATTTTTTTCAAGATATCATTCTATCATTCTATCATTCTATTCTTGGTAATGTCTTCACTAATCTGAACGTGGAAGACTCTAGCGAGAGTGTACACACGGATAAATGAGGGTAGTTGCTATATTTGCCATGGAGTCTGCTTTTTCATTTCCGTTGATAATGATATGGCTAGAGACCCAAAGGGAATTTATCTGCCACCCCTGGTTGGCGATGCGCTCCTGCAGTTTTCTGCAGTCACTAGTTCTTCTTGAGTCGTTATCTGCGTTGCGAGAATGGCTTGGTATGATTGGATATGCGTCTATTGGAAATATTGTTTTTGTAGACGGTTTATTTTTTTCTAATTAGGCTACTGTAGTTTGTATGTCAGCTACTTATTCTTCATAACTTTTTTATTATCTCCTACGGCTTGATATCTTTGAAAAAGATGGCTAAATTAGACGGAACCTATTTCTCTTGTTTCAGATATTGTGAGAGTCAGCTGTTTAAATATTCAGCAATTCTTCTATGGGTACTCCTCATTTGGATTTTGAATGGCTTCTTGTCTAAGTTCAACTTCTCGTGATATATGTTTACAATGATTGTGATACTTAAATGTGTAATTTGCTTTTATATGTTGTGAAAGAAATTCGCCTGGTTTATAATTTCTGTTTGGTAGGTTTAACATATATCATGGCAGTGCTTCCATATATAAGATATGGGTATTTGGGTACCTAATACGGTAAAAACTAGTAAAGCTCAAACAATTAATATTTTTTAAATTTTGGAATGTCAATGTGTTCGGACTGGAGAATTGGACATAGTTAAGGATGGGTAATACAAGTACAATACTAGATAAGGTATGGGTGGTACATGAGGAGGGGAAGTTGAAGGTAATTTCCTACTACCATTAGAGAGAGACCCATTTGGAGCAGAGGCAAGGTCTCGAGGGCACCACTATCTCTTCCATCTACGAATTAACTCAACCGATATCAACCACCCATCAAGAACAATAATTCTCTCCCTTCAGCCTACTGTAGATCAAGCCCTATAAATAATAACCTACCTATATTCCTCCTGGTCAAATAGAATTTTAATTAAAAGAGAACTTCCTCTATTGTTTACATATAACATAGTTGAATATATTAAAGGGATAACGTTAGAAAAATATCTTATGATAAAGTTGTGAATGTGCCAGTAACAATTCTGAACTCTTAAATTGAGAATAGCTGTGAGATCAAAGTGACACATTAATTGTAGATCTACATGAGAGAGAGAGAGAGAGAGAGTGAGAGAGAGAGAGAGAGAGAGAGAGAGAGAGAGAGAGAGAGAAATAATATAAGGTCCATTTTATTTGTTGATTAGATATTTTTTAAATTAAATAATGTTTTTTGTTATTTTATACATGATAGTTTTTATTGATATAAATTTACTGTTCAGATAGATTTGGCTCCGGCATTAGTTTTATGGAAAAATTATCTGGAGTGCCCTATACTCAACTTTGCTATAATTAAACTAACTAATGTTAAACAAATTCGACAATGAATTGAGTTTTGGTTTTATTTTAATGTGAATATAGTAAAAAAGCAATATCAAACTCTATGGTAATTATTATGAAATCATAGTTGATCAGTTTAATGATTTCATTAATTATAAGGTGACTATATCTATTTGATTATTAATAACAAACTAGAAATTATTTACTTATTGGGATCTATGTGTTATTAAAATGAGACCTGAGTCCCATTGCACTTGTGTGCACCGCTGCTATGTCTTTCCTATTTTGCTTCACTTTCACCTTTTCACAATCAACTTTACATTTTAAGTTCACTAATGAACATTATAATTGTCGTCAGATGAATATCTCTCACTTTTATTGGTATAAGGTATATTTCAGTAAAATCATTAACGTTCAGGAAATTGCTTAGCAAACACATGGAATGTGATTAAATGTTCCAAAGCCTCTTGGAAATAGTGTCTGCATTATTAGTATAATGCTAAATGGAGCTTGCACAAGTGTTATTTAAAAGAACATTTGTCGGGTTAAATACTTTAACACTTAATACAAAGATTTTTTAATTTTCATACAAAATGATGTTCAGTTTGGATGAGACTAAAAGGGACCGAGTTTTCTAACTACTCTTCATCTGCTTTCCTTTTCATTTATTCCTCAAATACATCTTAACATCACCTCAGCTGGCCGTGGAAGCTTTGTTTGACTCCAACCTTTCTTACTCTTTCACTGCCTCATTCTCCTTTACCCCCTTTTGTTCTGACAGGGTTGTTATTTTCATGGCTGAAATATTAATTCTTGATCTATAGTATTCTAGACAAGAATCAATGGTGGGATTCAAATTTTTTAAGAACCGGTTCGTGCGAACCGGTGCTTAAGATATTATGAGTTCGGCGAGTTAAATAGCTCAAGGAAGTTTTCCTGCTCATTTCTTGTTCCTTTAACATGATCACCAGCAATCAGTCTTTTTTTCATATTTCCTATTATTGTTTCCAGTAGCTTTTGACAAGGTAGACCAACAAATCTGTGGTTTTCAGTAAACTGGATCTCTTTGAATGCGTCCGAAGCAACCCTCTCATCAATTTCTTTTTCAGATATCCCTATATTGTCCTTGAGCAATTCAAATGCTTTAATAGACCTCTTTATGAGGTTTTATCCTCTAAACAAAGTTGTGCCTCTTGCTTGGAGGGCATTACTGAGCAATGACATTTCATTCAAAATATCAATCATTAAAGCTAGGTCCTTCAGAAAATTTTTGTTACAGAGACAAGCAGCCAACCTTAAATTATTTATCTAAATTAACACTTACTTTAATCTGGCGATTTCAGGAAATTAGATCTAAAAACATTCAATATTTTGTTCAGAACTAAAAGTTAAAACTAGGCCTAATATAGGCTAGACTAACCCAACATCTGCATTTTCATGAGCAGTTTGAGCACTGCAATAGTTACGCAAACAAAACTTAATTGTTTAGTTATACATAGGCTATATACGTGAGCAAATTACATTGTCATACATGCACAAGTTACGTGAGTCACGCGACACTTGTGGATTTTGACAGTGGGCTAATTAATACAGGTCTGAATCGGGGTTTACATAATTTTAACAACCGGTTCGCCGAACTCATAATATTTTAAGCACCGGTTCGCACGAACCGGCTGAATCCCGGTGAATCCCATCACTGACAAGAATACTTAATATTAACACAGGAATAAGAAACTGATAAGGCCCACACTCAAACCACGAATACCTTACACTACCAAACACTTTTATTTTTTTAATTTAATATTATTATTATTATTTTTACTCTATTTTATTTTGTTCCCATTCTTAAAATCCCTTTGTTTGGTGGCTTTTGCTTTTAGTTGGTAATGCCAATTTAGGTTAATACTCATTATATCCTCTTCTTATAGTTTCACCTGAGATTGGTATAATATATCAATTTCAGTCTTTTTCTTCAAATGCCAAAATTTCGACTTAAGATGGCATTTCATGCCTAGAGATACAACCCACATTAATGTTCCTTTAATTCCTGATTTAATAGGTTGATAATTACTACTAATAATTAATAAATAATTATATTTTTATTAATTAATAATTAATAAGCGACAAATTTAATGTAACAGCTCTATAATAAAATAATATTATTTGAGGAAGTAACTAAGGATGAATATTTATGTTGTTTTTTTTAGTGTTACAATGATCCTCGTAATACTCAATTGTCTTAACATTTTTATCATGTAATAGTATTATCATGCAAAGTTCGGGAAAGGTCAGGAGAGCGGGATTCGATACAATAACTGTTTTCAAATAATGAAAAATAATATATCTCTCCCAAATAAAACATTCCATAAAACATAGAGTTTCATAACAAATAAAATTTATCAAATGTCATTCAGGCCCTTTTAACGATCTGACTTGTACCATGTTTACAAAAGTTTTGATACTCAAACACCCACTGTCCACATCCCGACATAATTAACAAAACAATATGTATATAAGGGGAACATCAAACTTGTAAATCCGGAATAATCATAAATTAATTATTTTTCATAACATTATTAAGTTAAAGTAACGTTTATAAGATTGAATAAAAGATAATAGTTCGACGAAAAAATACAGAATAGAATACTAGAGTTAGACAATAGCGTAAGAAACAACTGTATCAATAATGATTAGTAAAATAAAATCTTTTCATAAATTGTTTTTATTAGAATAGCTTGGCCATGTCAATGTTAATACTAGATGTCAGAACAAATAGCTAATGTTTAATGATTCATCTACAAAGCCCTTGTCATGTAGTACTTTCATTTTTTTGTGTGTCATTTTTCTTTACTTTTCATTAAATGGGCACATTTATTTGACCTATCGCAACTGTTGAGTTAATTTGGTAGTTTTTAACATCTCGAAAGGTTTCCAATGGAGTTATAAGAAACCTTTCAAGAGAAGGGGGTCCTTAATACTACAAGAAACCTTTCATCTGTATCCTTTAAATTAAAATATTTCCTCAAGCCTTCCATCAATGGTATTTTAAATTATTAATAACGATCAATACTCTGTCATAAATGACGGGATATTTTTTTACGAAATAATACTCCGAAAAAACCCTCACTTTCTTTAAAACTCTTTCACTGGCTCTATCTTTCTCCCTCAACTCATGCGTTGATGGCTCTTTCAGTCACTCTCTTTCTCTTTTCACATCATCCCTCTCTTTCTCTCTTCTGATTTTCAGTACTAATCATGTGTTTTGTCGTACCTCAAGTTCATTTAGAGTATGGAAAATTTAAAGAGTATTTGGCATTGCACTCAGATCACGGTTTTCTGTATTATATTGAAAAGTATTCTATTTTGTACCTCACAAAGATTTGGTAGGAATCATTGGGTGATAATATTATAAATAAACTAGTATTATTTTTAGAAAAACAAACTTTTGACAGAAAATAATTTTTGATAGTTAGTGAGTTAGGTCATCCTTGTTAATTCCGTCCCTGAGGGAGGATGTAAAAGGCCATCCTGAGCCTGTCCGATGTTGCGTTGGACCATGTGTTTTATTTCTTAGAACTAATGATTTTTGAGTTTGGAAATTAACTAAATTGAGTTAAAATAATGTTATTGATTCAGTTTCAACACACAGTAAATAAATATACCGGACAAAACTCTGAGCCTGTTCAGCAGTTTTGCGACAGGCAAGTTTCAATGAGAGAGTTAAAATACTGACCAATCGACAACAAAGAGCAGGACAGTGCATCCCGTCAGAAGTCTGCAAAAGAAGGGTGTGGTATGCAACAGATAGAGAAAGAAGCCAAACCTTTTCTATAGATATCACGAATGATTTCTGCTAAATAATCAACTTAACAAACAAAAGTGAAAGAATTTGATGATTATTCAATTGTGAATAAAAAATGACTAATATAAATATTAATACTGCTGTTGAGAAAGCAGTTAAAGTATATCAATAATAGTAACAAAAAAAGATTTTTGCGGCAAAATATGAAAATATGAATCTGATATGAAGACGAAACATTCACATGATGATGTTGCGTATCTAGTCTAGCTTCACGATGTGTGCTAAGTTGCCGATACATAATTAACTGAATATTCTTTTTTAAACCATTGTTGTTGAATATAAACACTGTGTATAGCAAACAACCAACTTTTTTAAAAAAAAGTACTGATAATTATAATGATAGATAGAAAGGCCAAGGAAGTCAGACAAAAGTCGTTTAAAATGATAAGATTGCAATTTCTGAGTTTAGGAAGAAATAATTACAGTATAATAGTGATTTGACTGGGTAATTGTGGGGTTTTTGTGGGCAATTTCAGTTTAAGAAACACCTAAAAAGAATAGGTATCAAATGGAAAAACTTCTATGAAAAAACACTATACCTAATTTTCTATATAATAGACAACTGTGGAAAACCACCAACCATTGGCTTTCTTAAATTAGGTGTTAGTTTGCTTTATAACAGGGATGTCCATCTTTTATTAGTCTAAAACAAATATAGGTAAACATATTACAGGACCAAACTCTGGCTTTCTAAAGAAATCAAAAGTATGTAACTGTATTTTGTAGTCAGAATATAACAATTGAGTCAGAATAAAGGAAGGTAAAATAAACCAGGATTCATGAATAAAATATAATTGCGGTATGGTTGAGTCATAAATGATTTATTTGCTTCCAAAGCGCACATTCCATGGCTCTCGCATTCACTCGGTTCTAGAGAAGGATATGAAGCCAATTTGCTAAGTAGCGATAGGAAGTGCAATTTGTTAATTGGTAACAATTTCAGTTACGAGAAAGCCGAATCGCAGGGCATGATTCACATTTGATACTTAGAAATGTTTATCAGAAATTTAAAAGATTAGTTTTTAATATGGATAGAAAAAGCCTAAGCAGCAAAATAAATGTAACTGTCATGTTTCTTCTGTACTCCAGGACATTTAAAATGAAGTTTGAACACACCTTTGCTTTATGAGAAAGCAAATCTGGCAGAGTTGTATGTAAACCACACCAGCTAGTCGATTAGTGAGCTTACCTCTCAGTCAAGTGTTATGATACGCTATGATACTTCAATATAACTAGTGTTTTCCAAATTAATAATAAATTGCAAATCCATAAAATACAATTAAATGTTATTTTTCTTCTAGAAATATATAAATGCAAATGGAATTATGTGTAAATAATTACTATTTATGTTACACATTACTATTTATGTGTAAATAAATAGTAATCTGTTTACACATTTTACAGTAAAATATATTGTTTCAAATGTGTGCAATCTATATTACAGTTTTTGTAAAGAGTATATTATATTTTGGGAGATTCAGGATCTAATTTTACAGCTACAAACTAGATTCAGGATTAAAATCATGCTAGAGCTATTTTTATGTATTCGTTATCCAAATATTTACAAAATTATTCCTTAAATGTTTGTTGTTATTAATATTGCATTCTAATTTCTTTCTAAACTAATCAAGTACTTCTTATGTATATTTATAAAAATATGCATTTTTGTAAATGTATACATTTACTATCTTTGACTATCTGATTGTCTTTTCGCCTCTACGTTCATCGACATTGTATGATTAGTCAAGAGAAATCGGATTTAAAAGGAACAGGTTTGATATTTTTGTATTTTTCCATGTGAATTTTTATGTTATGTGAAACTTTTATAGAGAAAGTTAATTAGCAGTAATTGTTCTGATTGCTCACTTATAGACCTTCACCTTTAGTGCTGATCTAGCAGTGGAGAGGTCTCATCTCAATTTGGTGTACCCTGGGTGATGCAAAATGAGCTACACGTCTTCGTCAATTACCGTGCCGCAACTTGTCAAGGCTTAAAGGATCTCAATGGTGGTCGGACCAGAGAGGGATTGGCTGTTCTTTAGTGGGCGGCACGGCGTCGAGTGCCCGACAGGCCAAGGACGGGCGTTGGGGTGGACAAGAAGAAGGGGTGCAGAGTTTTATCGGTTATTATTTGACAACCGTTCCAGCTAAGGAAGAGCCACATTAATGTATTAATAGATGTTAAAAAATATTCCTTTCTAACTTCATGAATACAACTATAACACGCAGACACACAAAGGCACCTGTTAACCCACATACACACAGGCACATATCCACACACATCCATAAACACTCGCACTCACTACCCCATTCATACATATCCACAAACTCATACATCTATTCACACATATACACACAAACTCCCAAGTTTTTGACTTACCTGTTGCTTAGAGATCAGTGATCTCTTAAATAACATTTTATAAGTTGATTATGTTCAATCAAATGCTAAGACCTTTTATTTCGATACATGCATAACGACATTCGATTCATATCCAGCAGGTAAGCATTGTTACAAGAATATCAAAGACGAGTTCGATATAAATTCCTTGCAAGCAAAACGGATTCTTTGTGCTCACAGCTGAATGTTACCTTTATCTAGGCGAAGATGATTCTGGCAGACATGTCAATGCACTTGCTTACACCCACTCAGTGACGACGTTCATCATCATCTCATTAGTTTCGTTTGTTGTTAACTATTGGTGAAAACAGTCAGCATGTTCTAAAAATTATAAGTATACAAAACCGGTCGAGTGGGAATGATTATACATAATGAGATAATACCAACATCCCTTTACACTTCAACTAAACTGAAGTACTAAAAAAACGTGAAGATTATATGCCAGGAAGTTTGATGATTGTCCTTATTAACTATGAACTCTTTAGTTTTCTTTCTTGAATTACATACAATTTCTTAAAAACCCAAAAGATTAATGTGAAGGATAATCAGCTGCCAGCAACCAATTGGAGTAAAAATAACGAATGAACAAGGTATACTTAATAATATATATATATATATATATATATTATGTAAAACCATAAAGAAAAAGGAAATCAATAAAAATAAATGCTCTGATAACATGAAGAGCATTTATAATGCCTCATAGCATATATTTCTTTGTTTTTTTTTTGTTCTTTATGCTTTTAAACTTAATTAATTGCAGCCCGTGCTTATTGTAATTCTTATGCTTATATATATATATATGCTTTGTTAAACACGACAGAGTAGTTTCTGTCTATAAGTTTCTTCTCGAGAACTTCGATTTGCCGAAAAACAGTTTTTTCGTTGTTAGAACAACGGTTGAGGTGGTCCACGGAATGACCACGGAAAGTGATCGAAACGCGTCGACTACAAGTGCTGACCACCTCAACCGTTGTTCTAACAACGAAAAAACTGTTTTTCGGCAAATCGAAGTTCTCGAGAAGAAACTTATAGACAGAAACTACTCTTTCATGTTCAACAAAGCATGTATATATATATATGATCAAACCACAATAAAAAATGGGAAAATAAGACTAAGATCTTTCAACTGTAACAAGCGGTCTTCGTCAGAGTCAAAAACCCAACTGGGTCAAAAACCCAAAAAACCAGTTGGGTTTTTGACTCTGACGAAGACCGCTTGTTACTGTTGAAAGATCTTAGTCTTGTTTTCCCATTTCTTATTGTGGTTTGATCATTGATTGTTATTTCACGTGTTTATGTGAAATCTTTATATATATATATATTTTTTTTGTTCACTTTAACATCGAAAAGTCGATTTTAACGGGACACAAACAAGTTCAAAAACGAAGAATAGTAGCACACAGAGAATGAGACACACTTACTCATTCAAATTTTTGGATAATTAATCTTCAGAAGAAAAGAGAGTAGGAGACCAAGCATACTAGAAACTCAACGGCAGGAGATCCTCCTATATATATATATATATACATATTTGTAGAAGGCTCCACACTCACATCGCCAGACACACCTCCCAGGAACATGGAAGAAAACTCACCCTCCAGGACCTGGAGGAAAACACTACCATTCTAAATTAAGTCAATGACCTAAACAGACAACAAATACGAAGCCCTGAAAATGATGAAAAAAGACCATTAATCAATCATCAACACACCGGGTTATAATTTGATTTTATTATTAAAGAATGGGAATATTTATATATATATATAATATATATATATATATATATATATATATATATACCCACTTAAAATTCGAAAAAACGATCCAAACTGTACGCAAATCATTTCACAAACGAAGAAAAGCAACACACAGAGAAAGAGACACACTTACAAACTCAAATTTTCGGATGATCCGTCTTCAGGAGAAAAGAGAGAATGGGCGACCAAGCACGCCGGAAACACAACGGCCACAACGTTGTGTTTCCGGCGTGCTTGGTCGCCCATTCTCTCTTTTCTCCTGAAGACGGATCATCCGAAAATTTGAGTTTGTAAGTGTGTCTCTTTCTCTGTGTGTTGCTTTTCTTCGTTTGTGAACTGATATATATATATATATATATACATGGGGTATATTTGTATTGACTATATTTGTAGACAACCTCATTGTTTATATGTATAAAAGTATGATGATATGAATAAACTGAAACAAATAAAAGAACAAAAATAAATAAAAAACATATTTTCTATGATAAATATTTAATCATTGATATTAAAATCAGATAAAACAAATTAAATACAGATAAAAATAAACATGAAAAGAAAATTAAATATTTGCTAAGTGAAGGATCTACATACAATGAAATAGAGAAAATAAGAAACTCAACATTGACTTTAGAATTGAAAAACAATAAGCTAATTCAGGAGGATTGGGCCAATAATTTGGCGCTGCTAATTACAACGTATAGTACAGTCGGTAGAAAGATTGACCCACTATTCAGTACTAGTGCCACCAGGCAGTGTGCACCAAAAGATTAACAGTATACGGAGCTGGTCGAGTGAAAATGAAGATATACGAGATAAGAAACTTCAAATCCGTTTACACTATCGACCAAAATTGAATTATTTACGAATGAAGGATCAATCCACCTACTTCATGCAGGATAATGGTATTAAACCTTCCATGACTTCAAATGTTATCTTTAAATAAAACTTCGTTGAAACAGATAATATTAGCACTCTAATTTTTTTAAAAAAAAGTTCACTAATGTGTTGTTAAATTAGATGGATGTTATCTGATAGCTTTCAGAAAGTACACTTCAAATTTACTTAAACCAAACTTATTTCCCTTTTTTGTTCTCTAAAATACATCGAATTCTGAATTTTTATTGCAGTAGTCATCTAGATTCGAGGGAATTTTCATGAATAAGGAGGCCATCATTTCCAGTTTTGTAGGTAATTTCCCTTTTCTTTTGTAGCAGTTTCCTTGCAGAAACCCGAGACCTCTTAAAACTGTCTCAATTTCTTTTCTATTCTTTAGGGTCTGAAAATAATGGGAATTTATTTTTCTTCTTTAGATCATTGACCTATCTGTCAACTGAACGTTCAACTTCGGCTTAAAATAAATTTATTAAGTTTAAATATTTAAATATTATATATTCATTTCATCATATAATATTTCTCATGAATATTACTTGTTAGATGTTTAATTATCCATTCAAATAGTTAACTTGAATATTTTTACTTTACTGTGCTTAACTGGTTTCTAATCTTCAAACAATTAAATTCAGTTACAATCGGGACAATTATCTCTATTAAGCCTTCAATGATTGAATTAATTGGCCCACTTGCGTTTATTTTCAGTTCTTTAATTTAATCAAAGTGGAATTATAAAGTTGAATGTAATTATCGGTAAGGTAGAGCTTCAGTTTTGATTGTACTAAGTAAGTTTTTTTTTATGTTGGTACAGTATTTACTGTGCTTGACCTCCATATAATTGTTCTGTCAACAGTCACTACAACCTACCCGTTGCTGTCCATGTCAATAAGCACAGTCCTTGCTTGATGTCTGTTGTATGTTAACAATTTTGCAATGAGTTTTCCCTGAAAAAAGAATGTCATAAACGAACCCATACAAAGCAAATGTAACTCTGTAATCCTCAATTACTTAGGATTTTATCTTGTTTTGTCGTCATGGTTGTTCACATTGATTAGAATGGGCATGGTTGGAAGACCTAATCATGTCAGCTTAAGGAAACATTTACTTTTCATCAAACGGAGCGAGCCTCTGTTAGTTTAGGTGTTTCAGTGCAAGAATGAAAGCCGACTGATACAATTTTGTGTAATACCCGAGTAACTTTCGTTTATTTTGTTTTCCTATAATTTTTGTGACATTAATATTTATTCTTGGCTTGCATATTTATTATTAGATCTTATAAAATTCACCTACAACTTACATAAACTCATATACATTTTAAATAATCAAAATATCGTAATTATCTTAATTATGTTAAACTCTTTAAAAACAATCAAATATCTGCTATGAACACTTAAAACATAATACTCGTCGATTGACGAAATTTAAATTACTTTCAATGCGATATTTTTACGACAATTTTGAAAAAGGAATTAGTAAAATATTTCACTTAGAAATGTCTTCAGCCACTAAGAAGACAATCAAAACTCCTGGTAAAAAGTTTTCGTAGAACCAAACATTGAAGAAATCAAAGGAGTCAAACATTGAAGGAGTCAAATTTCTAAATTGTAATAAAAAAATTTGAATAATTACTTTGTGACTGCTAGAAAACCATTGACAAAAGTAAAAGTAAATCTCCTCAGACACTGCTATTTAACAGAGGTCTTACATGCGTTTGATATTACATCTGCAGGATATCAACGCTAAAATAAAACTAAACTAAATTGGTTTCTAACAAATTTTTACTTTACTATTCGTTACGTTTATTAAATGATTCGTCTAATCACCTCGTAGTCGAATAGTAAATCATGTCCCATGTTTTTGATTTCTTCATTGTTAAAATTAGAATTTAAGGAGTTCGTCGGAAATTTCTTAACAGTTTGAAAACAAATGTTGTTGGGAGAGGTTTCTATTGTATATAAGCATGGTGAGGTTATCCATGACTGCGGTTTGAAGATGGGTGCATTGTGAAACGTCACAATTAGAAGGTCATTGTCTTGGTAGTACATGTTTTGCTTGCCCAGAAGTTCACAATCTACTGTATTGCATTTATATTCCTACGTGAGTTGATCTTTGCAGATACATGTGGTGGTCCTTGAATTGTATGTTACCACTACGTTCTTCCTAGTTTTATTGACTGTGTGTAAAATCCGTTGTTAGACAAGAAGTTTTCATACCTATGCTACGAGTATAAGGCTCCTGGTAATCTGTGTGGTTCAATCTGTAGTAACAGTTTCCAGTTAATAAATATGCACAACTGCCTTCCCCAAATACTGGTTCCCCATATAGCCACCAAATTAGTCTTCCTTACTCTTACCACTTTTGAAATGTAATTCATTTCACATGTCTTTGAAATAATTATTTCTAAATATTGCACACTTTTATATTTATATTTAAAATTAAATTAAATTATTTTCCTGTGAAATGTTTTTAAATAGTTCTTTTTTATGTTGACAGATGGTTTACTTTTTAGAATAAAGATCGAGAGAGAGAGAGTTAATTGTAACATTTCTTTATTACAGTTAAACCATATAAAGGTATTGTTTTAAATGTTTTTAAAAAAAATATAAGTAAAATAAATGTAGAACAAAGTATTTTCAGTTAAAAATGCTTTTTCAACTATGGAGGGTGAACTAAAGATAATTACAAGTGACAATTCAACCTGTTCATTTACAGAAGTTAGAAAATTAATTTCAAACATGAAATCTGCTTTTATCACGTTTCAGTCGAAGTTGTAATTTTGTTAGCACAGTTCATAGTGGAAAATGTCTTACTGTAAAACCTATGGAAACAAATCTAGTTTTTCATATAATCTCGGCAACTAACAGTAGAATCAAAACAGAATCTAAGATAATAAAACAAAAGTGAGTTTTGTTTACTCAAAAAACATTTTGAGTACAAAATCATGTTTTTCGGGCTATACAGTGATGCTAAATACATAACATCCTTATTATGAGAATCAAAATGGAGTATAATAACGACATAGTTGACGAAGTTTGTAAATAAGATGCGATTCAGTAGGGTGGTACTAATTTTCAAATTTGTTTATTAAAGTTTTATAGAAAAATTTCCATTGAAATCGAGTCAGACAAAACTATTAAACATGAGAAAGTCTTTAGAAACATCGTGAGGTGCTTTCAATAAATTGATTTGGTATGTGAAAATCTGAAGCAGTGGTTGCTACGAAAATATTTAGTGGATTCTGGAACTAATAAAATGGGTGGCGAGAAGCCGGTGGTCCTTGGACGATAGATGGGTGAACAAGGAAAAACAGAGTTTTACTATCTCTCTAATCTTATCTACTTGTACTTTCATTTCAGTGAGGCTGACTTTCAGGGAAGATAGCACGGCCATTCATCACTTGCGACGGTTGACTATTCGTTGACCCATGACTTTTTCCTACGCGTAAGAATAGACGTTTTCACTCGTTCCAATGAGTTGGCGATGCTTATCGGCATTGTATGTGTTAGTTCCGTCCTATTCAAATATTTTATTTTTGTATTACCGCCCAAAGTGTGAAGAAGATCTGTAGTCAATCGACTACAATAAGGAATCGTCGTTTTACGCACCAACACACAACTACATATGTATCTCTTAAGTGCCCCCATGTATGTAGAACACCTACCTATGTTCTTTCTTTTCTTGATGGGCGAGAAGTCAAACATTTGTAAAAAGTGTGCGATAAGTCAAAAAATGTTGGCGACTCTAGACAGTGATCTAGACTATCCTCAACTCATCTATACTATATTAAATTTGAAAATATAATAAAAAAATTTTAAAAACCAATTACTTAATTTGTTTATTTAATTAATATCAAAATTAAAGTGGTCTGTTTAATGATTTCATTCGTTTGAAATCATAGATCTAGAAGAAACTGACAAGTTATTACTATTAACTTTTATGTGTGGTCTTTATGTGAATTTAGTTCTTTTATTCCGCAGAATCGTTTTATTTGAATTCAGAAAAAAAGAAAAAGAAGCTGATAGAAGACATAGGTACACAGCAGGATGGCTGATTAACAGACAGCAATGAGTAAGACTTTCTCAGCAAGTCTTAACGCAAATCAATAAATATTCTCCAAAAATTGTCCAACGGACAATTTTACCACATTTTACCTTATAAATAGTAACCATACAAGTGGTTACCGCTGATATTTATTTATTTTTCTACCTTTCAGTGGGCAACTTGGCGCCTACATGGCACTGCGCCCCTCCCTGCCACTACTGAGAGCACAAATTTGTTGCATCTTAAATAATCAAATAATGCAGTGAAATTGGTTTGGTTTACGTCAGGCGATAAATAAACGGGGTATTTATGATAAACCCTTGAAATTTGTGGTGACATTTGCAGTAGACAACAATTCTACTGCAGAGTAGAGATTCTGTTTTTATAAATATAACATGAATTAGTGAAGGAAATATTTTCATTGTAATTGTTCTTACAATGTTTCGGAATTACATTAAAAGTTTGTTGCGAAATAGATGAGTGTTTTTATATCAATTGCTTTTGAGGAGCCGTGGGTTCGGTTGCATTAAATATGCAGCCAAGGCAGGATTGCTTATCCACTAATATTTGCATGAATTAGCTAGTGATTCATGAGGGTTATCCGGTTTTCAATGCAGCCAGTGCTTTGTGTTGGTCTCATCTTGTGTCCCATTCCAAGTCATTATGCAGACTACATTTTTTAAAATATACTCAGTTTCTTGTTTACTTTACAACATTTGGCTACTAGCATTGGAAGTCATTGAGTAGGCAAAACGGCACTTAAATGACTTCTTGGGAGTTCTCAAAATACCCTTTCCTCTGTTTCTAGTCAAACTAAACCCACTGCATTGAGACATAATAAACTTTAGATTGAAAATTAAAACAATGGTTCTAAAGTGTATTGTCAGCCTAGAAACTCAGGCCTGACATTCAATTCTATGTATACCATACACGTCGACAACGTCATGGCTTCTTTTCATATTGAAACACTGCTAGTATACTAAATACTAATTTCTTTATACTGGTTGACATATTTATGGCATATATTAGAGTGAATGTCCTTCTTTGACCATGTTATTATTTCATCATTTCTATAAATCTCACAAGAACCAAGTGCCCATTACGGGAGAATATTCATATGAAGACAAAGCTTAGTAGAAACCAAACTAAAAAAAAAGCACCCCACCAAATTCATACCATTGGTGGAAGCGATTAAAGGAACTACATGAATTATTAAGGCTAATAGAAAAGGTATTATTATAGATTAAAGAAAAGTAGAAAGGATAGGGGTTTATAATAAGAAAGTGTTTTAACTGAGAAATGATACTTCCCTTTTTACTTTTAAATTTTATTTCTCTTATTCTCATAAAGTTATCTTCTTAATACTTCTTCTTCTGAGGAGTTATTTTCGCTTTCCCTTTTTTCCTTCTTTGACTTACAGATATCCTGTGCTACTTTACCTCCTGACCTAATCTCTACGATATGATTAGTAAAATACCAAAAGGAGTTTTTTTTTACTTTTTGTGTTTGTTTTCTCATCAATTTTACCTGTCTTTGTCTACTATTCGAATTATCTTATTTAAATGTGGCTTTATGTTAATCTTTAGAAGAAAGTTATATTTTGAATTCTTATTTGATTAATACATTAATACATTTGAGATCTTATGATTTATGACCAGTTTAAACATATACAACAGTTCATTTTATATTATTTTTTCCTTACATATTAAACTATAACAATAAAGTAATTTCTTTTAATATTTCAGTTAAATAACTTAATCAACTTTAACAATATTAACTTGAAACAATGTCTGCGTAACGTGATGTGCATAACAATTCCTTTTGTGTTGTTTTTTGATAACAGATGCTATAAATAACCAAGGGGTAACTAATTTTAATCTGCCGTGCTTGCAAAAGATTTATGTGTTTTGCTTCACGTTATTCTTTTATGATCTATCATTTCATTTAGAAATTTATCATTAAAAAATCAGGAAACATTAAATTATTAATTTTAAATGAGTGTAACATTTTTTCTTTAACACAATCTGATTGAACAAAACTGAAGCCATTCGTCATAAGCTGTTATTTCAATACAAGTATTGCGAAAAGAATGTTTATAAGAGCTTACAAGTTATGAAACGTTTCAACAAACGCTATGTTTAAGGCATTTTGACAAACCATATCCTTTGCGTATGTTGAGAACAAAGGAATTCTTCTCTCCTGAGTCCTTGGACTGCGGTCGAAGTAATGAATACTGCTTACAAACAAGATCAGTAAGCTCTCAGAGAATTAATTTTCTTAAAGAAAATAGACTTGAGCTAGTCAACTACTACAGAAATAAAGAAAAATATTGAGGGTTTACAACCCACGGCTCTAACCTTGCCATGTAGCATACATGACAGCTACGAACTGTGCAGCTCAGCACTTGAGGTACATTAGATAGACTAAAACTAAAATGTTTGACTAGGCATCTTTTTTTAAGAGTGCCTAAACAAAACATGACGAAACGTCCTTTGGAACAAAACTTACGGAACAGATGCTTACCACATTAGAACAGTACTGCAGTTGTGTTATAAGACTGCATAATATATATATTATAATCTATAATAATATAATAACATAATATATATAATATAATTATAAGACTGTATAATATTGAAAGTCCTGGATATTAATTACAAAAATCTGATATATACGTCCAAACAGTAATTAAGTTAATAGCCTAGTTATACGAATTTATCAAAGATTTTAAACTAAATAGATAATTAGTTTAAATGTCTATTTAAACTAGTAGACATTAGGTTTTATTCTATTAATGGCTGTTTATCACCCCATAGTTACCTCTTACTGCTTCCTCAGTCTTTATCTACTCAATGTACCATCCTAGTCCCAATTCAATTTGTTTTTGCGAGTAATTTTATTTTATTTTAACTTTTCTTTTAAAATTTTTAATAGTGATGTAATTAAAAAATCTAATGATGACCTACAAATACTAGTAGTTTATGTGGTATAGTAGTTATTGGTCTTAATATTGTTGTGTAGTCATTTTTAGTTATTGTGTGGGCTCCACGTTCATTGGGTTTCAGAGTGGGGTGGTAGTGTAAAGTGCATTTCTCCGGAAAACTTCTGAATACTTTAAACGAATTTATCTTACACTGTTATATGATATTGCACTTATAACAATATTTACAAATCCATATCTCTTAGGATCCTTGATAAACTTGATCAACATAATATTTAACTCCTTTCAAATTTGTTAAAATAAGAAATATACATAGAAACAATCAAATGTTGTTTGAAAAAGAAGTAAATGAAGATGAAGATTGTATTAAAAAAAATAATTAATGTTTTTAGATAAGCTAAATGTTACTAATTGTAACATTAAATGTAGCTTGTAGATTGCTTCAATTAAATGAATTAAAAGTATACTGAATACAATCAAAAATATAATTGAACAAACAAATTAATTTAATTACATAATGAGATAATGTTTTTATTTAAACTCATCACATTAGATTAACCTAATCACATTAATCACATCCTTCTAATCACATTAACCATTAAGATTCCACTGACAACTGGACATGTAAGGAACATTGTCTTGCCCAATATAAATAAAAATAGTGGTTCAAACATGATAATTTTAAAAATTTCCATGATTATTGGCCACCTTGTTAATTAAACCTGTTTTAATAATTTTAATTACAATTTTATTAAAATGGTATCATAATTCCGTCTTGAACTTGTGAATTCTGTAGATCAATGTTGCTCTGAATCACTCAATGTCCTGTTAGAATGAATGAAATATCATTAGTACTATGTCAAATGTAATGTCCTACTGAATATTTAATTCTTACACTTCGTTTGTTCTTTAATATGTTATCTTCTGAGCAGGAAGCATTAAGTAAAATTCCTTAAGCCTCTTTAAAATCCTTTGTAAAAGTTCCTTGCGGTTTTATAATTGTTGCTTACTTTGTTCGTCTTTTTGCGTTTTGCCCAGCTAATTTATACACCAGCTTCCATTGATTTTCTTCTTCAGTTGTGCTACAAAAACAATCCAAGACTTAAACTTTGCAAGTGCTATCTGTTATTCATAGGCTACTTGATGAAGAGAATATATAGCTGTCTCTGTTGCATTAACTCCATTTATGTAAATGCTTACACTATAAAATTTAAAACCTTCATTTATCATTTCTGCTAAAACAATCTCCTCGTTTAAGAACTGAGTTATTAAAACACATACATATTACGGTCGCAAACTACAATTGCTAATATTTTCTTTTCATTATCAGTGCTGAAAATTCGATATTACAGTAGCCAATCTCTTAGAGTGAATTTGATGTTATAAAGATATGGAGTCAGTGCTATTTTAATAGTAATACTGTTACTGTATTATTATTAAATAGTATTAATGTAGATAGTTAGTACTGTAAATTAATTTTAACACATATTTGACTCTTATTAGCTTCTATTAAATATTTCTTTTTAGGTTTCATATCCACAGTCAAGAAAATTACTATTCTTTATAAACGACACATAGAGTAAATAATATGAACAAGTCCTTTTTGAAGCAGAGTGCTTATTGTTGAATTTTGAAGAACTGTCAATAAATGGTGAAAGTTAAACATGTATTCTTAAGAAGGCCACATTGATAGTTGGTAAATATATATCGCAAAATGTATTAGTTTCTCTCGCTAAATATCAATTTTCTATGTGGTGGGTGGGTCCTAAAGTTACTCTCACTCATATTGTGATACTTCTTCAAGTCTCTCACTCATATTTTGAGACTTCTTCAAGTCTCCCACTCATATTGTGAGACTTCTTCAAGTCTCTCACTCATATCGTGAGACTTCTTCAAGTCTCTCACTGTCTTGTGTGGGTCCTGCAAGTACTCATTCATCTAAATAAAACCCATTTCTTGAGTTTTTTTCTTAGAAAAAGAACTTGTGGAATAACAAGAGGATTAAAGCATATAATGAATTACCCACTGTAATAAACTTTCACGTTTTAATTACATTAATCAACATAATTACAATTCTGGTTTCTAAATTACAAAAACTTTACTTGAATTTAGAAGTTATCCATTTGTTAGTCTCTTATTGTATCAAGTCGGCTCTTTAGTTATTCTGAAACGAATTTCGTTATAAAAAAGTTATTGACCGGAAGGAATAGATTTTCTTTGTTTCAAAGTTAGGTGCATGACGAATGAAGAAAAAGGTACAGAGTTCTATTAGACATTGAAATAAGCCTATAATTCCTTTCCCAAAGTACTTTTAAACTTTTGTTACAACTTTTCTTTCGACTTTCAAATACTTTGTTAATTATTGTATTTTCGACTCAATGTAGCATTATGACTCTAGCTTAATTCTATAGAATTTATTTTTAACAGCATACTTTTGCTACCCTCAATATTTCTTTACTTCACTGAATTCCATAAAGAAATGCTATAAAGGAAAAAACCTGAAAACTAGTCTAAACCATTCTAATTAATGTTTAATCACGATGAGTGTAATAATTCGTATGTTTTAATTATTATTTTGGTTTGTGAAATGAATTTCTAAAAATGAGTTCAAATTACATGTGACTTTAATAAGACGTCATTCACTTAATCACAAAACTAACTTTTATGACCTCATAGTTATAGTTCTTATGTGAAGGAGTTTAGATGGTATAAATACTCTATTTCGTTGCAAGAATTTTGGTGCTGGTTCATAGAATATAAAAGAACACACGCAATCATGCACACACCTCTCCCCATACATACGCGTTAATAAGAAGAGAAAAAATGGTACAGTAAACAAACAGTTCATCGACTGTATCGCAGACCAGCCTTATTAAGAGTGGCTTTAGCTGATACCTTGGGTTTCTAAATCTTGTGCTGGTGTCCACTAGTAGAAAGTCCGCTCTGTCACGCAGTCGTTCGGGAGCTGTGTCCCAAACTACTCTTTTCTTCTTTCAGTTTGCTCCAGTCTTTTTTAATGTTTTTCTCTCCCTCGGTGAAATAAGGCAACTTGGTTTGCTTATGATTCATTCGGACGATGCTAGTTGTGGCTGACCGAGGTGTGCCTGGTTTGTGTCGCTGCAACAATTGTCTGAATGCTTCTCCTTCCTTTCTCTTATACCTTTTCTTGTAATCTCTGACTCTTTCCCTTACTTACCTATTATTTCCAATATCTCAACTCCCTCTTAACTATTACTCTTGTTTCTCCTTTCATTTTTCATCTGCTATTCTTGATGATCTCTTTCATCAAGTAACCATCAGTCTCCCAGAGACTACCAGGCTTATATTTTATAGCTTTTGTTGATGTTGGCTGTGTAAGTCCACGTCCGCGAGGTCTACCTTAAGCAAATCACGGGGACTGTCTCGTTTTTCTCATTTATGACCAACCTGTTGGTTTTTCGTGACGTAGTGAAAAGGCAATACGTTACAAAACATCAATTTATTCTTCTTTATCATGTTGATGCCAAAAGGCTTCAGGTACATTAATAAATTACAACTGTTCAAATATTCAGAGAAGTATATTGGAGAGGCTCTGTGATCATTGAGTTTTCTTATTTACTTAATTATTTCTGATCCTTTTGTTTTTGAATAAAAATATAAGTTAAAAATAAATAATATAGGAATAAATAATATAAGTTACTGAATAAACTAAATAACCGAATAAGTAATTCAGTTACTTAAATAAGATACACTTTTGTCTTAGTGAGGCTAACATTTGTCTATATGGTGATGACGCAGTCGAAATATACTAGTGAGATTTTGTGATATGTTATAGTTCTTACGTTATGCATGCGTTTTCTTTCAGTGATTTTATTTTATTTATAAATAACAATGATACAGTTTATGAGAATGATACGTCAAATTACAGAGAAAAATAGTTATTCTATCATGAAATAGTAATGAAAATATTCCTGCAATAACCAGCAAGTACATTTAAACCAAAATGGTATAAAATAAGTTAGATTCCAATATATATGCCGGGCATTACAAAAACAATTTCATTAATACTGAATAATAAAAGATTAAAATAGAAGAAATTTCAACTACTTTAAAATAAGGAAGAATAAAAATAATTACTTTTATATCAATAACAAAAACGACATTTTGAAGGGATGTCTTATAGATTACTGAAGTAAAGTGGATTGAAATTTTGTAATATGAAACATAATTTGTTGAAGATAAATTACTTTGCTTTCGACTGAATTGAAATGTCAAAAAAGTGAAAAATATTAATTTTGACAGGTAATATTAGAAAATATAGTTGAATGTTAAAAAAGGGTGATGACTGAATCAAACTGTTTATTTCTAATAATTTTTTTGGATATAAAATATTATTCTGGATAATTTATTTACTTATACCTAAGGTGATGACCTTGACAATTACCTATTTCTATTACCTATTTCTTTGTGCATAAACACACAAGTATGGATATCCACCTTTTGAATCTTACAATTCACACTCGAACCCATACTTGCTACTCTATCCCACACTCTACAGACATGCATTATTAACCATACTCTTCTGGCCGTCTCTCTTACTCTTTCTCATTCTCTCTGTTTCTTTCTCACAGACACGCACATATAATATATATATATATATATATATATATATATATATATATATATATATAAATGAAAAATTAATTATCAATAATAACTCTTGATAAAAGATATGAATTAAATAACCACAATGCAAAAAATATATATTGAATACAATGCTGTAAGGCCTTTCGTTATAACATCATCAGAGAGCTAAATGAACTAAAACAAAAAATAATTACAAGTTAACCTGGTTGATTGAAGTCTTCAGAATTGCTGACATCAGAATGTCTGAATGTCATCAGAATAAACTGAATGAATTTAATGTTCCTAAAATTGAAGAAGTTTTGATCATCTTAATTATTCCTTTTATTAATATTTCATCCAATTTGTCAAGTCCAGAATTATTATTCAATATTTTTTTATAAAAGTTCTTTATGAATGCATTTTTAATAATGTTCCTTTTTCTTTCCAAAGGCACAAAAATTAATTCCTTAGCTTCATCCAAATTTATTGTATGATTTTCGTTACTTACATGTATGAAGAAGGCACTCTTTTAGTCTTCCCTTGTGATTGAATATTTGTGTTGTTTTAATCTTGTAAAAAGATCTTTACTTTTCTGTGCAATAGAAGACTTTTCGCAATCAGTACAAGGTATCTAAAGTATTATCGTTTTATCTAAAGGTATTTAGTGTCTAAAGGAATCAGATTGTCCTAGGCAGTATTGAAGCATGTTCAACGTACTTTATGTCAAAGGAATCGTTATTTGTTTTCCACTTTTCACAGTTTTCAAGAAACTTGACATTTAGTATTCAGTACTGCATTTTAGTATGTTTGATATTTGTATTATCTTATAAAAAAATTAACAATAACAACGCCATAAATTCTGTTCTACCGGTAGAAATTTTTTAATTTTTTTTTACTAAACCTTCATATTCGAAATGCTTATAATTGATACGGCATGACTTTTACATAAAATTCATAACTTTTAGTGATTTGTTGGTGTTTAATTACACTAAGATTAATCCAATAAACTCCAAGTCAGAATGGTTAATAACAACCATAATAGTGGAGTAAAATTACAAGAATAGCTTACTTTTCAGCAGATAAATATAGAGAAAAATAATATTAAGGAATAATTAGATTGCCTTTGAAAGTAGGAGTTGTATAAAAAGAATTCTGATCACGATTCCTCTCTTGTTATTCTTGTAAGTTGATTCTAGAGAAGTGAAAATAATTAAGTTATTCGCAGAAAGTCATTGCTAAATTAGAATAACAATAAATAATAAAAGGCGCTACTTCATACTCGAAGATAATATTCATTCATGAAAAATGTAATGCTTGAAAAAAAATTACATTAATGTTTACATAACTTAGAAAAAAAGCTAGCGTCTGAAATAAATGAAACCCAATAAACTGTTTGCCATATATGCTTAATTTTTCACTGCTTAAAAATTTGTTCAGTCATTTTATTTTTAATTTGTTTAATTTTTCGGTTTGTACATCAATTTTATTATTAAATGCTGCATTTTCCGTTTCATTTAATTTAATCTGGTAAATTGGAAAGAATTCATATCAACAAATATTTATAGTCTCTTTTTTATTAACTGTACTATTCATTTATTTTTTTTAAACTCTCTGAAGTAATAGAGAAAAAGATATTTTCAATATTATTTACTCGAGAGCTTGTTCCTAATTGATATTTAATGTAAAACATCCGATTACATTGCTTCTCGCTTTCCTACTACTTATTATTTTATTTATATTTTATTTTAATAATTTTTACTAGTTATGATATTAGGTAATTGTTATTGATTTATTTCTAGTCATGCTCTATAACAATGATTACGTTATTGTTATAACTGGAAAAAAGATAAATCAGTTGCCACTAAGTTTGATATACCCAAGGCGTGAGATGGAGATGGGGACGCCAGCAGGTGGCGACTCGCTGAAGCTCCTCAGTTTGTCTTAGGACATCCCCACAACATCCAATACGAGAACAAGGACAAGATCCTAGTAAATCTAGATTTCATGCGACCCATGACTAATGAATTGTGGCACTGCCGGTAATCCCTGGGGTCTAAAACGGAGCCTCTCAGAGAACCAGGCGATCTCTGAGAGTAATGCCTTACTCTGGTACAGGGCTCTACCAGATTGGATATCTTATTCCCTGTTTTAATGTATTAGCTTAGGGATAGGTGATTTTATTCACCAATCTAACTTTTAGAAGCATGTTACAGATCCCATGGTAACTACTGACCGGGAAGACACTCCAACAGAAGTAGGTTGTAACGAGTCCTCTTCTGTACAAACTAATCCAGGGACTTCATCTGCTTTTCTGACATACCTTCAGGAGGGTACTCTCTAACCTGGAGAGGATGGATATTCAAAAATTCAGACTCTCCGGAATGAAAGTGCTGCGAGAATGAAGCTCACCAAAGATAGAAAGATAGCACAAGGCGCCTAGACTGAGAAGAGCCTGTACCAGGTCCATAAGCATGACCACAGGTAAGGGAAAGACATCTGTGTCTATAACCTCTAAAGGACTGAGATCGGAGCAGGTTTCTCCTGAAGTAGGAACCATACATAGTTTTTTTTAAAAAAAAAAAATACACCGATCTGGGCTAGAGAACGTGTCTTTTGAGGAAAGAAACTCGTATGGCGGTGTATGTGGAGGGTTATCTATTTTATTTCAATGTGAAGCCTTAGCTCAAAAAAGAATTTTAAGTTTAGAATTAAGTTCTAAAATTGATAAACTAGCCAAAGAATCTGTCGGGTTACTCTTTAAATTCTTAAGAGTTTCGGGATTCATCTGACAGGGGTTAGACGAAAAAATTGGAGATGCAATATTCCCTCGAGGAATCACAGCGAAGGAGTGACATATTCAGTTCCTCAGCCCTCTTAGAAAAAAAGGAAGAAAGAAAAAAAAAAGAAAAAAGTTTGATAACACATTTGCTTGTGGTAAATTTTAGCGTAGAATAGTACCGATTATTGTTCTTTATTTTTATATTAGTCTTTTTAAAGAACTATATAATTATTAGATTGTTTTTAAAATTTAACTTTTCAGTAATACAGGGTAAAAAAAATACTATAGTTTAGTTGTAAGTGCGTTTCATTTAATTCTCAAGATTGGAATCTAAATCTAATAAATATTATAATATTTAAATTACTGGTTAAGAATGATGAAAGTGATTATGTAATCTTATATAAGCAAGATCAGTTATCATAAAAATCAAGTTTTATTATATATACGAGATGGATTATATATATATATATATATATATATATTTGACATACTTGATTATATATTTAAGTAAGTCAGGGACCTACGTATCACAGCTGTTATCCTTATCAATTATGTATTTTTGTATTCATGTAGTTTTTTTACATATTTGAAATTAATAAAAACTTTACTTATTTTGATAAAAACTGGTTGAATGAAAGAATGATTTCCGTAGTTTCATTAAAACTTTATAGACACTTTTAGAACTTCCTTTAAAAAAAAAAATGAAGTTTTGGACGGGGAAATGGTGTTTCTTACTGCTGCCTGTTCATATCTTCTTCTTGTTATCTTATAAAAACTTCTACTTTTAGGGAATGTGGGGGTTAAAGAAATAACTTAAAGACGTTTGTAATCAAAGTTATATTTATTTATTCAACACAAGATGCCGGATATGAGCTGTGTAACCACTGTGCCCACAACTCTGACAGTTAATAACATATTTATTTCACTTATGTGTTCGATATTCCTTTATTCAAAAAACTCAATAATGTTTAGTTTTAAGAATTGCAAGGCTGATTTCATATTTTAATAGCTATTAAGGCAAAACAGATTCAATTCATAAATATTTTCAAAACTATATATTTAATTTGAACAAAAAGATTATTTTCAAGTCATTTGAAAAAATTTCACTCTAGTTCAAAATTTGATTATAATTCATGTAAAAGTTATTACCATAAAATAACAAATTTATTTATGAATCGAAACAGATTTTAACTAATGCATCAAACAAATTTTAGAACAAATGATCCATATAAGTAGCACTTCAACACGTACTGCTTCAATAGTTATTCAAAATATAAATTCATAAAAGAACAATTATATTTGGTAATATGTAATATTTTTCAGTTTTTGCAAAGGAAAATTGAACTCATAAGTTCAAAAAATTGATTATTAGTAAGTAAATGTGTGCCAACGATTCAGTTGAGTTTGCATCCTCTCTCTTAATGATAATATTTCTGAACATTTGTTTCAAATTTTTGTACACTTTGAAGTTATTTATTTTGGAAAGTATAAATTTTGTCTTCTTGTTATCCATAGTGATTGAGGTCAAATTTTTTATGTATCATATGTTGATATTCTTTTGGGGCAATCAGTATTTCAAACCTTCAGATATGGAACACATGGAAACTGGCGTCATCAGAGTCAGGGGGTGAAGGCAGACTAACTCTAATTACTCACAGTCCTTGACTAAGAAAACAATTTTAAGGCCTAGTAGTTAGAATTTTTCGAAAATGCATATTTTTTTATATTGATCACCAATAAAACGTAACACAAAATCTTTTTTTTTTTGTATATAAGAAAGTCTAGATATAAGATATTTACTCCAAGAATAAAGACTGAAATAAAAATAGAGTCAGTTGAATACAGGGAGCTCATGACACTAGACAACAATTTCTTGATTATATCTAAAGATTCAGTTATAATGAGTTTTAAAATTCTAATTCTTGATTAAAACCTATACTGAAAGAGGGTGAGTGAGCTGCAGTAATCACTTGAAATACCAGATTTATGAACCTTTGTGAATTCCAAGAAAATGAAATAAATTACGAACTCAAAGTTAACTATGGAAATGAAAAATTAAATATATTACCATGATATTTCTTTAATCTTTATGCCTTAGGGTAATGCCAATTTTTTAATGATTTGTGTTTCTAATATTTTCTTCTTATAATTGTTGAAGATTCATTGGCACTTCTGTTTGTCTAAATTTTAATTAAAATTGTTTTCTAGTTCTTTATGAATAAATAATTTATTATTATGGTTGGAAAAAAACTTTTGAAGATCCATTGAGCAGCGTCATCATCTGAAATAAGCTAATCAGCGTGAACATTATGATCGAAGATCAAATTTGACTATGAATCAACACAAAGTGCATTCGTCACGACTTATAGTGGTCGCAATTATAGTTGTGGTAGATTCTGCGCTTAGAGTAGTTCCTCTTGTGTTAGATATCGTAATCTATTCTATAGTTTCTGGATTATAACATCTATATTTAATGGATCAAATTCGTTTCGTCAAAACCTCCTTCTATATCTAAGAAGCAGCTCAGAATAATTTCTTTAATACTTAAGGAAATTTTGTTAACCAACATAATTGGTGTTGATATTGTTAATTTAACCTTTTGATAGGTATATTGTCCTTTATAAACTGCTTATTCACTAAACAATTTGTAATTTATTGCACGTAGAACTTAATAGTTGCCAATTTTAGTTTAATAATACTCTTTTAATATTGTAGGGAAATGGAATATTTTTATAATACTCAATATGAATTTTTAAATTCATTGAGTTACTGGAGATGTTTTGTAGTAAAGATCGAGAGGAAAAGTATTTTTACCATGCATTAATAATCCCTAAAAATAATGGAGGTCTTAAACACTCTAAGCACTATACATCTGACATTAATATTTGCTAAAGGGTATAGCATATACACTGGTAACATTGCTTCTATAGACAACCATATATCACCTGGGAAAACATAATAAAATGTATGCTTAATTATTGTTAGTTTTATACATTTAAAAATTAAATTCTTACATATCATTTACATATCAGTATATTTATTTTTTATTGCCTTTGGTGAAATATATTTGCTAATTTTAGGTAATTTTTTTCGACAAAATTCTGTTCTAGAGTTAGCAGTTTAGCGCAAAAAATATTTTATAAAATTGCCGGTAATATCCCTTTTTATCTGTGCAATATGCAAATATAAAGAGTATGCAGTTCATCCTCTCTAAAAAAAGTACAACTTTTGGTATTGTTTTATTCTCATACCGTAAACAGGTGGTATCACTTCTACAATGTTTCAGAATCAATCACAAGTTAAGAATTTTTATTGCAAAACATAGCTTTTCGGTTACTGAAAAACTTTAAAATTTTTTCCTTATTTACGCTATTCATTATATAACAATACTAAAATTTCATAAAACAATACACTTAGATTTAGCAGCTCAGGAGGAAAAAAAGTTATTTAGAATAAAATAATGACCATAAAAATAATTTTTTCTATGATGAAATATTTCTTTACCATAGGGCACATCTACAGTTTAAGGTACATTTTTGTGTAACATATGAATTTGATCCATACAACGGTGTAAACTGTGGTGTGCTGACAATCTTTTGAAATACACCTTTTAAAAAGGCAAAAACATTGTTAAGCCTAAAAATTGGTGTACATTTTGAGATAGAATTGTTTCACGATTGCCCTAATTATATTTTATCAAAGTTTATATGTTATGTAAAGATTATAAAAGCTACTGGCACGATGACTAATGTTAAAAGAGAAGCCTGTCGATAAATGCAAGCTGTTGTCGTGAGACTTGATGGCAAATGATATCATCCAGTATCGTGGTCTTAAGATATTGGACCGTGAATTGGTACCGGTTAGCACAGAAAGAGGAGAAAAGTGACATACTTTCCCTTGAATCGATTATTAAATTCTGAGAGACATTTTATTAAGTTCCCTTTTGCTAAGCCAAAATGAAATTTGGTCATTTTTGAAAAATGACACTTTGTGTCAAAATGAAAGAATGAATATAATTAAGATAGAGTTTAATATAAGGTCAACGAATTAATAAAGAGTAACTGTTAAACATCAGTTTTAAAAGCAGAAGTTGAATGGCATACTGTTTAATATCTTGAAAGACAATTCTCTCAAATACCACTTAAGTTTGTTACCTAGAAGCTGACTGTGTAATTGTGAAACGGGCAATATTTTGTTAGTTGTGTCTTCTTATTTAATTGTGCTCTAGTTTCATGAGACCGAAAGAAGGAAAAGGCTATATTGTTGTCAGTGAGAGGCCATTGTGACAGAGGGAGTAAATGAATCCATTTACCTTCGATGACTTTTAAAAGAATGGGTGAAGACAAAGCAATTGATGCGACGCGGCAGACCTGTGACACCGATATCCTAAAGTTGACAATAAATCCCAAGTTCAGCTAGCAGCACAAAAATATTGACATTAGCATAAGTTAGAGCATAATGGTTAGAAAGAAAAGTAATGAATCTGTTATACGTACACGAAAGAAGTGCTGGCTGACGAAAAGCCTCTTCCCGAGGAGGCGCGATGAAAGTTTACATTAAGTGTTATAGGGGTGTCGCAGTTGCTGTTTCTTGCAATACCTGATGAGAGTAACCTTCGTATACTATAGTATCAAGCAGTTTTACTGTGATTTATATTAGAAATAAGGGAAAACGTCATATCCCGTAAGTTGTTCTTGGAGCCGTTGGAGTGCGTTCGGTCGTTGTGCATCTTCAATCGCAACTAACCTAAGGAACTGTTATCACAGGGTTTATATATCCAATCCGCTACTATCTAGATAGTTTTACTCTGGATGACTGTTTTTGAACTATTGCATTTCATAGTATTAATTTATTTTTGCATTATTAGAAACCTAATAAATACTGAAGACTTTGCAATGGGCGTAAAATCACGGTATAAAATTAGAAAGCGGATCAATAACTTTTTGAATAGCCTTGTCAACCATTTATTCTTCTCAGAGTCTCAAATAGATTTTAGTTATATTTAATATGATTATATAAAACTAAAAAAAATAGGTAAAATCAAATGAGACCCTTCCATTCGTCTAATACAAAATTACCGACCTCTTCAAGAACTTCTGTAGAATGGCTTTGGTTTAATTAATTATGAAATACATACTCAGCAGACAATTACAACTATTGTACAGTGTCACTGTCTAAGAAGAAAAGTGTTTGGTCATTACCTTGCAAAAGTCTTTCTCTGATTGTTTTCTCTTCCACAACCTGCAACCAAATTAAAAATTTAATTAATTTATGTATTACGACTAGTCATTATTTAATTAGATGTAATGTATAATGAAATAATTAATTAAGTTATGTGATAAACTGTTGGTGTAAGATAAGAAATAGTTAATTGTAGAAATATATAGAAAAGTTATAGAACATTATGGAACTGACAGTTTTCTTTCAGATCCACTAAACTAGAGGTCTTTAGCTCATTGTTTTATTCAGCAACCTCGTTTTTTTTTTGATATTTCCATAATATATTCTAACTTTTCTAGCTAAAGAAGATTTAAAAAAAAACATCTCTTTCTCTAGGAATGAAAATTTGAAGCAAACAAAAAATGAAAACTTTTGTTGAAATATTATTCCTTTTTCATTCTTAACTTTTACAACTAACCAATTTTGCTACAGGAAATACAGGATTTCCTAATGGTGGCCAGGAGTGGGTATAAATTTAATTGGAAATGGATAATGCCTTCCTAGCCCATAGTCTTTTTTGTTCGAACGGTTTTGGACTTTTTCTGAAGAGTTATCACTTGTGGTGGCACCTTATTCGTACTCAGAGTGTACATTGGTTATATAATCAGTTGGAGCCTGCGGATGGAAAGTTTAGTCTTCAGATCGTGTTACTGGATAGTATTTTTCATTCCTTAATGACGATGATAACGGTAGCTTTAGTTTATGATTGACTTGTTACTCGGTTTGGTGGCGCTGGTGAAAGTCTGCACGAAGAAACGCTGGCTTCACGGTGTTTCATTCCTTCATATTTATGCACTCCTATAATCTATCTGACTAGTTTTTGTCTACTCCAAACTTATTTTCTACCTTTAAATGAGGAATGGCAGACTTCAGAATGGTAGAAGCTGCAACCCGAATAGTTTGTTTAGTTGGGGAGACGCCTAGGTGTGAAGGTCAGTCCAATTTTGAGCTTTCCTGATGGAGGAACTCATCTTATACCATTAAAAAATCTGAAACAGACCTATTCAGACCTGTTACAAACTTACAGAAAAAAAAACTAAGATCATTAAGACTAATTATTAAGATTATTAACACCATTAAGATTAGTTAGATTTTTGACCCTAACGAATTCCTCTTGTTACGGTTAAAAGATCTTAGTCTTTTTTTCCCATATCATATTGTTGTTTGATCATATATATATATATATATATATATATATATATATATATATATATTGTTTTCTATGACTTGTCTAGGCAGAGGATATATGATTCGTTCTGATGGTGAGAAAGATCTTCTTTTTAAGAACTACAATCATGGACCTACAAACTCTACTCTCCTCTTAGTCACCATTTTAACGAAATATATATATATATATATATATATATATATATAATGATCAAACCACAATAAGAAATGGGAAAACAAGACTAAGATCTTTCAACCGTAACAAGCGGTTTTCGTCAGAGTCAAAAACCCAACTGACAAAACCCAACTTGTTATATCACGTGTTTATGTGAAATCTTTATATATATATATATATTTTAAATAAGTTGAAAAAAAGAACACGCAGTAATATATATATGTATATATACTATTGAAAATTAACGCAGTAAATCTGCTTTTACAACGTTTTTATTTACAGATTTTAGCCTCCGGGCTATTTTTATTCTCGTAGGTGTTAAACTATAAATCAGGTTTGTCAGACATTTTTCAAGTAGATAAGTCGACTAAACGAAAAAAATTTAATTAAATTGACTAAATATATATTATTTATATTAAATATATATGTATAAAGATTTCACATAAACAAGTGGAATAATAATAAATGATCAAAACACAATATGAAATGGGAAAACAAGACTAAGATCTTTCAACCGTAAGATCTTAAACTTGTTTTCCCATTTCATATTGTGCTTTGATCATATATATATATATATATATATATATATAATATATTAGTATAAATAGGGAGCAGACCTTCTTTTATACAAATTGTGTTACACTGAATTGCCTTAATCAAACATACCTTTCTTTTAAGCAGTTTTTCAAATTTTTTAGCTAATTTCAATTCGTCTTGATTCAGCTGGTGAATTATATCAGGAAAACTCCGGTTGGACATCACTATTTATTAACTTAAATTTTACACAAGATTTTACAACTAAATTAAAATAAACTTGACATGTTGGATGGTTGGAGACAACCATTTCTCCAAGCATTCATTTCAGACTTTACTCTTTGTGGTAAGGAAGCATTTCTTATCTGGCCTGGCAGATAATCTGCACCAGGTTTTGCCTACATTATTACGACTCGACTCTGATGCTCCCAATGGGTATTCGCTTGCCTAATTCCTGAAGGACAAGCAATAAGAAACATCTCCCAGACTTCTTGCTCCCATTTCAAATCAGCCGACGCAATCTTGGCTAAGGTATGTGCATACAAATGACTCTCCTTCTCTGTTCTCACCTTAATGGAGGAATTAATCCTTGCTACCAACTCGAAACTCTGAATAATACACTTAAACTCTAATGGTATTTAAATAAACCAATTTGAATAAATATCTTTGTTAGAGACTGAAAGATAAACCAAAAGTTGTCAAGAAATCTTAAGAGTATAATTTACTTTGCAAAAATTGCAATAAAAACTACTTAAAGAAGAATAAAATGAAATTAAACAAAAATTGCGAGTAATTTTTTAGGTTGTTTAACTTTATTTGTTAGTTGTGTTAATTTATATAATATATTTTTTGTATAATCTATAAAATTTACTTATCAAAAAGTTATATTATAAAGCTCAAAGTCTCTCTCTCTCTCTCTCTCTCTCTCTCTCTCTCTCACTCACTCTCTCTCTCTCTCACTCTCTCTCTCTCTCTCTCTCTCTCTCTCTCTCTCTGTTACTGTTATTGAGTGTGGGTTGTGGGTATGGGTATGGGTATGTATGTATCTGTGCATATGTGTATGCGCGAACGTTTATGAGTTAAATCTTCTTACATATCATTCATTAAAATTAAATTCATAAATATATGAAATATCACGTAATTTCCTTAATTAAAATTATAAATAGTAATTCTGGTTGACATATTCTGATACCGAATTTTTAAGTTGGTGTAAACAAGTTCAACAAACACACTGGATTCTAGTTGAATTTCACTTTTTCAGAGCTATATTGACTTTGTCAATCTAGATAAATTTCAAGAAGTAATTTCTTCAATGTTGTCAATAGCAACAAATTCAATTTATTTGCTATTTTTCAAATTGAAACCAAATGCTATTTTTTTCAGTTAGCCGTTTAGTGTAAACAACATTTTCTGTAATTATAAAATGAACCATAACACCTCTTTCCGTCCATGTAATTTCAGGGAAAAAGTATGCAGCTCATTCTCTAAAAAGGTACGATTTTTGGAATAATTTAAAAATTTTATATTGAATTGAAAAATTACGTTTTGGGTTATTTAAAAATCAATTTTTTATTCAGTTAACAGTTTTATAAGAATACCAAAATTGTAATACTCTGCAGTTAGTATTTTAGAAGACAAACATTTCTAAAGTAAATTTTTTTTTAAAAAGTAACTTTTTACTATGTTATATCACACAATAGGCATTTTTACACTGAATGGGCTGCTTTGTATAAAATATTATTTATTTCATCAAAACATGTAGTTCTGGTGTCCTCAAAAAGTAGTGAATTCAAACATACACACAGAAACATACATTTACAGCATGAAAAAAAATCCAAAAATTGATTTTGAGGACCTCAAACTTTGCCTTCAGATGAATTGAACTAATTACCATTCTCTATTATCTGCAGTTAAAATACAATTATTAAATGCATGGTGTGGAATGAAAGCTATTTTCAACAGGCCATGGTGAGACCACCAAGCTGTTTTTTCCATTTGTGATATCCACCAGAAACCTAACAATTCAAACTAACACAGGTATATCCAAGTATTGAGTAGACATGGTAGGCATAAATGATACCTGCACTTACAGCTTACAGATTATATACGGACGACCCACTTTGCTGCTTCAAGAGTCAGCAAAGGAGTGTCCACATTTTGATGCGATTAGAACCCCATTCATTCCTTAGGTGGTGCTACACTCTGATCTCTGGTCATCAATTAGTATTCATCAACTGTTCAAATCAGAGATCTTATCATCTATGTTTAAGTTTTTTCCGTTATTGATTTGTATACGCTAGTGCAGTGAGTTTATATTCAGAGTTTGCTTTATATTCAAATTTCAATCGTAAAATCTTGAATTATTGCTATTATATTTTTCTTTAATGGGTGCAGTATTGTAATATGGAGCATGCCATAAATAAAGTATATCCCCCCCCCCCACAATACATGCATACAAATATATATATATATACAAAATTAAACTTTAATTTTGTTTCTATTTCACGTTCGATACTTTTATCAAAATGTATATATATATATATATATATATATATATATAATATATATATATGTGTATAATATATAAATATCAATGATCAAACGACAATATGAAATGGGAAAACAAGACTAAGATCTTTCAACCATTACAAGCAGTCTTCGTCAGAGTCAAAAACTCAACTGATTTTATATATATTCGATTAGATATATATATATATATATATATATATATATGCAGTTATCAAAAACGATTCAATAAACTAATTAAACTAAATTTAGAGGGAAAACTCATTGAAGGAAAAGAAAACAAATAACTACGAGTATAATATTTGGACACTTCCGGTTATCAATAATTTAACATTGTGAAGTATATGTCTATAGTTGTATGAAGTCCAAAAAGAAAGAAAAAGAAAAAAGAAAGTAAATAAATGCTCCGAGGCCTTTCACTTTATGTAATCACAGAGCAAAGTAAGAAAAAAAAAGTTGTATGTATGTTCGGGTATGTGGTTGTAATCAGTTGTATATCAAGGAGTATAAAAGGGTGTTATGACGATTTTTTCAATTTTTTTTTCTATTTACAATGTCAATTTCCAATGTATATATTTGCATTTGGTAGTGTGTGTCTATATATGACTAAATTTTGAGACATGCTACAAGTGACGACATTCATAGGATATAATATTACAAAAAATATTAAAATATAGTAGTAAGTTATTGTGTTATTCTCTGGAGTGTATATATATATATAATATATATATATATATATATGGATTAATTTACCACAATGAAAACAATTTTTTAAAAACAATGCTCTAAGGCCTTTCGTTAATACATCTTCGGAGAGCAAGTGAACTAAAAAAACAATAAATACTTGCTAACTTGGCTGATTGAAATTTCCAGATTTGATGGCAACCCTGAATGTGTTTAATGATGAAGTCTTCATCTGTTTAATTATCCCGTTAATCAAAACTTCATCTAATTTGTAGAATCCTAGGCTATTGTTCATCAACTTCTCATAAAAGTTCTTTATGAGAAGTTGATGAACAATAGCCTAGGACTCTACAAATTAGATGAAGTTTTGATTAACGGGATAATTAAACAGATGAAGACTTCATCATTAAACACATTCAGGGTTGCCATCAATTCTGGAAATTTCAATCAGCCAAGTTAGCAAGTATTTAGGGTTTTTTTAGTTCACTTGCTCTCCGAAGATGTATTAACGAAAGGGCTTAGAGCATTGTTTTTAAACAATTGTTTTCATTGTGGTAAATTAATCCATCTATTATATCATGTGTTATTTTGATTATTATTCATATATATATATATATATATATATATATATATATATATCAGATGGCAGCAAATCTTCTTAAGGCATATTTTGTTGAAGTGTACCGCATCTTTAAAACTTTAAAGACTTTAAAAATCATGACTTTAAAACCAAGCTGTTCCAATCTCCTGACTGTCTTGCGAATTGTAGGTGCTCATTCCCTTTTTTTTAGTTTTTTAATTTTGGTGGGGAACGGTACACTTCAACAATAGATATATATATATTGTTGAAGTGTACCATTCTCCACCAAAATTTAAAAACTAAAAAAAAAGGAATGAGCACCTACAATTCGCAAGACAGTCAGGAGATTGGAACAGCTTGGTTTTAAAGTCGTGATCCTACGATTAAATTAGTCATTTTGAATAATGACTTATTGTAATTATTTTAAATTAAGAAATATTAATTAATAACTATTTCCAAGTTACCTGATCTGAAAGTTTGGTATCAAGTCAATTTTGTTTGTACGTTATAATCCTTTAGTGGTCATTTATCACAATTTAAGTTGAATCGACAAAGATTAGAGTTGCGAGATTAACACTACTGCGATGTTTTGACGGAATAATTTATTAATTTTATGTTATACTTGGTTCATTTAAAATTGAAATGTTCGATAACTCTTTCAATCCGTATTAACAACTTGTTTAATAGAATATTACATTTGTTAAGTATGTATCACGTTTCTGGGTTACGACTATTTTATTTACGACTACTATTTTTATAGTAATATAAATTATTTTTCCTTTTTTAATGTAATTTTCACAATGTGGTCGAAGAATATGAATGTTTTTCAGTGGAGTCGCGCACCGACTAACTACCCGCACATCGTTCAGCCGGCCTTGGATAAAACAGCAACTTATCGGGCAAAGACCAATTATTGTTTACTTTACTTTCATTTCATTGCTTGTTGTCTTGTCTAAAGAAATCTACGAAAATGGAAACACTTAACTACAGCATAAAGCAAAAACTGCGTGATGTGTGAGTCTTACATGAACATAGCCAAATTATTTCGACTATCCATGGAGCAAATTATTAGTACCCTAAAAGTTAATTGAGATAAAAACATCAATTAAAACTTTGTTATCTTGTATTTGGTTTCAGAGCGCTTTTAGACTCTACATATTCCCCATAGTATTCTATGTAATAATTTACAAACGTAGCTGTGAAGTATTATGTAATATATTAACTATCTTCCTTACTTTCGTTAAATTCTTTTGATTCTGGCAATCAAAATTTAAATGTTTGTTTCTAAGAATAGAAGGTTATCTCTACAAGTTAAATAATGGATTTAAAGGAGATGAGGCTGAAATGAAAATGACTCCGATCAAAGCAGCAAAACTCAAGTGCAGCAGTAATATTTCTCGACGTACACAACCTCAACTTATCAAGGGTCATACTTGCAAGACAGAATAATTTAGCCAACATCTACTTAGAAACATGACTTAATAAGAAATAATTACCTGAATTAGCATAATTTTACTGGCCTACATAAAATAAATGGTTGAATACACGGCACTACAGCGTTCTCCTGAGGTGCCTACGACCAGACTGCCTAATTTTTACACTTGTTCTCACTAGATTAAAGTTAAGAGTCACAATGCGTTTTACTGGCCCTATGGTTGATACTCCTACTAATGGAACTTGCCCCCATGGATATATACCAAGTGATAGGTGAGCTACACTTTAACCTCCTGAACAGTAAAGTCTAAGTGTGGTGTCTGGTAATGATAATTGAACTCAGGTTTTTTGTTATAGAAAATTATTCAATAACACCTATTTTTAAAGTAATTGAAATAATGTAACTTGCTGATTATCCAGTGCATTATTATATTCAGTTCCATAGGGAATGAACTTGAACTAGTCATTATATTAATCAAAAAACTAAAAACGAACTTTCAATTTTACTGGTGTTATTTCTTTAATCAAAATGAGTTTAAATGGAGGCAGCAATAGCTGGTTAATAAACTGACATTAAGAAATTTGAATTAACTTGCTAAATCTCATAAAGCTTGCGATCTCATTACTGAGGGAAGGAATCAAATTACTTCATTGAATCAAACCATTAGAGTAAGCCTGGGTTTAATAATGGGCAGGTCATGGGTGGTAACGTGGAGTAGAAATAGTCATTCAAAACAACTTTTATAACAAAAACAAAAAAAATTATCTGACTTTTATGAATATGTTTTGGCGTTTTATTGAAATTCAAATATACTCCAGAGAAAAGTGGTAATTCATTACTCTAATACTTGACTGTTGATATGTTTAATATAGCTGACCATCAAAAAGAGGTTCTCAAGATTTAAAGTAAGCTGTAAAAACTTTTTATTTATAAAAAAAAATCCTTTTACAATGTAAGTTTAGTTTTTTTATTTTAATACTAATCAACACATACTTAATTAAAATAATAATAATAATAATTATAACCACAATTAAATCAAACAAGATTCAGACAGCATCAGTTAAACAAACTGTAATATAATGATGGGTAACTATACTCGATGTTTTACCATTTTGTCAAAATTTTTGTATATCATTATTAAAAAGTACACTGATAGTATACTTATCATTATATGAGGCCGTAGAGAATGAAGAAAATAATTATTTTTATGGTAAGAGCATAGAATAGTTTGAGTGTTTTTAAAATATATTATGTTAAGTGAAATTAGGATAATTAATTACATTATTTAATGATTTATATACACTTGCAGGATGTCATAGTAAGTTCTATGGGAATGATAAGGAATATTAAATTAATAACAGTGGAAATGATGAGAAGATGAATATATAAGAAATCTGGAGAATTGGGAAAGCATCTTAAGGAATTTGGATAATAATTTAATAAGAATTCCATGCATCCAAAACATATTCTAAAATCGGAAAAAGAAAAGACCTATATTAAGGGTATCGGAAGTAATGGATTCTTGAAAGTTATATGAATTTTTTTCATGCTACGGCTTTTTATATCAATAATATAATTAGTGAAAATTAATTTAGGGTCCCAAATAAATGCTATATCTTTCACAAAATTTACATGGGTCAAAAGGTAAGATTGAAATGTATAATGATTTATAAATCTTATACCATTTATGTGTGTTTTATCTGTGGATTTCAAGTGCGCCTGGTATCCCTACTTCAACTCTCCTGGTGACGGTTCAACCGAAAATTAGAGACAGGAAGTGTGTTTGTTCCGTAGTTCTGTGTTTGTGATTCATCGTGAAACGTTTGTTTGTCCTTTTGGATCGTTTTCCTCTTTACAATGTTCAGTATATATGTGTGTGTACAATGGCAGCAGGTCTTCCCTTAAGCATATGCTATTAAAATAAGCAGCAGCTTCTGCATTGACCAGTTTCTTGTTGACACTCTCTAGTTTTCGTATCACTTTGCGGTGAGACTCTGTTAGCTTCCAAAGAAGGTTAGCAAAAGACATTACACACACAATAAACTTTAGGTCAAACTTATTCAAGTGCTTACGTGTTTGACCTAAAGTTTATTGTGTGTGTTAATGCCTTTTGCTAACCTATTCAAGTGTTTATATATATATATATATATCAGTTCAAAAATGAAGAAAAGCAACACACGGAGAAAGAGACACACTTACAAACTCAAATTTTTGGATGAGCCGTCTTCAGGAGAAAAGAGAATGGCATTCTCTTTTCTCCTGAAGACGGATCATCCGAAAATTTGAGTTTGTAAGTTTGTCACTTTCTCCGTGTGTTGCTTTTCTTCATTTTTGAACTGATTTGCGTCCAGTTTGGATTGTTTTTTCGAATTTTGAGTATATATATATATATTTGAGTATATTTGAGAATTATTATTTGAGAATTTGAGTATATATATATATATATATACACGAGTTCAAAATTAGTACAATAAAAAATTTGTAATATATTATAAAAAATATATATATAACAAATTAATTTTACTTTTTTTTGTACAATATTACAAAACAAATTGGAGATGAAGGAAAAAATGAAAAATTACTTGAAAAATAATTTAAAGAGTGTTAAATTAAGAGATTTAAGTTAACATAAATTAGAAATTAAAAATTGTTGCCGAACAATTTTCTAGGAATTTGAGCTTCTTCGTTCCATTTGACTGAAATGAGCTTTTAATTAATGTAGTAACTCTTAATTAAAGATTAATGTAGTCTTTAATCGTTGTAAGGAAGATATTAGTTGGTCGAGGTAGATGTGAAAGTCGTCTTTTGGCTAGCTACTGCGTCTGATATTTTGTTATCAAGAATTTCCACAGACCATTTATCGAATAGATTGATTATCATCTATATCCTACCGTGAAAATGATGCAATAAAATACTTCTCTGCAGGATTTATAGAGCGTTTGAGTGCTCTGTGGGGTCTACTCAGTGGACTGATTACAGCTTGACAGTTGACATACAGCTTTTTGAAGGAAGTTTGGAAGTCTGCTAGGTCGTGTTTTACCGCTGAGATACTTGAATCGTCTGGACCCTTGGGGGGGGGGGGGGGGGGTCTTGGGAGTAACTCTTCCTAGTGTTGTCCCCCAAGAGAATTCTAACGGTTTAAATTTCAGTAACTGTATCCTAGATCAGTTGACGAGGAAATTGCTTCATATTTTGACCATTGCTAATATATAAACTTCAAGATTCAATGTTTATTATTAATTTTTTCCTTTTTTTGTTACTTATGAATTATGTTTTCCTATTACATTACATCTTATTATTATCATCACCTTGGGTTTGGTATGTCTGCCACTTGTGTTCCGTTTAATTTTTTCTCCTCTGTACTCCTTCGTATGGTGGCAGTCAGCAGTGACTAATTGTTACAGTCTAACTGTTCAGACAGTTTCAGCCTTGTCATCTACGAGGATACTTCTTTTCCTGATAGAAATTGTTAAAATATAGGAATTTGATATGTTTGGATGGATAGTGTAAATTAAGTTTTAATTTAATCGTAATTAGAAAAGATATTTAGGGAATCCAAGAACATATATGCATAAAGAAGAGAATAAACAAAAACATATAATAGTAACTTTTATTCATTACTAATACTTATAAGAAATTAAATTAATCAACCTTTAGTAATAAGTAATAAAATGAAGAGGTTTAATGTTTAAAAATGTAGTGACTCTTAATGGCTATGAAGGTGAGTACATTAGGACTAGTTGATAGGGAGTTCTGAAAACGAATTGTCCTGAAATCGGATACTCGAGCAGTTTGTGTATTCAATAATACAACTTCACGGGCTGGATAAAACACACGTGACAAGCATTCCCAACGTGTCAACCTAGTTACCCCCAGCCAGGAAAACTGTAAATTATGACCTCTCCTCTCAACTCTCCTGGGAGATATCAATCCTATTCTTTTTTTCAAAATTCTTTTTTTATTTTACTATACATGTTCTATTTTTATTCATTATGTATTTCGAACAAAATAAATTTATATGTGTTTTATATAACTTAATTTGACTCACTCCAATTTTTAACTAAATGGTGTTATCAAAAAATTTGAAAAAAAAACAACTAAGTATCGAGAAGCATATTAAAGTAAAAATATAAAATAATTTTGTTTAATTCATTAAAGTTAATAAACAGTTATTGTAAAATTAGAGATGATGAAAAAAAAGTATATTCAATACAATAAATTTCTGAGAACATATTTTGAAAATTAAAGACCCTCTTTCAATACTCATTGCTGAAATGTTAAAATGAGTTATACTGAATACTTTTTGGGAAGATTACTGTTTTTTCTTTACATATTTTGCTATGTAGAACTTCTTATGTGCTTTTATAGTCAATAATTTTAAGAAAAATTATTAAATCTACTTAATAAAAAACGCTAGATCTTTTAAACTTAGCATTAATTGTTAGATAGTAATCATAATGGTCTCGAAGTGTGCTTTGTTTCCTGAATACAGATTGTGGGAGCATCTACATCGCTTAAACTAAAAAGAATTAACATTTGTTAAATTCTATAGTTATAGTTAAATATTAAAAAGAATTAATTATTTTAAATTGTACTCTTAAACCTTATTCCATTTTAAATGGTTGTCTTATTTGAAAAAATGATTACATTTCTAGAAAGACAGTTTATGATGTATGAAGAATAAAAGCAGTTCTTTGGGGCCACATTTTTAAATACATTTTTAACAGAAATACGCTGTGATTATGGCTATTAAGCTAATATACCTAATTGTCAAGCATACATTATTTGTGATCTTAAAGACTCTATTATTTTTGGGTAATACTGAAGCATGAGAAAATGTGCTTGCAATGCTGCTGCTCTCTGTAAGGTATTTATTGAGTGATTTTTTATACTTAATATGTTGCATTTGATATTGTCACACTACCAATATTCATAAAATCAACAGTAGTAGTTATTTAACAACATTAAAAGTGATAAAAGTCCGAACTATACTAATTTGAGAGGTTCTAGGTAAATATTCATCTTAATAAAGCAGAACATAACTATCTCAAGGATGAGACAACAGAATAAGATTCAAAAATTTTGTTGACAAGTTTGAATGTTATTTAAGTCTAGAAAGAATCACTTAAACTTCTTGGATTTACATCCAATATATATCCAAGTTGTACATTCTATTAGCAGGAATACATAGTTATATTAGTCCAGTAATTTCAGAATAGATTAATACAACGCTGATGCAAAGGATAATTATATATAGTGTTTACGGGCACTCTTTTTCATTAATGAAACATATATATATCACTTAAACATATATTATGTTTACTCAAAAGAGTTGAGTGTAGGCCACGCCAGATTTTTTCCCCTACAATGAAGTTATGAAATGTAGTAAAATAATAGTACCTACTGCAAAAAATTATTACAGTACTAATAATTAGTACCGTAAAAATGAGTTTTTTTACTCAAACTCAAAAAATGAGTATTTTCTGAATTTGTGAATACAAACATGAATTCATCGAGAACCGTTATCTTTTAATAGGAATTATATACATTTGTATTTGGAATATTAATTTTACCAAATGCCAAATTACTTAAAATTGTTAAAGATACGCTATAATACATACATGGCAAAAGAAGTATGGCAACATCTTAATCAATAAAGTTTTTGAAATTGACTATTATTGTTCATTTTACTGGTTTGTAAAAACGTAAAGAAGAGTTATTAAAATAATATAATGAAGGTACAGCCATTATTGTGTAAAAGAAGCATAAATTGTTCATTAAGTATTACGTCATGACATTAGTATTTATTAACATTTTCATGAACAATTCTCAGCATAAATCTCAATCCAGAGTTTCATCTTTGTATAACTCTTCAAGTAGTTTATTAAAAATTAATTCTTTCACATTAGTTTCCTTGATGACATAAGCACACAACATCACTTCATGTATTTGCACTAATGAATTAACTTTATATATTATTTATAACTTTTTTTACGATAGTGATAGTTATAACTTATTTTAATTAGTCAAATATATATGCACTAATTAATTCTATATATATAGGGTTGGGGTTACCCGTGCCATCGGCTTTACGTTGCTATCGCCCGTATTTTGTAAGATTTCTTTCTGACTGTGGTGGTACAAACACGGCTTTAGCTGCTTTTACTTGGGTGCCAGAGTTTTCGAGCTTGGTCGCGTGGTTATTCGGGAGCTTCGGGTCTCTAAACTCTTTCCTTGTTCGGCTAGCTCCTATACTTGAGACTTTTTCTCGCCCCTCAGTGAGATCTGTCAAATATGGATGCCAGTCAGGCCTAAGGTACCTTCGCTTCCTAGTTGGCGTGGTTATGGCGGACATAGTTCTCTTCGCCTGTCTCGCTGGGTAAGCGTTATACTTAAACATAGTGGTAGATGGTTGTTCATCTTACTATAACTATTCTTGTATCGCTAACACTTTCTCTTGCTTAACTATTCTTTCTTCTATCTCAATTATCATTAACGGTTACTCTTCTTTTTTCCTTTTCATTTCTTTATGATCTATTTCATCAAGTAACTATCAGTCTTACAGAAACAAAAAAAGGCACTTGTTTATAGCTTTTCTGAATATAGGTCATAAAAACTTTCCTCTCTGAGATCCACCCACAAGAACTGCATCGTTTTCCTAATTCATAAGAATACCGTTGGTTATTGTGATGTGGCGAAAGGGATTTATGTTAATTAACATCAACCTATTCTGCTTTATACATCATATGGCAGAAAGGACCAGGAAAATTAAATCAAAGCAAGCCTTTATTAATATTCCGTTATTTCGAGGTTTGGGCGTGGTCAAGTTGTGCGCACTTGCACTTCGAACTAACGATTCCAAGTTCGAATCTTAGTCATGTCATTGTTTTACCGATGATGGGTCATCTTGTGCATCAGAGGGGATGTAAAGCTCACGGTTAAAAGTTTGTTCGTTGTTAAAACTGGTAAAAAATCCTTACCCTAATAGCTTGAAAAGCTTATAGCTTTTGTTGTGAGTCCTATAAAAAATATAGAACTTCGAATTTATAAAAAAGTCAGTTTTGTTGCTCTCCTATTGCTAAAATGGTACCAATTACACGGTGATCTACACCCCAAAACTTTTAGAAAATCCCTGAATCACCGTTAAAAATTATAAATTTGTCACAGTTGAAAAAAAATCCTACTTTTTTTGTCAAAAATTTAAAATCTTACGATTTTTCGAAAATAAATTTAAGTTTTTAGTTTCCTTATTTTCAGGACTTCCTTAAGAGTTGTCAGTTTAATTATCCAAAGACTTTCCTATGCTTTTTAATTCTGATTCCTGGCATTCTAATTTTTATTAAGTCAGAGCTTTTTAAAATTTAAATAACGATATTTATTTTGCTTTTCTTAAATAAATTTTTATTAAAAGCCATTTATTGTAATTTTCTTTTCATTATGCTAAAAGTATCCTGAAAGTATGACAAACAAATTTGTGATTAAAATTTATAATAGATAAAGAATTAGGTTTTTTTTGAAGATTATTTATGATTGATTAATTTAAAGAAAAACAAATAGTTTTATACATAAGCACCATATCGATGTATTTTATCCATATAGCCATTTTCAGGTTATACAATTTCAGTTCAGTTTAAATCCACATAAACACCCGCAATGCTTATCTTAAATACATATTATTTCCTGTTAATAAGAGAAGTAGCGTTATTGTCTGCCGGTAATTCATTCAAATTTCAAATTACGTAAGTTGTTAAAATAAATAATTTGTGAATGTCAACGTGGCTGAAAACTATCACTAATATATTAGTTTATTTAGGGAGAAAAGTATTATTTCTCAGCGTTAATTGTGTATACATCCTTAAATTAAAAATTGCTTTTAAAATAAATGTCAGTTATCTCATTGATTTCCATGCACTCTTACTGAAATGGCGATTTGAAAGCTTGTTATCATTAATGATTCCGAGGGTTGTTTGCAATACGCTTCATTAAATCTTCTTGTCAATTACCAATTCTCAAATTTTTTTCCAACAATGTAACAACTGGAATTGATCATTATTTTTATTTTTTAAAATCAAGTTTTATTTTTGTGGTTTAAGTATTTTTTCTTTTATATTGAACGTTCTTAAGAGAAATTATTGATTAAATGATAGTAAAAAAAAATAACTTTAACTTCCTTTTTTTAAGAAGTGATAGTTTCTGTACTATTTTATTTAAATAATGAACCTATATTTAGTGCATAATATATAATGACCAGACTTTGTGACACTTAGAAATTATAACAATAGGTATTGAAATTAATTCTCTGAACAAGATTGACAGGGATAATTTTAATTGTTGTTTCTTGTTATTAAGATACGGAAACAGATTCTTATATGGACCAAGCTTTTGATATACTATTCTTAACATGATTCAAGATATATACACAGTAAGTATATTTAGCAAAATAAAAATCGGCCATCGCCTAGCACGCAAGTGACTGGCTACTCTGGATCCATGTCTTTACTTTATTACCATTGTTTATTTTATTCAAATTTTAAATAGAAAATTTTTTTGTTAAATTTATTTTTAATATATTTGTGCTACTGTCATCGGCGAGCACGCAATCCAGTGGGCTACCCTGGCTTCATGCCTTTAGTTCACTACCACTGTTTATATTACGCAAATATTAAATTAAAAAAAATTTGTTTGTTACATTTATATATAATAAATTTGCACTACTGTTATCGGCGAGCACGCAAGACACTTGCTACCATGGCTCCAATTTTGGGAATATAGTAATGCTTTTCTTCTGTTTAACATTATTCAGGTAGTAAATAATGCATATTTAATTTCAGGTCTCTATCTCCACGGAAAATAGGTGAACAAACAAACAAACAAACTCACGAACTTTATATGTAGAGATATTATGCATAATTCATTACTTTGTGTAAAGTATATTACATTTCGTTGTAAATTTAATATAGAATACTTATTGCTAATATATAATATAATAAAGTTTACATTGATTTTATTATGATTATTATGATTTTTATTTTTAACCTATTTCATTTTACCTTTTACCCATTTCATAATACTTTACCATTATACTTCCCTTGCGCAGCATAGCTGTTCTGTATTTTTTTTATTTATTTTTTCCATTTTATTTTCTTTATTTTTAATGATTCTTTGTTCATTTATATTTAGTAGTTCTATTTAATTCAGTGATTATATTCGCAGAGGTCTTGTTAGTCAGCACTATTAACAACTGGTGATAATATATTTAGGTTACCAGCGTGGTCTAGCACATTACAAAAACCGCTAAAACCATAAAATTGATATGTTATCTCATAAACTGACTTAATTATGTTAATGTGATATATGAAATAAATTCCGCTACATCGGATTATGAATTATTTAAAACTTGAACTTTTTTTTTACTTGTACGTAAAGCTACAACCAGAAAGAGTTGTATGATATTTATTGAATTAAGCTTTTGATTTATGCTCTTTTAGAAGGTAATGTATCAGTATTAAATTATTTACTTATTGATGAATAAAACATATCTTACATTTTTAAACCTTAATATAATTACTATACAAATTAACCGTTTTTCAAATTACATGCAGAAGGCATGTTTAAATGTCTAATCAAGCTTTGAGAAGGAGCACGAAGTCTTTCCTTTAATGAGCTCCTACAGGCTAATTTAGACTTTATCTAATTAACCCAAAACCAGAAGTGTTTGCTTTACCAGAAGGGACCAAGCCATTGGACTTACGAAACTGATCCTTAAACCAAATATCCTGGGGGTTAAATTTACCTTTTTGACGTGAGATTGAAAAAATTAAGTAATTATTAAGAAATTTATAAATTAATTTTGTACCTTCGACTGTTTTCCAAAGACTCTAACAACACATTTGTTTTATAGTGTACATTATAGAAGGGCTTTGGATATAAAGAGAGAAAGAGAGAGAGAGAGAGAGAGTGATGAGGTAGTGAGAGCAAGAGAGTTGATATTTAATATCTATAGGGAGTGATCTAAGTAGAAATTGACCCTTAGGGACAAAAGTTTAAAAACCATATGTATATATAAAACTTAAATGTACTATGACACATACAAATGACGTAACAATACAATATATATATATATATATTATCTTCAAGAGTGGAAAGGGATGGAGACCAATCATGCTGGAGCTGTAACCAAACGTTACCCAAATTTCCAAATGGGTTATCTTAGCTGCACTAAAAAAAAAGTAAAAATAAAATTAAATCATTACTTATAATATTTACAGCTAATTTATTGCAATTCATTCACACATATTTAAAAATAAAATTTTTTATTTTTAACACACAATTTATAAATTTCTCTGTTTTTACTTTACCATAACTAAAATATAGTGATAATGAAAAACTTCATCTCGAGATTTTGACAGATTTGTATGTTTTGAGGTCCCCAGAGTGTCTATCTGAGTTTTTGTGCGTTTGTATGTGTGTGTGTGTGTGTGTGTGTGTGTGTATGTGTGTGTGTGTATTTGTTCTCTATCGTTTGTAGGCACGGTACAGACAGCCATGATTGTTTAATTGATCATGTCTTGAAATATTAGGAATTGTTTTACTATGAGTATTTGACGATAAATATTTCTTGTTGAATATTGCAGGACGGAGTAGAACATTAAAAAGGATAATTTGTATGTTTTATCTACAATCAGATGCTACATTGAGTTGTATAATTCTCTACATGTTTCTTACAATTTAGAGAAAACCATTTCATGTGTCAAATTCATTTAAATATTTGGTAATACCTCTGATAATTTATTGAATGATCAAACCATTATATGAAATGGGGAAAAAAAGACTAAGTTCTTTCAACCGTAACAAGCGGTCTTCGTCAGAGTCCGCTGCGTTTACCATGTAGATTTATTATGTGGTTTGATCATTGATTGTTATTTCACGTGTTTATGTGAAATCTTGTATATATTAATGAGGTTGAATAGACGTGTACTTGTACTAATGTTGCTGCAGACGACTTCAGATTTGTTCATCAAGGTGATACACACAAGATGATTATAGCATAGTTGAGGGCTAGGTTGAAGCAGTGTGTTGTTGAAGCAAGTTGGAATGGACTTCCGAGTGGGATGTACAAGTGGGGTGGCGACAGCCAGACTAGACTTGGTGTTTTTGCGGGCAAACCCTCCGGCCAGCCAGGAACCAGTCATTACTGTCTGCACCACATTTAACTAATTCCATAATTAAGTTATCATTTGTTCTACTCCATTCGAGAATCATGTCTGTTTGGAGTGGCACTACTTCTTAGTTACACACCATTATCTTAAATATTCTCTTCATTATCCGCAGACACACTATTACTTTACAATAAAGGGGAATCATTTTACAAAATATTTAGAGTGTTGAATGATTTTTAGTGTTAGAAATTTATTATGATTTCTTAATAGTTTTTTTTGTTTATTTAAATACACATATGTACATTCTTTTTGATAGATAAATTGAAACATTCTACATATTGTAAAATCATGGATGCAAAAAGTTTACACTCCTTCCAAAAAAGAACACAGAACCTTGCATCTATGACGTGTCAGATATTTGATATTGATTTCTGGTTTAGATAAAAGTTTGTATACAAACGTTTGGATATAAAATAAACTAAACGATGATCGAAGCAGATCACTGGCTGGACTGTCTAAAGTGTATTTTTAAATGGGTATTCACATTTTTTTTACAATTCTACGTGCAAGTTAATACCCTAAGATGAAAAAACTAGTGTGCTTCCTACGTTGAAGAAGACAATATATGTTTTTCTCGGAGATAATATAGTATCAAGTACTTGTTAATGACCTCTGATTGTAACAAATTTTCAAGTATGGTAAAATTCTAAAATAGAATAAACTTGATTGCTAGGAATTTCTGGAGTCTATTCCTTTTATAATAACATTCAGAAACAACTGACGTCGGAGTATGAGAGATCGGAGTATGAAAGTTGCAAATAGTTAAATGAATATTGAGGCACCTTTGATTTAAGTGAATCATTCATTCATTGATTCATGATTCATGAAGGCACAAATCCATAGGATAGTATATAAATCAATATAAAACTATATAGATCACTTCTAATGGAAACTCTAAGGCAAGTATACGAAGTCGATGGTCAATGCATATATTAATGTATTTATGTATGTATATAATGCATTTATTATTTAATAAAATTAAAGAATATTTTCTGTCATTTAAAATAATTCATGTATTATTCATCATTTTGTTTCAAGGTCACTATAACAATTATTGCTTGAATTATAAAATTATTTTCTGATACTTCAGAAAAATTTTATAAATAATTTCTTTGTGTCTATTACACAAGAGACTTCAGTTATATGTTCTCGATTTATGAATGGTCAAATTTTGGATTTATAAACTCAAAAAAGACAAATAATTAGTTTCTCATATTAGGAATAGAATTTTACATAACAATTAAAATTTCTATTTATAGTTTAATATGATCCAAATTAATATGAATATAGAACATATAAAATGTTGCGTTTTACTACTTATTAAGACAAAAGTACTAGACTTTAAAAAAATCTTCCATATATCCTTTCAGATTATGAAAACAATTTCAATAAATTTTATTAAAATTGAGGCCTTGAAAGATGAGGTACTGAAAAATATTCTGGTCATTGCATAAAATATAATGATCATTATAACTTATTTAGAAAAATATTTTATTATATTAATAATTCCTGAATTCAGAATATAAGACAGTTTAATGCAGTTTTGAGATAATATATATTCATTTTGCTTTTTAATAAGGAAAAGTTTTTTTTTAACTGTGGTATGAAAGGACCAGCTATATTTGGAACGATAAGTGAATGCATTTTATTTCTTTAAAGTAAAGCCCAAAATCTGGCTTATAATAGATATCTGATGCTATATATTTTTTGTTTCGCAGATATTACACTGCGATATTTAGTGCTAAACTAAACTCCCAGTCCCTGTCATTCATCTGGATGAATCACAATCCTGACAGATGAGCGAAAACTAAGAGAACATTAGATTTAACAAATCGATTATAGGAGACGCAAGTCTATACGTGTATGTTTGTATGCTTAGGGGTATGTGGGTGGTTACATTCCCATGACGGTTATAAAAAATTAACAAAGAATAAATGGACAGGTTAAACATTCATTATGCATACATTGTCCATATAGCAAAAGTGAGTTTGATAGAGCAGATAGTTACATATTTTGGAAGAGCAGAAAATATCATCAATCATTACTAGCTAATCATTGTTCAGATATAAAATACTGCTGTGTATAGAATACAGCATTTATTCTTCGAAATATCATATTTATAGCTAATCGCCATTAAGGAAAAGATGATTTTTTTAACTCTGAATGTTTGTAGAGGTTAAATTAATGAAATAAATTCAGTTTAAATTGATGTTTGTTCTTTTGGGGCACTTCATCTAAACTGTGGTCGACAATCCTTCATGGAACTGAGCCAGATGAGAAGAAAACTTTTAATTCAGTGTAAAATGAATTTACTTTCAACCTAATCAATGAAATTCAAGACTTTATTATTTAATTGTATTGAACAATTTTCAGTTTTTTTATTTTATTTAATAACTAATTTAAATAAACTGTTGGTAAACCAACAGTTTTTGTTTTCATTCTTGAGAAGGCATATTGCTCAAGGATAAATTTTTTTTATTTTTTTTTGTATTTTACCTAGTCACAACAACGTAAATGTAACATGTAAATGTAACATTACCAGTGACAATGATGAAAGAAGTTTATACATAAGGATAAAATTAAGTTTAATTATGTCAAAAAAGTCATTAACTCCTTCGTTTTATTGCACCAAGCCAGTTTCTTTTTTCTCCCTAATATTTCAAGTATTTTTTTACATTTTTTTTAGCGCTAAATATTTTATAAATAATCATGTTACTCAGCTTCAAGTATTCATTGTAGTTATTTTTAAAAAAAGAGAAAGAGAGAACGAGAGTTAGAGGTTTTTTAAAAAAAAAATGTTTACAATTTTTTCATACATAGTATATTGATAACTATAGATTTTCAATAATGCTCATTTGATTAAAGAGTTTGTATTTTAGGCAGTCTGTTTTGCAAATACAGAGTGGGGCACAGTAACTTGCTTATTCAAATTTTGGTTGATGGTCTCAAAGTTTGTTTCTTAATGTATGATATTTATTTTTCTCTGGATGTTTATTTCTTTGGAACCCCAGTGATTATCATGAAGTGGGCAAAGTTGGAAGTGCGCTTTCACTGTTTTTTTCAAAGCAAAAGTTAAGCTATCGGACCGATGGCCTAACATCCTCTTCAAGGAACAATGTGGTTAGATTGATTCACCTGCCACATCAAGGGCCAGAGTGGGTATTGAACCATGGATCTACCAGTTGAGAGGTGAGCACTTGGCTAAGCTGGTCCCATTCAGCATATATATGTATGTAAACTTATTTGTACAATAATATTTCTACTATGATAAAATAATTTTAATTCATGGAATTATTGAAATATTATCAGTTGTCATATGAATTTTCGATGTAAAGTATTAACAATTTTTACACATTTATATAATGTGCGATTACTTATTCATGTTTTGTGTTTTACATTTGAGCATTTATGTTATATGTATGGGTATGTAAACTGATCACAATAATCAACCTTATAACTGACTATAATGAAAATTATGAATTGTAAATAATTTGAGGGTTTTTTAAATTATTAAATTTGCATTACGTTGAGTTTGCAGAACATATTTATATGTAATGTGGTAGCCCGATCGAACTTGTTAAATTAAATCTTACTTACATAAAAAAGGAAAACAAAACGCCATTACGATTGATATTTGTCTTCTCACACAAAAAAGATTTAATCATAAAAGGCGTTACGAACATTTAGTTGTTTTTTCTGTGGGTAGACCTAGTGTTATCATGAGCAAATACTATACCAAATTACTTGCATAGCTCGTGGGTTAAAAACATTTCAATAAAAACTAATATGAAATGGGGAAACAAGATTAAGATCTTTCAACCATAACAAGCGGTTTTCGTCAGAGTCAAAAACCCAACTGAAAGTTGGGTATAAGTCAGTTGGGTTTTAACTCTGACGAAGACCACTTGTTACGGTTGAAAGATCTTAGTCATGTTTTCCCATTTCATATTGTGGTTTGATCGTTGATTGTTATTTCACGTGTTTATGTCAATACTTTATATATATATATATATATATATATATTAACTAAAAATTCAGAAAGCTAATAAAACACTAATTTTCGGTGGCACTAGTGCAGAGACGGTTGGATTTCTAAATTGTGCAGTAATCTTTTCTCTCTTAAAGACGAAAGCAAACTGAAAAGTAGGGACTGTGTTGTGTGTTTGTATTTGTACTTTTCATTTGTCTATGAATCTCTGTTATTATAAAATTTTAGGTATTCGTTTAGATTGTTTTTTTTATCGTTCGTATATATATATTCTCAGAAATAAATTAGAGTTCTACATAAATAAGAAGCATATATGGAGTCTCCAGTTTTTGGTCAAAACGCCTGTAATACTTTTTTAAGAGAAAAGAAAAGGGATAACAAAAAATATTTTAAATATATCGTTTTTTATTATTTATATAATAATAAGCTATTAAAGGACCTCTTCGATACTAATAATATACATTTATTCTTATTCGTTGAATATTATATATGCACTAGCAATTATTGCTTAGCACATACATTATGAAAATTTTAAACCATACATGACAGATATTTTTTAATTACCATCTCGATCTTTAAATCATCAACAATAGACATGTTTCAACCTTGTACTAGTTTTCAAAAAAACGTTTATAATTTTAACTTTCGATTACTCATCTATGTAACTGAACTTAAGGGCGTTAATTGCTTATGGGGGTAAAGAATTACATTATAATGCCATGTTTTAATACGAGTGGCATATTGTGCGATAATGACATCTGTGTTAATGAACTTTTAATGCATAAATAACTAATAGGTTATTGAAAGTCTAGTGCAATGGTCTGTGACGTTATTGATTGTATTCTGGTTGACTGAGGCTAATTTTATGGTCCAGGTCTTTTGTAAAAGAGTAGCAACTGTTTTCTTTAAAAACCAAAACCTATTGACACTTAGAGCACTGAACAAAGTTACTTTGTTCAGCTCTGTGAATGTTTGTGTTTAACTGGGCTTCTTCTTCACAAAGCGGGATGCTTTGGCTTCAGACCAAACTGAAAGTCATCCAATTCAAAGGATCAAAGGGAGTCAAATGGACTAATTTAAATAAAAACACAATTGGAACTTAGTTTGAGTTTTCATAAAATAATACTACTTCAGTGTCGTTGACCTCATTTCCACAAACAACTTGTGTTCCCAACAACATTTTAATTAACGTGACAGACAAGGTAATAAATTTAATTTAATTAATTAAGATACGTTGAAAACAATCACATAAATCTTTTTGGGTAACCAAGAAAGTCAAGAAAAACACAAACTATAATTTATATTATTATTTAATAATCTCTTTTTTATCGCTTCTTCTTCTCAAACGGTGCTCTCTCTCTCTCTTATTCCATACATATACATATATATATAACGTATATAATGATAATTAATAAATATAATATTAGTAGGTGTGTTCTCTAATCGGGGTTCGGTCAATTTTCCAGGATAAAAAATCAAACTCTCGTTGCCAACGATTTCGGTTTTATTTCGGTTTTAATAATAAAACCGAACGTTGGCAACGAGAGTTTGATTTTTTAGTAACCTGGAAAATTGACCGAACCGATTAGAGAACAAACCTTTTCTATCAACGGTCGATATATTATTGAATCTGTTATTATATCTATCTATTATATATATATATATATATACATATATATATTACGTATATATATATATATGTAATGAAAATCGAGGCTACCAGCAAAAAGGTTATAAATGCAGAAGCTGGTGCACATTTTATTTCCATTTCTTTACAAGAAGATCTGCAGCCCTGTTATACTAATTATATATATATATATATGAATAATAATCAATATAATACTTGATGTAACAGATGGACTAATTTACCACAATGAAACAATTTTGGAAATAATGCTCTAAGAAACATATTATAATATTATAACATATTATAACATTTATAATATGGTTCATAAATCTGCCTATATGTCATAGATCTTCTCGTTGTAATTCATACCAGTTCTCACAGACTCAGTTTCTATGACTGTTTCCGTGTATACATTCATAGACTAATTGCTGTTTCCACAGTGGATATTGTTTTGAGAGTTTTAGAGAAAGCACTTATTTTTCTTCTGGGAGATAGATTTTTAATATTAATAATAGAATATATAATATATATATATATATATATAATATATTGATATAGCTTCTCGACCACTGATATTTCAAATTCACACAAGGGGTTTTTGAAGATTTTGGTCATAAAACATACAACTCCTAATTATAAGCCGATGTTTCGCCAAAAATTGTCAAAAATCGTCAAGACTTGACTTAGAAGAACAACATTTACCGGTCCATGCTTATGTCATTACCGGACATGACCGGTACCGGAGAGCCACTCTCCATTACCATTAAAACGATTGCAATGTCCCGTCGGCGTCTGTTTTGCAATGACAGGAACGAAGTCGCAAGTGAAAACTCTATCTCCCGCAGGAATTGAAGTGAGTGAGATCAAGTTTTTCTCACATGATCAACTGTAGTTTACTTCCTCAAGAGTCAGAGGTTCCAATTCTTTGTTCATCCCTGAACATGAAGGACAGACAGCTAATGTAGTGTATACAGAGGCATTTACTTAATACTGTAGTAATAATGATATTTCAAATAGTAGAGTATTCTACTATTCTGTAATTTTTACTGTTATTTTGAATTACAACATATCATCTCTTAATTTTTGAAAAAGTACCCGTTAAAGGTGGGCACGTTTGCTAGTTTATATATATATATATATATATAATAATAATATATATCTAACTAAAAAAGATGAATCAGGAAGTGGTCAGTTTTTCAATTTTCAATCAAACTCTCATTGACACTGAAGAAACGGATTACATCACGATTCATCATTTTAGTCATGTATCTATCACACGGTCGATAATGTTTTACTATATACCATATATATATATATATATACCACAATTAAAAGAAACGGTCCAGCGGACTTTTTTACAATAAAATAAAAAACGAAGGAAACACACAGAAAGACACAGACATAACTCACATCGATATTTCGACAATCGTCGTCATCAGGAGGTGCGAAGAGCGAAGAGCGAAGAGTCCCGCAGGAAGACAGGGCGGTACTGAACTCGGAAACCGCAGCCAGTACCCCACCACTTACCACCAAGCGGGGGAAGGGAGGGAAGGAAATGAAGAGCCAAATTAAGACGTAGAAGGAACGAGTAAAAATTATAACTATAAAAAATTATAAAAAAGTAGATAAATCAAATTAAAATTAATAAAAATAAAAAGTAAAATAAAAAATAATAATAAATAAATAAATAAAAAATAATAAATAAATAAATAAAAAATAATAAATAAATAAATAAATCATAAATAAATTATCGGTTGAGGTTGAGTCCGGGGGAAGAGCGAGCATCAAGTAAGCATATGTATGCCTCCTCTGAAGCTCTTAGGGTAACTTTATTGTTGGATTCGGGGATCTGTTTCAGGATCTGAACCCTGAAACAGTCATTGAAACTGAGTCCATGCGAGTTCGCATGGATGGCTACAGGATAGTTACTGCGTTGACCGACTGAAGCCCTATGACCATTCATACGAAGGCTCAACTTATTAGAAGTTAAGCCAACGTAAAAGGAGTCACACTGAGTGCAATCCAGTCGGTAAACACAGTTGCTCGAGGTACAGGAGGAATTGACCTGAACCGGGTAGGAACTATGGTGGAGAGGGGAATCGAAGGAAGGATTAGGATTACAATCCTGAAACTTACAGTTTCTAATTTTTGGTTCTGTGTTTTTGATTCATCGTGAAACGTATATATATATATACGTTTCACGTGAAACGTTTGTTGGCCTTTTGGATCCATTTTGGATATATATATATATATATATCAATGATCAAACCACAATAAGAAATGGAAAACAAGACTAAGATCTTTCAACCGTAACAAGCATATGTATGCCTCCTCTGAAGCTCTTAGGGTAACTTTATTGTTGAGAGTCAACGTCGTGTACGAATACAAATGTAAAAAAGGAGTTGAGCCCTGGCTAAACCCAGTATCGCATGACGAAGACTACGCTTTCCAGACGCCTCACCATGCACCTTCAATCAGGAGCTATAAGCCATACCAGACAAGTCACAATTCCGACTATCGCCAGACCTTACAGAAAACACCACCATCATCAGGCAAACCATGATTACAATAGACTCCCAATCTATGAAGCATATAGAAATATCCAAAATAGCCCTATAATCAATAGACAACAAACTGGGATGTCAAAGTACTCAAGCTACTCGGAGAACAAGCCAGCAATAGGCCAAACCAATAACCAATGAGAGGAAGAACCACAATAGCACAGCCAATCAGCGCTCACCCCCCTGACTCTCGGCTATATAAGGAGACCGGTAACCTGAAATGACTGCAGTAGACAGTCGAACGCGTCGACAAGAAGAATTCATTCCTTGAACCGTTGTTTCTCACAACGAAAAATTAATTTTCCGCAAACTTGAAAGTTGGAGAAGAGATCATCGATCGACAATATTCAGTCGTGTATAACCATATTATCATATTTATATATAATATATATATATATATATATATATAAACAATATAAAAATATATATAATATAGAGTTTCAACAGTAAACTATGGACACAGAGTAAATATACGAACACACTTACACAGTTTCGAATTTTTGTTCTGTGTGTGTGATTCATCGTGAAACAGTTATTATTATTATACATTTCTTATATTGTTTATATATATAGTTTTACGTGTTCACGTGAAACGTTTGTTGGCCTTTTGGATCCATTATATGGATATATATAATATATATATATATATAAATTGTAAACAAGGAAAAACGTACATATATATATAATTATATATATTTTAAAAAATAATAAAATCAACGGTAGAGGTTAAAAGCAGGAGGAGAGGGAGACCGAAAGAGACATATAAATGCCTCTTCAGAAGCTCTAAGGATTCTGAAGTTTAAGGATTATAACCGGAAGCAGTCATTAAAACGAGGGTCATGGGAATTGGCGTACATGGCTACAGGTAAGTCATACATATATAATGGGTAAGTACATATATATATATTCACAAGTAGAAATAACCTAATAAGTTGTCATAATACAGTTTCTGTCTTTCTCGCCCTATCTCACTCTATCTCTCCTGCCCTCTCACCCACCTCACTCTCTCTCTCACACACACGCGCAATGCACATACACACTCTCTTAAATACACTCCCCTTGATTATTTCTTGACTGTTTCTTTAGGTTATGCTTTTATGAGATATATGTTATTTCTTTTCTATAAATGTTCACGCTACACCCCTACATAAGTCTATTTTCACTGTGAATGAAGGGCCAGAAAGATTGCGTATTGTCTGTTTACCACAAACGCTCCGGTCTGGCGAGTAATGGCCGCAAGAGAGCCTGTTTGTGTCGGCATTTATTAAGCAATATGTGTCCCCACTTCACCCCCTTTCACGACTTCATGCCCTACAGGCAGGCCTTCCTACCATAAACATTTCTCAAACAGCCCTTTGTCCTACTCTGTGCTTCAAATAGATGTTCTCACGCAAGAATCAATTTAGCCAACATTCTCAGGGAACAGCACTATTAAATCACATAACCTTACATTATATCAAATCCCAAATAATTTAGTAGCTGCTTAAATTACTCTCTTCTTATTTAGAATGCAATGAAAATAATCTTTTTTTATATTCGCATCACTTACAATTTTTTATAATGTATTCTTAAATCATTATACTTGGCTATTCGAATCATTAAATAAATTAATAGGGAGTAACTTTACAGATTTGTTTGTAAAACAATTTCAAATAGTTAGTGATTAAATGATAGTAAACAGAGAGAAAAAAATCAAACTTTTATATGAGTAAATTTACGAAGTACATTTCTCTGTGGGCGGTTATGTTGCATAGATAACTGTATTAGTCCAAGTGTAAACCATTTCCAGCTTGGTAATAATGACATTGTTTATATATCTGCCTACCATGTAATTATACTATTGAAGTTATTTTCTGATTTTGTTTTTCTCATAAAATATTTTGTTAATAGATATTCGTTGCATATAAACGTTCCTACTAAAACATAAGAGTATATAACGTTTAATAATAATTGAAACTAGATTAATTTTCATAAAACTATTTGTGACCCTTTACAGAAATATTTTCAGAAGGGGACTTATGGAGTGAGGTGGGAAGGGCCACCCGTGAGACTACGTGATACCACCGGCTGCCACATGTCTTGGGTATCATTTTTATATATTTTTTTATTAACAATATAAAATAAATTACAGTTTTTATTTTTTCAAGTTTATAATTTAAAAGGTAAAATTGTTGTTAATTTACTCCATGCAATGCATAAATATTTTGTAATAATTTTAGCGTCAAAATATAGAAGTGAGTTATTCCTTTGTCTATCTGTGTGCTACCTTCTAGTTAATTGGTTATATATATATATATATATACATATATATATATACATATACATATATATATATACATATATATATATACATATACATATATATATATATATATATATATATTATATACATATATATATATTGGTATACTTTGGAAGCATACCTTCTTTTAAACATATATCATTAAATAACTTGCCAACTTTAAGTCTAGTATGTTTCTTACATACCTTTTCCAGTTTTCTTATATTATTCCTCCGTCTTTCCGGTACTATATAAATCAACTCACCGAATGATTTGTTTTTATTTATATTTTCCATATTTACTCGGCCGACGTTCCGGTCTACACTGACCATTATCAATGCTATACATGACAATATTATAATTACCATTATAATACACTGTTCTCTACGTGGCACATGTAAAAGCTTATATTTGATAAAAGCTCCCATCAATATGCGTAAAAGGATTTTTAGTAGTGGTTCGGTCAATTTTCCAGGATAAAAAATCAAACTCTCGTTGCCAACATTACGGTTTTATTTAAAACCTTTTTCATAGGCAGAAGTAAGAATTTTTTAACTAAGAAAATGAAATTTACATTATTTAAAGGAACAACAATGTTAACCGGAAAAAACAGTCTAGTCGAAGGTTTTGTCCGGTTAACATTGTTGTTCCTTTAAATAATGTAAATTTCATTTTCTTAGTTAAAAAATTCTTACTTCTGCCTATGAAAAAGGTTTTAAATAAAACCGAAACGTTGGCAACGAGAGTTTGATTTTTTATCCTGGAAAATTGACCGAACCCCGATTAGAGAACACACCTATATATATGTATACCATATATAGGTGTTGAGTTATGGATTGTAGGAAGCAGAAGAGGTGTTTGAATACACATAAAGTAGTATTTACTGCATGTTGTCAGTTTTTTTTTCTTCGACCTACTACTAAAATTAGGTCTTTTATTAGCTGTTCTGTTCTTTTCTAACCGATGAATACAAGCCAACACTAATGGTAGGTTATATATAGTAAGATACATGTAGTACAATGGCATACGGTTATATATTCGGATGTTTAATAATCAAGAGAGAGACGGTTGTAGAAGTTGACTTTCCCCCTCGTCTTTTCAAGTTTCAGTATGTTCCCTTAACATTCATTGTTTCTCTTGACTTTATCGTCTTCAGTGGAAGTTTGAGAAAATAAATCATTCTTGAAAAACTTTTTAAAAGTTCAGCTAACATTTAGTTGATAAGACAAGGCCTCTATGGAGTGCTTTCTTCTCTTTTTATTATCAAAACTTACTACATTCATGCATATTTATCTTGCTGTAAACATGCACCAAACTTATACTCTTTTACTTCCGTCAGACTCTGTGTTTCATCTCATGAGATAAAACTACCTAAGCAACCAATTATATATATTTATGGATATACAAACCAAGTATAAAAGCCAAAATAAAATTCAAAAAATAGAATTTTAACCCTTGATTTATACATAGAAATTTTTTCCCGTGTTTAATATTTTTATATAATTTTTTTTATAAAAAGTATTAATACTCAATTTCTCATTATTTATCTCTAAGCTATCACTAAATATATTGAACTAAATTAATGATATAGTACATTGATTAGGAGTTAATTAAATTGTAATGTTGCTATGGTTATCGTTTACATATCTATATATATAAAAGAAAGGTTTTGTCTGTTCATTGCTTAGAACTGACTCATTTCAAGTAATTTTTACGTGTCATACATTAGACAAACCGAAGCCACCCTTAGAGAAATTTCTGTCTCTCAGTTTGTCGGTTTGTCTACAAAATTTTGTCACAAGTAAACTCAGCCACTATAAGGCATAGCAAGCTGAAACTTTGACAGTAAATTTGTGTATGTCTAACTTAAAATATAATCATTGATTAGATAAGACATTCAACGTAGAAGCAAAGTCATGGACTTTTAAGCTGCTTTAGCTAACTTCACAGACAAGTTTGTTTTGAAAATATACAAGTATATCAAGTAGGTATTGTTCGTTGATTTCAATTTCTTTTGCATTTAAGCTCCCAGTAAGAGATAATTGACAAAGTGTTTCTGAAGTTCAAGATCTGCCATCTATTCAGAATTACTGCTTTTGTGATCAAGCAATTCTCACCCTACAAATGAGCAGGCAGGAAAAATCAATAAGCAATTTCTTGCACTATATCAAGCTGAGGAATGAACTTAAAAGTCAGTAAACAGAGTGATTAGTGTTGATGAAGCAATAACTTGAGTGTCCCAAACATGTGCAACGCGACACTACTCCGAATTCGTGCTTTGCACAGATACGTCATAGAGGCTGATATCATGATTGGGTGTGGTACTAGAGAGTCAATGTTTATACCACGCATACCAATGACTTCTAGCAACTGTCTCTTTCAATTCAAACGGTTGCAATTTTCTGTCAGCTTCTGTTTCGCAATGATGGTAGCAAGGGGTAACTCTATCTACCGCAGGAATTGAAGTGAGTGAGACCAAGTTTTTCTTACATGCTAAATGTAGTCTGCTTGCTCAAGATTTAGAGGTTCGAACTGTTTGTTCTTCCATGAACATGAAGGACAGACAGCTAATGTAGTGTATACAGAGACTTTTACTTAACACTGTGCTAATAAATATATTTTTTGCTATTCTATAATTTTTCTAATATTATTTTGTAAATACCACGTATAATGTCTGAATTTTGGTAAAATACTGATCAAAAACGGGCACGTCTGCTACAAGCATAATGAATTAATAAAAATTATAATTACTTAATTATTTTGTTTTTTATTTTATTATACATATTATTTTAAATAATGTGAGTAGTTATCCAATTTATCTTAATTAAATCCTGTAGTATGAAAAATTCAACTTAGAAGTGATAATTCTTTAATTTAGAAACAATTTTACTTCTAATGAATTACTTAAATTGAATTATGATATTTACATAAGACTAAGGCGAACAAAGCCTACATTTTATGACCATAGAGTTTCACTCCTGTCAAATAAAGAAAATGATAAAGTTTTTATCATAGACTATTCGCATAAAGATAATGCAAAATGCGTGGCTTCAATTTAATAAAATAAACGAAAAGAGTGGGAAAAATAGAACAAGTTTTTGGTATAAAGGTAAGATGGTTAGAAGGGTATTACACATTAGAGTAAAGTGCATTTCTCTCAGTCTCTGGTCCTTTAATTTTTGAATAGCAAACCTATATTCATTTTGTGCATATTTTCTTTTTAGAGATCTAAAAAAATAAAGGGAAATTTAGATGAATTATTGAAATGGAAGTTGCATCAATGATGTCAAACCCCCATTAGATTAAAGGGATTTAGACCAAGTATAAGATTAGTGATTAAGATTTCATTTCAATGATATCTAAACAGGCTTTGTTAACTCATTTAGCACTAGATAAAATAAATAAAATTGTATCAACAGATTAGTGATTAAGATTTTGTTTCAATGATATCCAAACGGCTTTGTTAACTCATTTAGCACTAGATAAAATAAATAAAATTGTATCAACAGATTAGTGATTAAGATTTTGTTTCAATGATATCTAAACAGGCTTTGTTAACTCATTTAGCACTAGATAAAATAAATAAAATTAACAGTCAAAATAATAATAATAATATTGGATATTGTAATATTCATGTATTGCTTATATATATATATATATATATATATATATATAATATATATATAATATATGCAGATAAATCACAATAAACACGTGATGCAATCAATGAAAACAAACCACAAGGAAAAAAAAAAAGAAAACAGATGGAAAAAATGCTCTGAGGCCTTTCAATTTATGTCATCAGAGAGCAAACAAGGTAAGAACTAGAAAGTAACATAAAAGGTATGTACAAGGAAGGTAACTAAACAGCTGGGAAAACAAGAGTCGAAAAGGCATAATAAGAGAAAAACAAAAAATACCCAATACAATTAAACAATGCAAAATGAACAATAAGAAAATTAATTAAAATAAAAATATAAATAGAATAAGAAACAAGTGTTATATATAATTCCTAACTATAAACAATATATAATAAATATAAACAAATAGATACAAATTAAATTAATGCAATATCAAAAAATAAACAATATTAAATTATTAACAAAACAAGAATACATGAGAAAGTAATAAGTCAAATAAAAATTATGTTCTATTATTAGAATCCACAATCTGGTCAGAGTTCATGTTCAACGTTGCAAGTACATTTTGAAGTCACCCACAGGACCAATTTGCCTAACTATACCTTCAATTAAAATTTCATCCAATCTAAAAAGCCCATGACTTATATTTATTAGTTTATCAAAATTATACTTAATTAGGGCACTTTCTACTAAGTTCCTTTCCACATCAGATGAGAGAAATATCAATTCTTTGGAATCTTCCCATTTTATTGAATGATTTTTTGAATTAATATGTTGGAACAAGGCACTTGATTCTTCTTGCCGCCTAATAGTGTATTTATGTTGCTTCACTCTAGTAAGCAAACTTTTTCCCGTTTGTCCAACATATGAAAAATCACAATCTCTACAAGGAATCCTATAAACACAACCTTCCTTTTCTTTTCTTTCACAATTATTTACAAGTCTGTTTAATAATTTCCCACCACTACTGAAAACAACTGAAATATCCATTTTTTTCAAAAATACCGGATGTCTCTTAGAGTTTGATTAAAGGGAACAACCAGAAGGTTTCTATTTGTAAAGGGTTCTTCCTCATTTCTTGTTCTTAAGGATTCTTTAGTTTCTTTCAAAACTTTGTTTATTAGGGATCTTGGGTATCTTAATGATGAGGCAATTTGATAGATGTTTTCAATTTCATCATTCAGGAATTCTTCACTACACAATTTTAACGCTCTTAAAAACATATTTCTGAAAACACCTTTTTTGACATTTGATGGATGAGCGGAGAAAAAATGCACGGTCGCAAGTTCGGTTTAGCCATGGGAAATTGTCTTTCCCCAGTTTTAAGCAATATTTTTATGGAATGTTTTGAAATGAAATTTCTTCCTAGGATTTTGCCAAGCAATGCTAGATGGTTTCGATACGTGGATGATGTTTTGTGTGTTTGGCCGGACAATGAATGTGTTGCAGATTTTTTGAATACTCTTAATAAGTGCGTTCCATCAATTGAATTCACTTTAGAACTTGAAAGCAATAATAAGTTTACCTTTTCTTGATTTAAATTTACATCGTTTTGGGCATAATCTAAGATATAGTATTTATAGAAAACCTACCCATGTTCCTTCTTATGTGCATTTTTTCTCCGCTCATCCATCAAATGTCAAAAAAGGTGTTTTCAGAAATATGTTTTTAAGAGCGTTAAAATTGTGTAGTGAAGAATTCCTGAATGATGAAATTGAAAACATCTATCAAATTGCCTCATCATTAAGATACCCAAGATCCCTAATAAACAAAGTTTTGAAAGAAACTAAAGAATCCTTAAGAACAAGAAATGAGGAAGAACCCTTTACAAATAGAAACCTTCTGGTTGTTCCCTTTAATCAAACTCTAAGAGACATCCCGGTATTTTTGAAAAAAATGATATTTCAGTTGTTTTCAGTAGTGGTGGGAAATTATTAAACAGACTTGTAAATAATTGTGAAAGAAAAGAAAAGGAAGGTTGTGTTATAGGATTCCTTGTAGAGATTGTGATTTTTCATATGTTGGACAAACGGGAAAAAGTTGCTTACTAGAGTGAAGCAACATAAATACACTATTAGGCGGCAAGAAGAATCAAGTGCCTTGTTCCAACATATTAATTCAAAAAATCATTCAATAAAATGGGAAGATTCCAAAGAATTGATATTTCTCTCATCTGATGTGGAAAGGAACTTAGTAGAAAGTGCCCTAATTAAGTATAATTTTGATAAACTAATAAATATAAGTCATGGCTTTTTAGATTGGATGAAATTTTAATTGAAGGTATAGTTAGGCAAATTGGTCCTGTGGGTGACCTTCAAAATGTACTTTGCAACGTTGAACATGAACTCTGACCAGATTGTGGATTCTAATAATAAACATAATTTTTATTTAGACTTAGTAAACTACTTTCTCATGTATTCTTGTTTTGTTAAATAATTTAATATTGTTAAATTTTTTGATATTGCATTAATTTAATTTGTATCTATTTGTGTTATATTTATTATAATTAGTTTATAGTTAGGAATTATATAAACACTTGTTTCTTATTCGTATGTTATATTGTTTATATTAATTAAATTTTCTTATTGTGTCATTTTGCATTGTTTAATTGTATTGTATTTTTTGTTTTTCTCTTATTATGTCTTTATCGACTCTTGATTTTCCCAGCTGTTTAGTTAACCTTCCATTAGTACATTACCTTATTATGATTACTTTCTAGTTCTTACCTTGTTTGCTCTCTGATGACATAAAATTGAAATGTGCCTATCAGCAGCATTTTTATCATCTTGTTTTCTTATTTAAAGTTTTTACCTTTGTGGTTTGAATATAATTACATAAAATATATAATAATATGATATAATATATATATATATATATATATATATATATATAAATTAAATACTAATGTTATATTAATATTATTTATTCATAAATATAAACTTTTATTAAAAGTATTTTTTTATATATTACGTGGATGGTACGTCCAATAATAAAATTTATTATTACTCTAAAGAAGAAACTCTTGTAAATCTCCTAGCTGGGCTCAATAAATCAATTTTTCAATTTACCTTTACCAAGAACATATGTAACAAATTGACTGCAGAAGGATTGTAGAGGAAAATAGAGATCAGGAAATATTGATTTTGTATTCTCAAATACTTATGTGATTGGTAACGATTTCATTGTTTAGAAATACGAGTTATGTTCAAAATGTAACCGGAATGCTATAATTTTGTCTTGATTCATGGCAATTTTTCATTTTTTTTTTTAAACCTGTCTCAAATGTATAGTATACTGATAGCTATAATGGATTTTAGTTGTTCATCAGCTGTTAAAACTAGTTTCATCTGTTTTGATACGATAGAATGGAAAAGATAAATTTGATAAAATAAAAATAAATTTGTTAAATTTGATTAAATGTTGCTATAACAATAGAATAAAGCGTATTAATGTTATTTAATTGTAAAATATTGCTTTTAGTAATTGAGATCTGAGTGAAACCGTGTTTACGTCATGTAGAATAGTTTACATAAAGACTGTAAAGCATGAGGCGCGGGATGGCAATCAGCCAATGGAAACGCGCAATAAAGGGGAAGAAATAATTATCAACCATTACCAAATCAGAGAATTGCTGAAGAAGTATACGTAATGATTAACTCATGTTTTCAAAGTGTTTTCAGTGACCAACGTGTGTCAACAGAATTTATAAAAAAAAAAGAATTTTCAATATATTTGTTGAACGTCAAATAAAAATGACTCAGAAGTTAACAAACATACGGAACCAGTGAAATGTGATATAATAGGTTATAAATCATAGATTCACCGATACAGACCGTAGAGCTATCTATCCTCTCAGTAGAGCTGTTTCGAATGTCAAATCATTGACTTGAAGGGCACATTGGAGCATTAAACCCTACTGTGTAAGTGCAACATATCCCTAATTTTAATGAATTGATTACATATGCATTGGCTCTATATCTAACTCGTGATAAAGCCGACAAATTGAATCTTTTAAAATCAATATACTTTCAATTTCTCTCTGTCTTTCTCTCTCTCTGGGTGAATACAATTTGAAGAATCAATTTGGTGTATGTACGCTTTCCCCAACAGCTTTACCCCCTGTAACATAAGGGAAGACACATAGACTGTGTGAAGTAACAATAACATACAAGACATATATGAGATATTTGTAAAACAACAACACAAATACTAACCAGCAAACAATCAAATTGTATATTAAAACAAAATACTTTTCTTTTAAACTCTTCTTATCTCTCGAATTGGATATTTTGCCTTTAATGTTTCCTTTCTTGAATAACTATATGTTACAAATTTCATGAATTTTATAGTTTTCATAGAACTATAAAACTATAACTATTAAGTTCCACTGGTTCTCATTAGTAGAATTTCTTTATCCTATCAAAATCTTCAAGTTCTATTAAAAAATGTATGAAAAATATACTTTTTCGAAATTAAAATAATCAATTACCTAATGTTTAATACAACAAATTTATATTTTGAGACATTAATTACAATAAATGTACAACCTCAATTATTAAAAACAAAATGCAGATAGTATTACAAAATTTAAAATGCAATGAAATAATTATGTATAATATTTACTTTTAATCCATAATTTTTCATTATCACTCTCAAATTATAACTAATACAAGTTTCCTACATAATTAAATGGCTAAGCTAATGAGTATTGCAAGTCTAGCTTTGTAGTTAGACTATCTTGTTCATTTGATTACCAACAATAATAATTAATTAATAATGATTTAGCCATAATTGTTAACTAAATCGTAGGACTTAAATTACAGTCGAAGTTACTTGTTTCATCTCATTATTGAGTTATAGACATTTGATAGAGTCGTACCACCCACTTACTCTTATTGTCTTCAACAAACAGACATATCTATTTTCATTACAATTGAATAAATATCATATCTATGCCAAAATAATTTAATAACTAGATTACTTTTTCTTTTTTTCTTATAATATTATGCTTACAACATAGTTAAATGTATATTTTGAATTCAATATATTAGATTAATTTAATTCCATTTTCATATGCATTATATTTGAGAAAAGCACATCAATATAATATCAAAGGAAAAGACTAGGAGAAATTTATTATGATTTTTGATGTTCACTACAAAATAGGGCAACTTTTACAGTGACGTCAATGTATATACGATTGCATACATTGGATAGATTACGTTGTAATAATCCCGCAACACGGGAGAACGAAATATAATAATTTGGTAAGCCCTTTTGCTTAAATTTGGTATTCTCTTTGCTTGAAAAAATAGTAGGTGTTTATTCTGTCATTTCTGTATTTAGAGTTTCTAACCTAAATTTCTAACCTAAAATCTAACAGTGATTTATATTTTGTTAAAATTAAAGCATCATATGATATAGAAACCAATATAATTTTTGTAGTGTAAAAAGTTAACAAAATTGGCGCCACATATAAATGTTTAATTAGCTAAAAAACGCGTTTTGAATACGTAGTGTTATTCTTCACCAATGAATCTAAAAATACAATAGCACCAAATACTTTATACTTTAGCAGTTTAGTGTAAAGAAAATAGAGATGTGCGAATCTGAGATGGGAAATCATGGATTGAGGTTAGGAGAGAGTTAGAAAAGAAGTGCACTTCTTAGTGTACTTTCATATTAAAAAGTGGATGCATTATTACCAAATTTTTGGTCAAGCCAAGTAAAACAAATAAAACACTAAAGGAAAGTTATAAGATGTTTGGAAAAAGTAGAACTTTTTTGTGTCTTTTTTTATGATTTGTTTGAGGAACGTTGTGCAGTTAGAAATTTGTTCATTGAAGGAAAAAAAAAGTTAATCCTTATTATTTGTTAATATCATAAGCTTTTAGAATAAATATTTCTCGGAATTTACTGTTTCTATGAAATATCTCTAAGTTTTGATCTGGATCGAAGTAATAGTTATTTATAACTAAATGCTCTGGAAATTCTGAAAGGAATAGATTTTCATTTTTTCATTAAATTGTATGTTACACATCTTTTTTTGCATTCTGTTATTCTTTACAAAAGGATCTGACTCTTATATCTATATAATATGATGGAAAATTGGAGTAAGACAACTTAAACATTACTTTGCATGTAATGTCATTGGTATAACTACTGCAGTAATAACATTTTTGAAAAGCGAAAGTATATATTTCGCGTTAAGAAGTAGTCTCTTACAGGGGAACATGGCTTTTGTTCAAATAGCCAGTGGATCTCTTATACAGTTTACCTGACCTCCTTCTACATGGAATATTTAAGACAAATTTTCAAATTTAAAACAAAAAATACTCTTATTTTCTAGAAAAAAAATCATAAAAATCGAAGAAAAAATTTTGTTTTAAGATAATTTATATTGAAAGATGTACGATAGTTACATTTATTATTCTTCAAACGAAAATGATCAATTTTGATTTATGTTTTATATTTTTGGTGTTTTATAGAATTAGTATACTGAGGAATTTTATGACTTCTTAGTATATAATAAATAATTTTCCTTCATCTTTGTTAAAAATCATACCAACCAATTTTTTCTGAGGCAGTGTTATTTTTCCTGCATGCTGCACTGTTACAAGGTTGCTATGAATATATATTGAAAAAAATATATTAGTAATTAGCCAGTTACATTTCAAACCATGTATTTCTGATCGTGAATTTTTTCACGATCAGTATACCTTACTTAGAGGAAAGTAAAAAAAAAATTCAAAAATAAATGAAATTATCCTACATCTTAGATTAAAAATCACCCGAAAACACATTTTAGCTTACATGTTCTTGACATTTTTCATGCATAAACTTGTAATGTTTTTTAAATACTTAAACTATTATCAAGCTTTAGATGGGAAACTATCTTAAATCTTCAATGTAGAAGGAGGTCAGATAAACTATGTAAGTAATCCACTGGTTCTTGAAACAAAAGTGACGTTTTCCTGTAAGTGTAATTTCGTAATAGAAAATGTACACCTTCGTTTTTCAAAAATGTTGTTACTGCCATAGTCACACTAATGATATTATAGGTATCAGTGGTGTGATATACAAAAATAAGCATGAATATTGATAAGTGGATCAATCACTATCTGTATAACCTCCAGGAATGAAATACTAATAAACATGTCTCATTTAGACGTTTATATTATGCTTAAATGAGACATTTTATATTATATACCCAAGAAGTTTGATATTATGTTTACTTCTAGTAAAGTTGAGTGTAGGCCACTCCAGACTTTTTTATTTGTTATTGTCATAAATGCCATCCATGTTAATCTGTTCAAAGATCCTAATTTTATATCACTTCCATGAGTATTTAATAATTCAATAATTTATAACTGGTAAAACGAAAAAGTAGAGTAGAGTGAAATAATTTTTTGCATTCTGTTTAAGGTCCGTTCTAACTTGTTAACAATAGAAAAAAATAAACTTATTAACACTACACAGTAACTGCAACGTAAATATGACGATTCTTACTATTTTAAAAATATTTTCAAGAATTTCTACTTTACACACTCTTTTCATTGTTAGTGATCAGCAACCAAAACTGTTTTGAATTCATTATCTTTAAAAGCCGCCAGCGCCACCACAAATTAAACCTCCCCGGCTCCTTAAACCGGGTTTTCAAACTTTTGGATGTAGCAAAAGTAATTTTATTCCAGCTATAAAGATGCTTTAGCAAAAGAAATTTTGGCCCTGGAATAAAACTACGAATTTTGCAGAAAATATAGCAAGAGTTTCTTTCAAATCCTTGGTTATTTAATTTCAGTAAATTTAACGATGTGCTACCTGGGCCATAATTTGCTAATTTATATAACATGGATTTCTTTATTACGTAATAAAGTCTATGCCATGTCAAATTGAACTGTTTTTTTTTATTTCAGTACGTCGTATTTATGACTTGAAACGAATATGTTCCGTTTGGCCTCACTCCAAAGACTCTATTTTCTCCCCTTCATGGTAGTAACTCACTGCTGTCACAGAGTGACCTTTTAGCAGCTAAGACAACTACTATCCTATCTGAATCATGTTTCATTATAGAAATAGATTTTAATATATAAATAACCTTAACATTGTTTTAATACTACTAGAATTTTGTGGAACCCTATGTAAAGTAGGCTAAAGAATAAAAAGTTACTTCCACAAAATGAAAAGTAAGAAAAGAATATATTTAGTAACTGTTTGGAGACCCCAGTTATCATACCCACATGGATAAGCGACGAGAGCAATGGTGTGAAACTTGTTTTGAGCCCCTAGTCAGAAATATGTTAAGTCCACTGACAGCAAGTGACTAACAAACTTTATGGTTCAGAGACTGTTTCAAGGTTTGTGTAATTGTACATCTTTGTATTTGAGTATTTTTAACTGTTGAAGCTTTTACTATAGCTGAAAAAAATCAACCCACTCCTTTCCTCCAAAGTGATATAATAAAAAAAAGTATTGTAAATGGTAGCTAATAATACTTTTCTAATAAAAGAGAAAAAAAAACTCCTCGTGATTTGGATTATTGTTTGGCTACTCATTTCTAAACACGTTCATCTTGAAGAGTGATTTAAACTCCTGATAAGTGATATAAACTATCATTTTTACTTTACTATAAGTAAAGTATAGTGATCGTGAAAAAAATCGATCTCGAGATTTTGACGCCATTCCATGTTTTGACGTCCCAGAAGTCATTTTATGAAGTTTTTTCAATGATGTCTGTGTGTGTGTGGGTGGGTGGGTGGGTTGGTGGGTGAGTGTGTTAGCATTGCTTGTTACCACGCTACGGTCCAGAATCTTTGATGGATCAAGTTGATATTTTACACAAAAAATGGGCCCCATAAAGACGAAGATCCCTATTGTTTGGGAAGAATTATGCATGATGGAAAAGTCACTTTTTTTGCCAAAAACCGTTTTTTTAAAACATTTATTTCTCCGAAACGGATAACCCTAGAGTTTTGAAATTCGGACATTATCTTTAAGGTTACAAATGCAACAAACGAAAAATATATTCAGAATTAAAATTTCAATAAAATGTAAAAATTTTGACTTATTATTCAATCTCAAACCTTGTGAGACCGATAGAAGCCATACTGTTTGACGGATCAAAATGAAACTATGCCTAAAAATAGAACATTGTGCGGAGAATGAGTTGAGATATCTTTTTTCAAAATTACATTTGCTAAAGGAGCGTTACAGTACGATTTCTGTTTTAAGGAAATGTTTTTTTGTCGCGAAACGGTCCATTAAAAAATAATGAAAATTTGATCAAAAATGAAAAAAAAATTAGCAATTCATAAAAAAAAATTCATGAAGTTTCAATTACGGGAAAGAGCAATAACGCTATAAAAACTGTTTGTTTATCCTAGACTAAGAGATCACCTGCTGCACTTGTCGAATTTTTTATATTTTTACTTTACTATAAGTAAAGTAAAGTATTACTTTAATATAAGTAAAGTATAGTGATCGTGAAAAACTTCTATCTCGAGATTTTGACGGAATTACATGTTTTGAGGTACCAGAAGTCGTTTTATGATGTTTTTACGATGATGTCTGTGTGTGTGTGGGTGGGTGGGTGGGTGCGTGTGTTAGCATTGCTTGTTACCACGCTACGGTCCAGAATCTTTGATGGATTAAGTTGATATTTTACACAAAAATGGGCCTCATAAAGACGAAGATCCCTATTGTTTGGGAAAAATTATGCATGATGGGAAAGTCACTTTTTTTGCCAATAACAGTTTTTTTAAAAACATTTATTTCTCCTAAACTGATAACCCTAGAGTTTTGAAATTTTGACATTATCTTTGAGGTTTCAAATGCAACAAGTGAAAAATATATTCAGAATTTTAAAACAACAGGAAATATTTTTTTTTCAATAAAATGTAAAAATTTTGACCCATAATTCAATCTCAAACCTTGTGAAAGCAATACAAGCCATACTGTTTGATGAATCAAAATGAAACTATGCCTAAAAATAGAACATTATGTGGAGAATGAGTTGAGATATTTTTTTTGAAAATTACATTCGCTAAAGGGGCGTTACAGTACGATTTGTGTTTTCAGAAAATGTTTTTTTGACGCTAAACGACTCGTTAAAAAATAATGAAAACTTGACCAAAAATGGAACAAAAAATTAGCAATTCACAAAAAAAAATCATGAAGGTTCAATTACGGGAAAGAGCAATAACGATATAAAAACTCTTTGTTTATCCTAGACTAAGAGATCACCTGCTATACTTGTCAAATTTTTTGTATTTTTTTACATTGTTTACATTGACTTAGAAATTTTTTGAGCAAATCCACTGAGATAAAATTGATGTTTCTAATGGAAAAATGAAAATATATTATTGACTTATAAGAGATGTAAGAGGAATAATATTATTACATGTAAAAAATCACCGCCAACGAACATAAATTAATTTCCTCTGTCTTCCATGGTATGATGGATTTGACTCATAAACTGCTTTAATAAATCTATATATTGCACTCTTGAGCAAAACTTAATAACAGTTATCGTTTCTTCATCTTTGTGAATTGTAGTATCTTACCATGATATTGAAATGTGAGGAATGGACTCTTTCTTCAAGAAAGAGGATTTGTATTTGTTGACGAATATCCAGTTTTTTCACTATTCTAGTCTAATAGTTGATATTTATTATTTTCAAAAATTAGAAACTTCCAGCTATAAAAGCTTTATATTATACTGAATAGCCGATTTTGACTTTGAATGGAGTATCGATAACTTGATAATTACTATAATTTGTTTTCTCAATATACATTCAAAGCAACCTTATAACAGAGTACAGCAGCATCAAAAAGGTAACACTCGCTCAGAGTAAATTTGAATATACGTTTTTTGACAGATGAAAAGAGAAGCAATTTTTATTGAATAGATTTTTTAGACAATTCTTGTTATTTACATGTTTTGTGCAACTTTGTTTCCAAAAAAATTAATGTTTTCATTCTCCATTTAATCATATCCCATTTAGATGTTTACGTTATGTTTAAATGAGACGTTATGTTTTATATACTCAAGAAATTTGACATTAAGTTACTTATAGTAAAGTAGAGTGTAGGCCACTCCAGATTTTTTTACATTGTTTACATTGACTTAGAAATTTTTTAAGTGAATCCACTGAGATAAAATTTATGTTTATAAAGGAACAATTTAAAATGTTTAGTGACTTATATGAGATGTAAGAGGAATAATATTGTGCAGGAAAGTGATAACACTCACTCAGGAAAAAATCGTATATATGTTATTTGACAAAGGGGAAGAAAAATGATCTTATTAAATACTAAGAAGCCATAAAATTCAAAGTATAATAATTCTGTAAAAAACCAAAAATGTAAAAGGTAATAAATGTACAGAGAGAAATTATCGTACATCTTTAATTATAAATCACCTTAAAACAACATTTTCTTCGCTGTTTATGATGTTTTTCACAGAAAAAAAGAGTATTTTACTGTTTTAAATTTGAAAATTTTTCTTTAATATTCAATGTAGAAGGATGTCAAGTAAACGATGTAAGAAATCCACTGGCTATTTGAACAAAAGCGATGTTCTCTTGTAGGAGAATATTTCGTATCAAGAAATGTTCACTTTGGTTTTTCAAAAATGTTATTACTGCTGTAGTTATACTAATGAAATTATTTGCATCAGCTGTGTGATGTACAAAAATAAAAGCTTATATATTGATGTGTCCTTCAATCACTATTTGTATTATTTAAGGAATGAAAGAATAATAATCATATCCCATTTAGTTGTTTACGTTATGCTTAAATGAGACGTTATATGTTATTTACTCAAGAAATTTGATAGTAAGTTATTTATAGTAAAGTTGAGTGTAGGCCACTCCAGATTTTTACTTTAGATATGATAAATTAGATATCGTGATGATAGACGTCACCTAAAATCGACAAGCAACAAACTATTCGACTTTTGATAGTTTATTCTCATGAATTATTTAACGGTATCCCTGGTATTGTCAACAATATGACAACTGGTCAAGTAATGCCATTTACTTGACAGGTGGCAAAAAGCACCACTTGGCCGTTAGGATGGACGCAACACTACTCAAATCTACCATTCTAAACAAACCTGTCTTTCATATAAATATATGTTCTAAAATTGACACATTTTTTTGCAGTGAGCTTTTTTTTTTGTTATTATTTTCTTTTAGTGTTGATTGAATGTTGAGGTAGAATCGTTAACACTTCCAGTGTCTATGCAATATATTAACAGTAATAACTCATAATTGTATTAGTCGTCTGAAGAAGTAGTGTGCTACACTTTTACTTCGAGTGTGTTGAAACTGTTTTCACTGCAATTCCAAGTATGCAATGTACAATAACTTGGTGGGAGTTACTTTTAGAGGTGAAAGTAATGCTATGCTTTAATGAAGTCAAGTAACAGCAATTTTCATCAACATTTATAGAGTGACTTGTGTACCAAATGTGAAAGCTGGAGTTGACAACGTACATTACTTTATGTTCATCAAATAATCTAAAACTGACTGTTGCCAGCCAAAACTGTTGCAACATTTCATTTATTCTGAAAGCGATGACTCAAAACATTCAAAAAAAGCATTTCTGTAAATAATTTCTCTCAGCAACAAGAGCTCTTCAATGAGCTTACATTTTAGAAATGTAAGTAGAATATCTGAAGAAAATAGTTAAATAAATTATATATTTTATGACATTTACATTGACAATTATTATAAATTTAAAGTGGAGTAACTCGGCTTATTGAGGACACGTAGGTGTGTTAAAGTAGATAACAATTTCACAATAAACCATTTATTGCCTAATTAGCTTTACTGGTATTCTACTATTGACAAAAATAAGTTAAACGTATTGATACTATAATTTACAAGATTACAAAGGTTTGTGTAAAGTTGTGCTGTGACACATGTACAAAGCTACACATTGGATAAAAAATGACTCTGACAACTGTAGTAGACTATAGAAAGGAGAGGGGGCTATTGTATTGTGTATTCGGTTTCAAGTGTCAACCATGTAATCAATCACCCCTGTGAACTACTTGCTGCCACATCTCAATCGCTCTCCGCCTCTCGGGTACACACCCAAACACACACACACACTATATATATATATATATATATATATATACACTTTAACACAGAGAAAAGAACACAAAAAGACACTACAGAACTCACTTCGATATTTCGACATCCGTCGTCATCGGGAAAAAGTGCGAAGTACTGGCGTTGAGAAGCAAACTGCTACTGACAGTTTGCATATATTATACTATTATAATTATATATTATACTATTTTCACGTGTTTGTTTTGAAACCTTGTATATATATAATATAATACGGTACTGTTTTCTTGACCACAAAATATTCACAAACACTTTTTCTTTTTCTCGGAGTTTGGTCAGCTTGGAACCATTACTCCATATTTCGGAGTAATATGTCGCTTGGAACAGCACATGTAATGACAGTTAACGGTTGTTTGTAAATGTAACAGAACCAAGCCTTCAGTAAGTTCTTTTTTCAATTTGTTTATGATGTTTTTAAAGTAGAAATGAAAAAATGTCCATTGTTTATTGTTTTTTTGTTAGTTTATAGCCCTGAGGATGTTTTGAAATAAAGACGAAACGTTGGCAAAAAGGTGATTCCATATATTTACCCTGACCAAACTCCGAGAAAAAGAAAAAGTGTTTATATATATATATATATATATATATACAACTAAAATGTATATAAAATATATAAAATATATAATATATATATATACAACTAAAAAAATGATTGATCGGGATGCGGTCAGTTTCTTCCACTTTTTAATTCAAACTCTCATTGCCGACGTTTCGATTTTATTCAAAATCTTTTTCATAGGCCTACAAACAGAGGAAAACAAGAATTTTAATACGTACATTTTTAAAACACAAACAAAAGAAGTACACTATGAACATTAAATACAATCTTAAGTATTAGGATAACAATGACAGATAATAAAAAAGAGAAAAAAAAAAGATGGAGTCTAACTATAAAAACAAAGTTTTTTTACAATGTACTTACATAAGTAGGAGTATTGGCAATTGAAGGAACTATTACATTTTCATTTCTGAACTAGTAATGACTCTTAAACTATTCAATGAAAACCGTTAATAACCGACTCTGTACAGCTGATAAGCAGGTACCTATTGAACAAAATTTCACTAAATCTGTTAGGTATTCAAAATACTAGAATAAACACTATTTAAATTCGCTATATCGTTTCTATGATTAATACAATTTTGATCTTTTTTAATGAATAGCATTTCAAGGGTTCTTCTTCTATGTTCGTCCTGTTCTTTACTCATAACGGTTGTTCCATCAAAGTCAAATGTATGTCCTTCATTTATTGAATGATATGCTAATGCTGTGGCATTAATCTTTTTTGTTCTAACAGAGTATTTATGTTGATATATCCTTTCTTTTAACAATCTACTGGTTTCACCAAAATACTTCTTATTACATTCTATACATTTTATAGAATAAATAATATTACTTTCTAAATCTTTTGGTATGTTGTCTTTTAAATTAGAAAATAATAATTTTACTTTTTGTTTATTGTAATATGCTAAATTGATTTCTGGTAAGTTCCTTTTTAACAGTTTTTGAATATTTTGTGATAGCCCTTCAATAAATGGGAATTTGAAATATCTTTTATTCATCATTTGATGGTTATCAGTAGTTCTTTCCATGTGTTCCGTCTGTTCTCTTAAATACTTTCTCCAAATGCGTTCTATTAGATTTCCTGGGTAAGAGTTTTTTTCCAACAGGATTTTCACCTTTTTCTTATTTTCCTTTAAAAAACACGGGCTGCTAATATCTATC